>CM065378.1:49582500-49915000 GCA_033060915.1 Euryodendron excelsum
TTGAAAAAATAATGAATGACTCCTAACTCCACCAACATCAATAGTTGAGCCGATAATCAGGGTAACAGTACTATCATAACTTTGGTTGAAGGTTATCAACCATTGACTATATGGAATGAGTTTGTTGAATCCAAAATGGATGTTGATTATATTTTGATTACAAGGCAATTATCTTCTTTTGATAGATCAAATTATATCCTTATTATGGATTATTTTATTAAAATGTTCTTCGAAAAAGTTATTTAAGCTTAATATTGATCCATAACTGTTTTACTTGTTTTTTATTTATATGATTGTAATATACTCACTAAATGCATGATTAGCTTATCCATTTTATGGGAACACATTTCAGGTGTGCAGCAGTAGAAGTGGTCCACTAAGCAACTGGATTCTTAGAGAGGTAGAGTTTTGTGAGCAGTGCTCAATGTATAGTTTGTCATCTTGTAATGAGATGTTTGGTACATTATTGTACATATATTGTGGGTTGTGAGTTGATTTTCAAGGTGTAATACCTTAATATTTTGTAACTAATATTAGTGATGTCTTGACGAGTGTATTATAGTATTTTAATCTCTAGCCGTGGTTGTCTTTTCATTCTATCTTTAATTAGATTATTTATTTTTGGTTATGTGTAAGAGTTAGCAGGTTTTATCATGTACCATTTTAGGGGCGGTATCATTTAACCACTTGGGATGGGGCATGACATAACACCTACTACCGAGCTACTAGAGAACGACCCCCCTTTTGAGCTTTAGAGGACTGTTGATCATTAGAAGCTTTTCGTGGATGGAGCATCCAACGACAAGGGGGCAAGATTAGGCATAGTCCTAATTACACCAGATGGCATGGCAATAGAACATGCTATTAAACTGGAGTTCACCGCCTCAAACAACAAATCAGAATACGAGGCTCTACTCATTGGACTATGTTGAGCTATAGAGCTGAAAATTGCCAAGATAAGCATCTACTCAAACTCACAGCTGGTTGTAAAACAGATTACGAGAGAGTACGCAGCTAAAAACAACATAATGGCACAATACCTGTCAAAGGCATAGGAATTATTGAAGAAGTTCAACAAATACAACCTGTATCAAATTGGCCGCGAGAATAATGCCCATGCTGATGCCTTGGCAACACTCATAGCAGGCTTGAAGTCGAAATCAAAGATAACAATATATATTGAGACCTTGGCTACCCCGAACATATTTCAATAAGAAGAGCAAGTATTGGCCATTGAAGAGCTAGGACCATCTTTGATGAATCCAATCATTGCTTACCTCGACAAAAATGAATCACCTGAAGACAAGAATGAAGCTAGGAAAATAAAGCATAAATCCTTAAAGTACTGGTTATTATCTAGTAATGAGTTATATAGAAGATCTTTTATGGGTCCATACCTATATTTCACAAGGCTACTGATGGCCCTATATGCAGGAGGATGCCGCTCAATACGTACTGAACTATGAGAAGTGCCAGAAGTTCTTGATAGAGACTATATTTGTAAGATCTCAAGTTTCAGACGGTTTAGATGAATATAGAATTGTAGTCTAGATTTAACATTTTTTTATAATTTTTGTTTCTTTCTTTGTATTCCTGAATATAACTCAACAAACTTGACATTGAAATTTATAAATAATTTAATTATTTACTCTAAGAACAAAGATATATTAAAAATGTGACTTATAATAGTCATGACGTAAAGTGCTCATTGTACATTTTTTTTATTTTTTGCTATTAAAACAAAGAAAATACATCTAACATATTTAATCATTTAATATCATATTTTAAACACATGATCATGTAAACCTTTTTCTTTTTTATAAAAATAATTCTTTAAAAGACCGTCTTATAATTCTATATTTATGATCTGTGCAAAGCACGGGTTCATTGCTAATTTTTGTTATACCGGTAAAAAAAAACAGACAGAGAGAAGAGAGAGGCATGGACATGGGAGAAGAAGAATGTCACACCGCAACCCAATTAGACATTAATTATATCACATTAGACTAGGCGTGATTGCACAGGTCACCATACTTACGAACGACACCTTGACACATATCCGAAGAAGAACGCAGCAGAATATAATAAATAAACAATACAATGAAAAAAGTATAATAAACTCTCCAAGATACATCAAAGGAAACCATAAATTATAGATACATTATCAACTAGAAAATAATCAACAACTTTATAAAATTCTCTACCATCGTACCATGTTAATATAAAACATAATACCAAGACCCAACATTCCATATAAAACACAACCAAGAAACTGAAAGTAAGACAATGGAGCTCTCCCAAGCCCCGAACTTGACATTCTGATACCGATATGAATGCCATCACGGCAAGGACCAAGATTACAGTGAACCGAACTCCATCCTTTGCTCACCTGTCAAAAAGGTCTGTGTGGGTGTGAACTAAAAGTCAATGTGCTCACAGGAGATAAATAAAATTCATAAAGAATGATAATAAGTACCTACAATACACACCCAGGTATAAAATGATATATATATATATATATATATATCATGGATGCCTCAATGCAATGAATTTATTACTCACAAGTGCACGAAATTTTAGATAACTTTGGCCCAGTATATCGATGTATTTATATAAAATTGTTTGAATGATTATTTCTTGATATAGACTATATATATAAGCTCTCAAGTTTAAGACGGTTTAGATGAATATAGAATAGTAGTCTAGATTTAACATTTTTTTTTTATAATTTTTGTTTCTTTCTTTTTATTCCTAAATATAACTTAATAAACTTGACATTGAAATTTATAAATAATGTGCTCACGGGAGATAAACAAAATTCATAAAGAATGATAATAAGCACCCACAATACACACGGAGGTATAGAATGATCAATATATATATATATATATCATGGATGCCTCAATGCAATGAATTTATTACTCACATGTGCACGTAATTTTAGATAACGTTGGACCAATATATCAATGTATTTATATAAAATTGTTTGAATGATTATTTCTTGATATAGACTATATATATAAGATCTCAAGTTTAAGACGGTTTAGATGAATATAGAATAGTAGTCTAGATTTAACATTTTTTTTTATAATTTTTGTTTCTTTCTTTTTATTCCTGAATATAACTCAATAAACTTGACATTGAAATTTATAAATAATGTAGTTAATTACTCTAAGAACAAAGATATATTAAAAATGTGACTTATAATAGTCATGACATAAAGTGTTCTTTGTACATTTTTCTATTTTTTGCTATTAAAACAAAGAAAGTACATCTAACATATTTAATCATTTAATATCATATTTTAAACACATGATCATGTAAACATTTTTTTTTTATAAAAATAATTCTCTAAAAGACCGTCTTATAATTCTATATTTATGATTTGTGCATAGTACGAGTTCACTGCTAATTTTTGTTATACCGGTAAAAAATATAGACAGAGAGAAGAGAGAGGCATGGACACGGGAGAAGAAGAATGTCACACTCCCAACCCAATTAGACATTAATTATGTCACATTAGACGATGTGTGATCGCACAAGTCACCGTACCTGCAAACGATATCTTGACACATATTCGAAAAATAACGCAACGAAATATATTAAATAAATAATGCAATGAGAAAAATATAATGAACTCTTCAAGATACATTAAAAGAAATCATAAATTATAGATACATTACCAACTAAAAAATAATCAACAACCTTCTAAAATTCTCTACTATCGTACCATGTTAATATAAAACATAACACCAAGACTCAATGTCCCATATAAAACATAATCAAGAAGCCGAAAGTAAGACAATTGAGCTCTCCCAAGCCCCAAACTCGACATCTTGATACCGGTATGAATGTCATCACGGCAAGGACCAAGACAACAATGAACTGAACTCCATCTTTTGCTCACCTGTCAAAAAGGTTGGTGTTGGCGTGAGGTAAAAGTCAATGTGCTTACGGTAGATAAATAAATTCATAAAGAATGAAAATAAGTACTGACAATGCACAACCAGGTATAAAATGATCAATATATATATATATATATATCATGGATGCCTCAATATAATGAATTTATCACCCACATGTGCACGCAATTTTAAATAACATTAGCCCAATATATTGATAACGCGTTATTAAGGAATGCCCATTGTAGCACCTCTAGACTAGTCCATCGTGACTAAGCCGTAGTTAACCCACCGTAATTAACTCTCTATACTGCAATACAAGACATATAATATGAATGGTATGGAATGCCACCATATATATATATAATCATCAATATCTCCACATAACTTCTCATATATATAAATATCAATTTTACCTCATATGTGAACACGTTTAACACCTCATATGAATTCACCACCACTGTACATATAGAAAACAAATAATTCATTCAATATGAATAAGATTATCCCGAAAACCCACCTGTCACCACACACACACTACGCCAATGATCACTTTTTAGTTCACATTGAAGGATGTTACTCTCCGTTAGCTCCTATTACCACAATCATGGTAGTTCAGGAAACTCAATGTATAATTCCATAAAAATAATCGAACATAATGTAGACGCCCCAAACAAATCATAGAACTGAAATCATGCATTAGAAATGTCATATGATAATCTCAATTAATTTTTCAATACAATGCAATAGCTTAAAAGTACAAAAATCCACTAAGTTGTCTAATTTGCCAAAACTGACAAAAACCTCATAATCTTGACATAATTTCGTAAGCTTTTACCAAACAATTTCAAAACTTGGAGAATAGAAAATAGACATATTAGATAGTATTCCGACCAAATTTTACATTTATTGAACAAACATACATATTTATTTGGCATTTTATAAAATAAGACAGTGCTGTAGAAACAAAAATCTAACTGCAGATAGTCTATATTTTAGAAGTTCTTAACATAGGTAAAAAAAAAAAAATCAAAATGACTTAAAATTTGAATTGTATTCTCCTCCACATTACTAATAGATACAATAAAAATTTCAAAATTTTTGGATCACTTTAACTTCTTCGAATGTTTAGTCAACCTAGGGATCGTAGATCTAGGCATTAAAATTCAGCAGAGATAGTCTTATTTAAAAAATTTACCATAATTCAAAAATACAATATTTTTGAGTGAGACCAAAACCCAAATCACCATTACAACTCTAATTTAAAGTTTTTACAAATTCATCCACAGATAAGATTTTTAGCTAGGTCAAAACGTCTTCAAACAGTAGCCTTTTCATAGAGACGACTTTGTTATGTCAGCCATAGATGATTCTAAGTTTTTATCATGGAAGATCTCACCTCCTACTCCCATTTACATGACATATAATACATATAAACATCCAAGAAATTATGAATATACCATACATTAATATAAATAAGAGATACCCCACCTTAAGAATGAAGACACAAACATTTCCCTTCAATCTCCTCTTCCTCCTCTTCTCTATCTCCTTTCTCCTCTTTTTTTCCTATTCTTTTTTTCTTTTTCTTTTTTTCTCATTTCTCCTCTCTTCTTCTTCTTCTTTCTCTATCTCTCCCCCTTCATACGAATGAGACCAACGTACTAACACCCCTTAGAATTCCCCTCTCTTGTAGGATGCTAGACCATTCACCCCCACTTTTCTTTCTTTTTCTTTCTTCCTTTGTCTCCTTGTTCTCTCTTATTTTCATTCTTCCTTTGGATCCCTTTGAGTATCCTATGCACACACTCACCATCTAACTCACCAATGACTCATCCGCCTACTCACTAATGACTCACTAACTAACTCACCAGTAATGAAATGACACATATTGCATACACAATTTATAATTAACAATGCAATAGATGCAAATTAAATTAAGTAAACTAATTCAACTAATTTTAATATGCAATTAAACTAATTGTAGAATTATGAAATTAGGATTTCACAAAGAAGATCTGGAGAGGTTTTTTGAATGAGAAGAGTTTGAAAAAGAAAGGAATCTGCTTCTTATCTTATCTATTATGATTTTTATTAAAATTATTATTTAATATAAACAAAAGAGATTAAACAAAATAAGAAAAAGTAGTGAAGTGTCGTAATTTGATACTCCGCTTATATAAAAAATCATTTACACTGATAATGCATCAAAATTAAACTTTTTTATAGATACCCTTTAAAGTTTCAAAATGTGCTTTTACATATAATTTTAAATATGTTTCTCAATTTGTCCTATTAAAAATTTGTAAATATCTCTTTAAATAATTATTTTGCTTTAAAGACCCCATATTTATGCCTTTTGTTTATTATGAAAAAAATTTCTATTCGTAGGTGCCCCCTAAGTAATTTATTGGCTAAGCCAGTGCGTATAGAATTCTGTAGAACTTGATTACTTTTTGTTTTCTTTTGGTAGGGTATGGAACTTGAGTTTACTCCGATAATCTGACAAGGGTATATGAAGGAATTCTATGGTAATGGATTGGACCACCAAAGAAATTGGGGATTCGGAACCAATTCAAAGCTTTTACTTCAACTATTAGATCTTATTTGAAGAAAGATTGAACAAAAGCCAACTTCAATTATGCTTTTAGTTGATCTGGGTTTCTTTTGCATAGCAAGGAAAGCAAAGAGGGGTTACTGAATGAATATTGGGTTTCTCCAAAGCATTTCTATATACGATCCATATTCATATCCCTTCCTCCTTGTCTATCCGTTTCCCCAAATTTACAAACATGCGATCAGTAAAATTAAAGCTAAAACCTGAGCATTTGTTGTTTAATGATCTTTCATTTAATTAATGTACCAGAAATGAATCAAACAATGACAACAAAGAATGAATATTTATATACATATATATATATATATATATATATATACATACATACATACATACATACATACAACATATACCTGGAAATGAAAAAGAATCCAAACTTTTTAACAGAGTATTGATCGACCTAATTAGTACATAATACAGAATGTCTTCCCTTCTTTATGCACACAATACATCATAAGTTCAGGCGGAGATGGACTACTAGAAATTAAATAATATATATATAACAAGAAATAAAACCTTGCATCGCCAGCGCCCAATATAATACATATATATTCCTTTGGTTTCAGGATTGGATGATTAGACGGCGGGAACAGAGGGTGCAGTAGTACTTGCGCTTGGTCTTGAAATAGAGAGGAAGGAAACAGAACCTCCACTGGCTCTCAACGTCCATCGCTTGTATCATCCCTCCGCAGTACGGACATGCCCCGGGAGCTGGCTGCCGCCCCACCACCCTCTCATCTTCGTCACACACGAATACCAGACACATCTTCCTCCTCCTCTTTACTCTTTCTCTCTTCCTCTTCCTCTTCTCCTTATTAGGCTCTGCTCTGTCGCTGCTTTCGATCGATCAACTATTGCTATAAGCACTTAACCACCGATGATGTGCTTCTATGCCTTAATTAGGTTCAGTATTAGACGTTTATTGAACTGATCAACACTCCGGTATATATATGCCATACGTATATATATATATATATATGAGAGAGAGAGAGAGAGAGAGAGAGAGAGCCTGGAAGGAGCTGGCCCGGCCTAGAAGGAAAGAAACGGTTCCGCGTAGAAAAGATAGAAGCAAATTTATGAGAATCTAGAAGATTCGAACCGACTCGGAAAGCGGTTCATAACGCGTTGAAGATTTGAAATTTAATTTGCGTTGAAAAGTAAGAGGTAATACTCGCGATGGATGGATGGGATTGGATTTTAGGACACGTCGACGTACGGACGTCTTAGCCTTGGCATTTGGGTAAAACAAAGTATCATAATTCTTCTAATAAATAGACGAACTCCGTTTTAATTCTCGAATAAGTGAATTAGAAATTAATTCTTATTAAATTTGTAAACTTAAATGTTTAAAATTTCAATTCGATAAAAGTTTAGCACTGTGTAGTATGAGTTCTTTAGTACTCATGCATATTTAATTTTGTCATATATTATTTATTACATTAAATATTTTTTTATTGATTAAAAATTTATATTTGTGATGTAATAAAACACTTCATACCTCAATTTAATAAGTATGAGTATTGAGCAATTGGTACTACTTGATCAACAGACTTTTTCTCACCAAATTCTTAAATTTTAATTTGAACTAATAACTAATTATCATGTATATTGTTATGGTATTAAAACAAATAATAATACATCTTCTATTAAAATTTTGCATAAAAACTTTTATAGTTTAGGAAAGGAGTGACTATTTTATTTATTTTAACCATTATAAATTTAAGTATTTTGAAAAAAAATTGATGCATATAGAAATTAAAAATTATTTAAATAATATGTACAAGTCATATTTTATATATTCTCTATAAAGATAGTTCGGCTCTCGACTTATTTTTATAAATAACGCTCTTGCATTTCATTCTTACTGATGCGAGTGCATTTGCATCCACACTTGCATTGCGAATTGGTGACTTACAGTATGTTCGGAACTTGGAAAAGGAAAAGGGAAGAAAAAATTTTAAAAAAATTCTCTTTCCTTATTTGATTGTACCTAGAAAAGAAAAAAGAAGGAAAATGAGAGGGATGGATCAAAAAACAGGGAAAAAAATGATCATCTCTTTCTCTCTCCTCTTTTTTTATTTTTTATTTTCTACTAGGGAAAAGACTTTTCCTTTCATTTTTGTCTTTTCATTCCCTTCTGCTCCCCAAATTCCAAACAAGCTGTTAGGTCCTTTTTGTTTGTAGGATAAAAAATAAGAGATAAGTAATATTATAGGATTAAAAAAGTAATGTTGTGTGATAAGTATTATCATAATATGATAGGGGATTATTTATACTATGTTTGGTTAGGATGGAATAAGGAGTGAGATAATTAATATTATATTATTATTTTATTTATTATAAAATTAATATTAATATTATATCATATTGTAATGTACTTATATAATGTTATATTAACCCATTATAATAATAATACTATAAAAAAGTAAAAGTAAAAATTCTATCTTATCGTAAATATGAAAATTTTATCTTAATTCAATGGAGTGAATATGTATTATAATTTTTTATGATATTACATGTTCTTCATTTTAAAGATTACATCTCCCTTCCCGTGGTTCTCAAATGGTCAGATTTGAATCATTGTCATATTTTCTATCTCAGCACATTCTTCACCCTCTTTCTTCTCCGCCTTCAATGCTGCCATCCTGGTTTCATATGTCCTAAGCACTTTTGAAAGCCCTACCTTCCCTTACTTTTGGTTGCCAAACATAATTTTTGTAGGACTCACTGGATTTCATCTGTCAAACATGGTTTTAGTTGCCAAACATGGCCTTAGGGTAAGGCACACTCGCAGTTTCTCTGCCATTTCTAATCCTCCGCATCAACGCGTTTGAGCACAAAAGTATAAACCGACGAAGTGCAGCGGACCCTAATTGGTACCCGATGCCGATAAAAAAAAGATAAGGGATATATGCGTTCATGTGGTCCCAAAATCCTATTTTCTTCTCCTTTTTCATCCCTATTTTTTCTGTCATTTATTTATTTTCTTATGAGCCACGGGACTTGTATTCTTATGCTAGTAAAAATTTATATAGGAATAGTTTTATGCTATGCAAAAACGTGTATCACTTCATAATCTAGGAATTTAAGACAATTATAATCAAAATAAATTATGAAATTAAAATAACAATTAAAACTATTAGCTAAAGGCTATTGCTATAGTCATGGACCACGCCACATATCAATTTTCAAAATTTTAGTATTCTTTTTATAGTAGTCTTTGTTAAAAATGGTTTTATAAACATTTATACCCATTATCTAAATCACTGACCTTATTGATCCAACAAAAAAGAATATCTCACAAGTTATTTAAAAACAAATAAGACAATAAAATCTCTCACTCTCTAAGAGCAAATTAATGTGAGAACATATGGGATAATTCCGCATTTAGCTATCTATTATTATTTTTCTCAACTCTATGTACCACTATCTAACCCACTCATAATATTCATGATCCTAATATGTTAAATATAAATTTGATTCAATATATTCTAGAACCAAATAATATTTTATTTCATATAATAAAAGACTAATTTTGTGAGCGGGACAAGTTAATTATAAAAATGCATTTGACATAATACTCATAGTACAAAATGAAGTTTTTGCACTTAGTGAATTCTTAACTGAAATTGCTATTCTTTTCAAAAAAAAGTTTGTATAGAAAATATTACTAGAATGGCGTGGTAGTGGCATATTTATAATTATGAAAAATTATGATGGGTATTCTATTGTAGAGTAAATAACTCTCATTTAACTACATTATTTTAGCAATAGATTCTATATGATTTTCTAAGTATATGGCATCACCCTTCTTAAAATACAAAATTCTTTGCAAAAAAAATCATATTGTCTTTTGAGAATAGCATTGATTTTATCATCCTGTAACAATGAAACTTTTTTTCAACAATGAAAATTCTTTATCAATCGATTGCATAACAAAAATAGGAGATTAGAAGATGAGTAATTATTTGACAAACTGTAAAGAAAAATGACATATTTAATAGTATTGATAATGAGATTATCACATCACAATTCTAAAATACGGTGTCAAATTGTAGAAGTATATATACTTGAGTGTTTTTGTAAAACTTAATAGTATCATTATATTAAGATTTTTTATTCATAATTTGATATTTAGCGTTTAAATGTTTGTATGACCCCATCAATAAAGTTTCTGGAGCTACCACTGTATAAAGCAACATTTACTTAAACATTTACTCTCTCATAGGTGGTGCTTACATAACACTCTTTATGCTATCATATTTCTAAAATGTTAACTCATAGGGTAATGAAAAGTGGCCAACTATATTTACTTATTTGTTATCTAATCAAGTTTCTTGCTTATATAAACTTCTAATAAAAATATAGATACTTAAAAGACTGATTTACAATTAGTCTTCATCTATCCTTTATATTCAACTTTCCTTCCCACTTGCCTACAAAAGGAAAAACTCCTTCCCTGTTCTATTCACAATTTTAATATTTTGTTAAGTAAAGTGTGGGCATAAAGGCCTGTATTCTATAGAGACCAAATAGGCCCATTAAGATTTGTAAGCCCGACCTGTATGAAAACAGACCCAGTATATATAAAAGCAATTAGGATTGGCATTAAGGCTAGTCCCAACCTAATGGAAACAAGCCCAACACCTATGGGGGCAAGCCCAAGAGCCAAGAAAGGCTCAAAGGGTTTTCCCAATCTGACTAAGGAAAGGACTCAAGAGAATTAGTTCAATCCTAAACACAACCTGAAGAGACTTAATCCCAAGTATAAGGGATTAAAAGAGCAACTCCTAAAAGGAGTAGGACCTCTGAAGACTTATAAATAAGACAAGGTGAAGAAGAAAAAGGTACGCATTATTGAGAGCTAGAATAGACTTCTTCCTTTCAATTATCTTCGATTAAATTTGTTTGACTTAATCTTCGAAGTGCCTTCGACTTCAAAGTGGTTGACACATTCCCACATTCTCCTGTTCTTGTAGGCTCTCTAATGCTCATCTTCGAGGTTTGCTGGGTACATGAAAAATCTCATCCACAATTGGCGCCATCTGTTGGAACGCTTAAAGTGAGATGGATACTAAAAGCATAGAAGCAGTCTCGGAAGCTTCGCAGTCACAGAGCCATGGCGTGTTAGGTTATGGGTTAGCTTGGGAATACCTTGAGAGCTCGACTCACCACTAGGCTTGGGGGAACCGACAACTCCGTTTTGAAGTACGCCTTCTGATGAACAATCAACCAACTAAAGAAGAAAGGAGGAGACCTCAAATAATAGAGAATTCTCTACAACTAGATAATCGCCCTCTTAGGAACTCAAATCCCAGGGTTTTTGAGAGTGAATTGAGACGATGTGATCAAGAGATTTCATACTTAAGGACAGAAATATGCACCATCTGAGACGAGGTTACCGATCACCATGAAAGAAGAGAAAGGCAGGGCAGACACCGCGAACGAATAGAAGATCGGCACATACATCATTCCAACTGAAGGAAGAGAAGGGCAAATTCCAGGAGCCAAGGCTCGCCTCTACCGGAGGGCGTAGGAGTCACGCTTCTAGCACCGGCCATAAGGCCAGAACCTGTGCAAGAGATCGGCATCATGAAAGGGGGAGGTCTTATGATAAAAAAGAGCGTGATGACCTCAGACAGTGATTAAACAACCAGCTTGAGGGGAAAATTGCACAAACCCAAAGGAATGACAACTCGAGACATGACGCGCAAAGCTTTGGAATAGATAACAGCCTCAACATTCACGGAAGAAATCAGGAGGCACAAACCACCTAGGAACTTTGTTGCCCCAAGATTTACCCCCCTATAATGGGAAATCTAATCCCATCAGCAATGTCAGGCACTATAAATAGATGATGACTCCATGGAGTAGGGACGAGTCCTTGATGTACTGAGTATTCCCATTCAGTCTAGGCGAAATGGCACTCCATTGGTTCAAGAAGTTATCATCTGGGATAGTGGAAAGCTGGAAACAACTAGCCAACCTTTTCACCGCCCGGTTCATAGCTAATAGCAAGCAATCAAGAGAGGTAGACTCGCTACTTTTCATGTAGAAGAAAGATGATGTAAGACTAAGGCAGTACGCGAGGCATTACTGGGAGGCTTATAATGAAATTGAAGATTGCAACGAACAACCCATCTAAAAAAAGTAATGCAACTGCAATGCCAGCTACCCAACAAATACTGGCAAACATCCATAAAGCTACCCATGGCTCAATCGATCCCAACAAGTACCAGGCAGACATCTAGAAAGTTGCTTATCTAAAAAAAGTAATGCAATTGGAACCCCAGCAAAAAGAGCAAAGGTCACTGCTGATAGTAGAGCCATAACTTTCTCTAATGACGACCTAGCAGGAGTCCAGATGCCATATAATGATCCCTTGGTAGTAACAATTTGGGTTAGAGATTGTGACTTTAGAAGGATTCTGATAAATTAGGCCAATTCTTCAGAATTCATGTACTATGACTTATTAAAAAAGCTAGGACCCAGTTTAACCACTAGGAAAAGTGACCTTTTCGGTAATGGCTGGGACAGAAAACCTTGCAACAAAGTTCCTTATGGTAAACGTGCCATCACCCAACAATGTAATAATAGGTTGGACATGGTTGCACCTCATGAAGGCAATACCATCCACCTGTCATTAGCTTATATGGCTTCCAAGCAAATAAGGCAAACAAGAGATACGAGGTGATTAGAACGTGGCAAAGTAATGCTTTTTAACAGCATGTTCTACAAAAGTAAAGATCGACCAAGTCTAGATGATAAAACTACATGAAGATAACCCCACCCTGGATGATATTAAGGAACTTCTTGGCAAGAAAGTCACGAAAGAGTTAAAGAAAATTAAGATAGACATGTTGGACGAAGAGAAGTACTTAATGATTGGCACGAGCCTTACAACAAAAAAGGAGGTAGCTCTTATCAAGTTATTAATTGAGAACCTATAAATTTTTGCCTAGAAAGCCCACGAAATGTGCGGAATAGATCCAAAGGTCGCCTGCCATCATTTGAAGGTCAACCCTTAATGCCGACATGTGGTGCAAAAAGGCAGGAGAGTAACAACGCAACACATCATATAATTGAGGAGGTGGAAAGACTCCTTAAAGCGGGGGCAATTAGGGAGGTATATTATCCCCGGTGGCTCTCCAACACAGTGGTCGTTAAGAAGAAAAATGGTAAGTGGAGGGTCTGTGTGGATTTTACCGACCTTAATAAAACATGCCATAAGGACCATTTTCCACTCCCAAAGATTAATCAGTTGGTAGATTCGACTTCAGGTCATGAAAGGATGAGCTTCTTAGATGCATAAATGGGTAATCACCAAATCCCCATGCATAAAGAAGATAAACAGAAAATAGATTTCATCACTCTGAGAGGCATCTTTTGTTATAAATTAATGCCTTTTGGACTAAAAAAATGCTGGTGTAATTTTTTAGAGATTGGTCATAAAGATGTTCAAAGATCACATCGGTAGTACTATGGAAGTGTACATAGACGACATGGTCGTAAAGAGCAAGCTTAGTGTAAGCACCCTATTTTTACCTACTCGCCAATCTCCGACCCAACCGAACTCGTATTCAGACTTCACATGTTTCAAACTCCATTCTAGTCAATCAATCACTTCTCGAGCCCGTCGGACCCAATCGAAGCCAAATGACTAAAATGCCCCTAAGGTGCCATTTAATCCGATACGCTCTTTGAGAAAGTACCTAAGTCCTTAGAGCGGTAAGTCCACTCCTTCCAAAATTGTCCCTAGACTATCCAACATGCTTAAAATGCCATTCAATCCAACTTCGGACCATTTTCGGTGTTTTAATGTTAGAATGACCATTTTAACCCTAGGTGCCTGATTATCCTTTTTAACCATACCGGCTCTGGGTATTAAAACGACAACTCCCGAGACACTCTCGAGTGCCCCTATCTCTTTTTCAACTGGGCCTCGCTGCCCAACAGCTTTCTAAATCCAGTTGAAGCCACTTGTAGTGGAGCCAAGCCAAAAAATGGCTTAGAGCCATTCCAAGTGGCACCCAAATCTTTGCCTTACAGCCTAAGGTCAAACAAAATCTTTGAAATCACTTCCATATTGAGGAGGCGCCACTTTATAGTGGCGCCTGCCCAAATTTTGGCTAGGCGCCACTCCTAGTGGCGCCACCTCCTCTAGCTTTGTCTATAAATATAGGCCACCCTCCAACGTATTCCAAGATTGAAAAATCACAAAGGAACTTTGCCAAACTCTCTGTAGCCCTGAAATTACAAGAAACCCTAATCTCTCTAAGGATTTGAGCCTCCATTTGCCTCCTACACTCTAACCCTAGCCTCCAAGCACCATTGGAGGCCATCTTCAACCCCTTCGAAGCTCTTGAAGCCCTTTCAAGAAAAAAAACGAAGTCTCCATAGAAGTTTGAAGAAGATTCGAAGACAAGGTACGGTTCCTATTTACATATTATAATCCCCACTTCTTCTCTTCTCCCTCTTAGTCCACTTGGACTATTCTCTATTTTAATTCCTATCTTATACCTTATATTCTTGTATGCTTGAAAGAAGAGGACCTTGGGTCCATGCCTAGGGAAAGCCCTGGGGAGGTCACTGGTCAGGGGCCTTCTTATAGTCTACCTTATGATGGTGTGGTCTCGAGCCCTCTTGATTATGTAGTGAAGCCTTTAATCTTGTATGTTCATGAACTTATTGCATTAATAATATTGTGCATGTTCATATATCATTCATAATAATCTTGTTATAAAATTGCTTTCAAAATCACAACTCGAAAATAATCCCAGCCTCTTCATGATTAGGGTTGTTTAGGAAAGTGAGACATTCAATGTGGCCATGGCCAAGTCTATATTAGGGTCAAACCCTAAAGTGATTTTAGCATTTTCATGGTTAGAATTATTTAAGGAAAGTGGTATATTCAAAGAGACTTCCAAAGGCCACATTAGGGTTTCGAACTCTAAAATCTTTTTCAAAACCTAGCTGTTTTAAACCTGTTTAAATTTCTCATTCAAATGCTTTCCCAAAATTGGTTCAAGAATTGTTTTCTTGAAGCCCTAGGAATTCATGTCTTAGGAAGCCTGGTCATATCCCCTAACCCTCATTCTTATAACCTTGCATTCATTACATCAAAATGGTTTTCAAAATCTTTGTTGCATTATGTTTTCAAAAATTGTATAATTATCTTGAGTTGTTTTCGAAAAACTTCGCATAAAATCATAAATTTCTCAAACCCTTCCACTTTGGAAACAAAATCAAATCCCTTCATTTTGGAAACTATGGCTTTCTATGCTTAAGGTGAATGTACAATTCTTACCAAATCGTTTCAAAATCAACTCCTAGTGTAGAAGCCCTTCCTTCCTTCCAATTTCAAAAAAAATTCACGAAAATCTCAAAAAGCTTTCAAAACTATCTCTACCAAAAAAAAAAAAAGGGTTTCAACTTCAAGAGTGTAAAAGCTCTTACTTTCTTTTTCAAATTCAAAATCCATTTTAGAAAGTCAAACCATTTTATCAAAACTTTTTCTTCAAAAAGTTCCAAGCTTCCAATCTTGAGTCAAAATAAATTTTTTACATATTTTGTCCAAATTTCAAGTCAAAACGAATTTCCTACACATTTTGCTTTAAAATAATTCCAGTCTTGAGTCAAAATGAATTTTCTACACATTTTATCCAAGTTTTAAATCAAAACAAATTTTCTACACATTTTGCTACACAAAATAAATTTCCTACACTTTTTTCCAACCTTCAAGCCAAAATGAATTTTCTACACGTTTTGCTACACAAAATGAATTTTCTACATGTTTTGTCCAAGTTTCAAATCAATTCTGGTTTTCTAAATTTTTCCTTCAAAAATTTCATTTCAAATCAATTTGGTTTTCAAACTTTTTTCTTCAAAAAGTTTATTTCAAATCAATGTCGGTTTTCTAACTTTTCCTTCAAAAAGTTTGTTTCAAATCAATCAAGGTTTTCTAAATTTTTTCCTTCAAAAAGTTTATTTCAAATCAAATTCAAGGTTTTCTAAACTTTTTCCTTCAAAAAGTTTCAATTCAAGGTGTTCTAAGCTTTTTACCTTCAAAAAGTTTCAATTCAAGGTTTTTCACACTTTTTCCTTCAAAAGTTTTATTTCAAATCAATTCAAGGTTTTCCAAACTTTTTCCTTCAAAAAGTTTCAATTCAAATCAAATTTAAGGTTTTCTAAACTTTTTTCTTCAAAAAGTTTTAATTCAAGGTTTTCTAAAACTTTTCTCCTTAAAAAAGTTTGTTTCAAATCAATCTCGGTTTTCCAAAACTTTTTCCTTCAAAAAGTTCAAGTTCCAATGAAATCCCCAGTTTTCCGAGCTTTCGCTCCTTCAAAAGCCCCGTTTCAAAAACTTTAAAGCCACTTAAATGGAGCCCCAAAACTTTAGAATTCGAGCTTCAGTTTTTGAAATCCATCAACTCTGGTCGGTCCCTTCGATTGTCTTGTGGACAACATGGGACCCTCACTTTATCATTTTCTATCTTCGATAACCAAAAACAAAAAAAGAGGGGCATTTGTAAACACCTCATTTTTGCCTCTGGCGGGCTGGTAATCCTTTTCAACCACACCGGCTCTAGGTATCAAACCGGTAAATCACCAGGGGCACTCCCATGAGTATCCCCGATCTCAAAATCTCATTCCAGTCAATTCTAGGTCTGTTCCGAGGTCTTTCAGTTCAAATGACCGTTTTACCCTTGGTGGGCCGATCATCCCTTTTCAACCACTCCAGCTCTGGGTATCAAATCGGTAACCCCCAGGGACATTCCCCCGAGTATCCCTAACCTCCATATCCCCTTTCTGTCAATTTTAGACCCGTTCCAATACTTCTCGATTCAAATAACCTTTTTGCCCCTAGTGGGTCGGTCACCCTTTTCAACCATTCCGGTTTTAGGTATCAAAACGACAACCCCCGAGGCACTCTTAAATGCCTTATCTCTTTTTCTACTGGGCTTTACAACCCAAAAGCTTTCCAGATCAAATTAGAGCCACTCATTGTGAAGCCACGCAAAAAAAAAATGGCTGGGAGCAATTAGGAGTGGCGCCCAGATCTTTGTCTTGGAGCCCAAGGTTGAATCAAATCTTAAAGATCACTGCCACTCAAGCCAAAAGTGGTAGTATGCCACTTCTAGTGGTGCTGCCTCCTTAACTTTTGCCTACAAATACAGACCACTGTCGCTCATTGATTTTTTGCACTCGAGATGATATGTGAAAAACACACGGTACTCTCTTGTTAGAAGTTATCTTCCTAGAAGGATGAGTGAAACTAGGTTTGAATAAGAAATTGATTTGAATAAGGGCTTTTAGAAAAGGTTTGGAGTTGCCACCTAACTTTGTTAAGGTGAGTTAGGCCACCTAAAACTAAGTGCAATTCTAAGATTAAACTTAGTGTTTTTACAAAAGGTTTTGGAAAACTTTTTCAAAAGAGGGTTTTTTGGAGAAAGCAGGTTGTTTTGCAACCTTTATGCAGACTTAAGCCCTTTTTGAAAATAATTCCGTTTTGGTCTTTCGAAAATAGTGATTCTAGATTCGGAGGTTGGTTACGTATAAGGAAGATGTAATAGGCTACCACCATATCTTGCCCTTACAGTATCTACATGTCTTTTCATCCTAGGTTCACTCATTTAGAATATTCGATTATCCAATGTCCAATTACATCCACTTTGAAAAGAATTTTAGAAAGAAAGTTTGAACCATCATTTTAGGGATGATATGATGTATGATATGCAAGCGCATGAAAAGAATTTGGAAAGAGATCTTGGAAAAGGGAATTGAAATTTTGAAAAAGGTTGTGATCACACCCATGAGGGTTGCCTATGTATCCCTTTATTGAGAATCAGGTCAGTCGTAGTTCAGTCTCGGGGTCTAATTGAAAATAGACACTTTGGGGTCTTGTTTAACTTGAAAAGACACTTTGGGGCCTTTGAAAAGTTTGACTTAAAAAGGGTTTGATTTGAACTTTGATTAGGAGATTGGAAATTGAACTTTGATTTGGAATTGACTTTGATTTGAAATTAAACTTTGAAGTAGAATTGGAACTTACTTTGGGAAGTTTGAATTGAACTTTTAAATCATCTTGACTTGCATTGGGGTTTAAAAACCATCTTAATTTAGAAAAGAATTGAAGTTTTCTAACTTAGAGTTAGGGTTGAACTAGCGTTTTATCCTCCTATGGTTTAGGTAACCTAGGTTTAAACATGCACTTAAAAAAGTTTAATTTTAGAAAGTTTGATTTTAGAAAAGTTTTATTTTAAGAACGTTTCCATTTTAGGAAAGATTGGATTTTGAAAATATTTGAATTTAGGAAAGGTTTGAATTTAGAAATATTCAAACTTAGAAATATTTGAAATTTGGAAAGATTTAGAAGTTTGAAATTTAGAAAGTCAGAATTTGAAAAGGTTTGAAACTAGGAAATGTTTGAAAATTTGAATTTAGGAAAGATTTAAAGTTAGAAAATTAGGAAAGATTTGAAATTGGGAAAGATTTTATATCTATTTTTGAAAGTTGAAAATTGAATTTTATTTCTAAAAATAGATGATTTGATTTAGTTTCCTATTTGGAAAAGATTTGATTTGAATTGAAATTGAAAAGTTTTAGTTTTGAAAATCTATCATTTTATGTGATTTAAGAATTCGGAAATCTATGATTTCATGTAGAAAAAGGGCTTTAGAAATCTATGATTTTATATAGAAAATAGTTTTGGAAACCAATGATTTAATGTAGATAGAAAACTATAATCTTATATGTGTCGCGCCCCGGTTTTTGGGTGTCCAAAGTCCTTTTAGCTTGGAGACAAAAAGTATGGAACTCTGTCACTAGAACTCATCCTCTTAGAAGGACAAGTGCAACTAGGTTTGAAAATTGGTTTGACTAAGGGTTTTTCAGAAAAATAGGAGTCGCCACCTAACTTGATTAAGGTGAGTTAGGGCACCTAAAACTAAGTGTTAATCCGAAGACTAAACTTAGGGTTTTTGGAAAATGTTTTGAAAACTCCCTCAAGAGAGAGTTTTTAAGAAAATAGGTTGTTTGGCAACCTTTGGAAAGATTTAAGCCCTTTTGGAAAATAACTCCATTTTGGTCATTTGAAAACAGAAATCTATGGTTCGAATGTTTGTTACGTGTAGGAAAGATATCCTAAGATCATCACCCTATCCCATCCTTTCGGTACCTACATGTCTAATCACCCTTTATTCATTCACTAGAATAACCGGTTACAATTGTCCACTTAATATCCACTTTAGAAAAACGGCATTTAGTCATCACTTTTCAGATGGAGGATGCATGATGCAAGTTTTTGGAAGAAGTTTGAAATAATGGGGGTTTTGAAAGAGTTTGGAATAGAAACTTTGAATTGATTGGAATTTTTAAAAAAGGGATTGGAGCTGAAATAAAAGTTATGACTGCACCATTTTAGGTTGCCTACGTATCTCATTTGGTAAGAATCAGATCAATCGTAGTTCGGGCAAGAGCCCTATGGAAAATAGGCGCATTAGGGCCTTTGGAAGGTTTGAAGATACTTTGGGATATTTGAAAAAATTTAAGACACTTTGAGATCTTTGGAAAAGTTTAAGACACTTAAAAGTCTTTGGAAGTTTAAGACTCTTTGTGGTCTTTGGAAGTTGAAAACTCTTTGTGGTCCTGAAAGTTTTGATTTGAAATTAGATGGTGAGTGTTTTGAAAATGTTTTTGGATCAACTTATGGGAGTTTTGGAAAAATGCTTTGGCATGACTCAAGAGAACTTGAAAGTGTTTTTGAAGTCTTGTTTTGAAAACCTTAGAGGTATGATTTTGGAACGTTTTGATGAAATGGTTTTTGAAAGTGGTTTTTGGAAATGGCTAAGGGTTTGGAATCCTAATATGGATAACTTTAGACGTTGTTCTTAATATGTCACCTTCCTTTGGGGTCCCTAACCATAAGAGGGCTAGAGATGTCTTAGGTTTGTGATCTTTTGAAAATGTTTTTGGAAACATCTTAGAGTTGGTTTTTGAAACCTCAAAAGGGTTGAAGGTTTGGAAAAAGTGGGTAATTAGTATAGTTTAAAATTGGAGGATCATTCAAAAAGGGTTCATGAGTTGGAACTTTGAAGCATATTAACCTAGATGGGGTTAGCCTATGGTTAGGGATGACCTAAAGTTAAGTTGGACTAGGGTTGACTAGCTAGAGTAGGGGTCACCTAAGGTTAAGATGACTTGGGGTTAACTAACTAGGGTTAAATTAACCTAAGGTGAGTGAGATAGGGTCAAGTTAACTTAGGGTTGGATCACTAGGGTCAAGTTAACCTAGGGTTGGACAACTAAGGTCAAGTTAACCTAGGGTTGGTCAACTAGGGTCAAGTTAACCTAGGTTTGGATTGGAAAATAGTTTTGAAAGTTGGTTTAATGCACCTTTGGAAAGGGTTTTGAAAAACAACTTATGTTATGCAAAGGACTTTGGTTGACAACCCTTTTGAAGATCATTTTTGTGAAAATTTTGACTCTAGCCAAGAGTATGGTTTATATGGTTGGTGATTGGAGACCATTCCAAGGAAGATTTCCTCATGGCCACTATAACCAGAATCTTGACAAGAGTGTAAGGGGTCCAAAAATCAACATGGTGATGATAACTTTTTAAGGCATCATTTTTAATACAAAGATGGAGAGAATGCATTTTTGAAAATCATCTTTGGAGAGAGTTTTGAAAACCATTTTTGTAGGAGGTTATTCCATCAAGAGAGGGTTCCATGGGGCCATTCCAACCACTACACTTAAAAGAATGAAAATTTTTGAAATTAGAGAATTAGAAAGCAACCCTTATGCAAGTTAAAATGTCATGATGCCAAGGTGAGGGTTAAAGGGTTAGAAGGGGATTTTTTAAGGCATGATTTCTAAGGTCCCATCCTAAGCTTCAAGGAGCCAACTCTTGGAACAATTTTTAAAAGATAAATATAGAGCTTGGAAATGACATGGAGTTTAAGAGTAATGTAAACATTATAGAACATGACAATAAGCATAAAAATGAAGCCAATCACACAAGACATGATCAAAATAGTAATATGTAAGGGGTCATGATCACATACAAGGCTTTTAGGCTACACCACATAAACAAGGGGCTCCTAGGCCATACCATCTCAAAGTAGGCTAGTGAGAGGTCCCCCTACACGGTGGCTCTCACTTGCTTTCCTCTAGGCATGATCTAAGAGCCCTTTTGGCTCAAGCATGCAAGAATGGAGGGTTGTAGATGGGGATTAAAATAAAGAATAGCCTAAGTAGGCTAGGAGGAAGAAGAGAAGAGTGGGGGAAGACACAAATGTAAAAGGAATACCACCTTTTGCCTTCAACACACTTGTAGTCTTCAATAGATGTCTTGATTGGAGCTTAAATGACTTCAAGAGGGCATGAGGGGCTGGAATGGAGTGTGTAATGGTGTATAAGGCCTTGTAGGTGAAATGTATAGGCTTGAGGGAGGTAGAATCTAGCCTAAGTGTTGGAGGGGTGGAATATATGTAAGGATTCTAGATTCTGGAGCAGTTTCAGCAGAGTTTCGCATCAATTTGGACCTGGAATATGTAAAGGGGTGGTCTGGTATTTATAAGCATTCTGGAACAAGCCTGGCGCATGTGCTACATGCGCCTGGCCAAAATTTGACCTGGCGCATGTAGGACATGCACAGGTACTGTTCCATTGCCAGAATGACACGTGGCACCCTGTGTACTGGTTAAATCTCGACTGTTGATCAAAAATTGGTCGATCTGATCAAAATTTGAGCACATATAGCATATGCTCCATCATCGGGAAGGTTCGTCCAAACTTTGCCTCGATAATTACGCCAACGAGGAAGGTTTCGGGAGAATCAGTTGCACCCACGGTGTTTTTTTGGGGTTTCTCATGAACTTTCATGCTTTCAAAAAGTTTAAATTATGTTTGGAAGCGTGGGATATCGTCTTGGGAAGTGTGCAAAAAAGGACATGTTTGCGGAGCGTCTGTGATACGCTCTGTGGGTGTTCGAAAGTAACTATTTTTGTATTGCACGATCAAGGTCTTCGGGAAGCGATATCTTTGATTGGACCGTACCGATGGAAAGTATTCTGGAAATACTTTCGAGAATTTTCAGATTTACGCATTTCTCAAGTCGTTTGATGGTGCGTTTTGATTAGGGAATCGAAGAAAAAGTCAACCTTGGCGGAGCGTCTGTGAGACGCTGCAGGGGTTACTGAAAGTTATAGTTTTCGCCCCGTACAATGGAGGGCTTCAGGAAGTGATCTATCCGATCGAGCCATATTGATGGAAAGTTCTATGAATGAGCTTTCGAGAATTTCCTGATTTACGCATTTCTCAAGTCAGTTGACGGTGTGTAATAACCGGGGAATCGGGAGAAAAGATAATTTAGGTGGTGCGTCTGCGAGACGCTCCAGGGGACCTTTATCGAGTCTTGAGCGTTTAATGTTGTAGGGTCCTCCTCGGGTTAAACAATGGTGTATAGTGAAGCCCTTTGCTCGAAATCCCAAGACCGGTGCTGCTTCGGGGCATGTTTGGGTTGCCAGGGGCAAAACGGTCATTTTGGCCAGGATTGGCTGGAAATAGTTAAGAATGGTTTGGTGTGTTGTGTTAAGCGTGTAGGGTTGTTCATGGATTGTTTTGGGGGAGTCTTTTACCACTCGGCGAGGTTTATGCGGTGCTGAGGCGTTCAGGGGCAAAACTGTCATTTTAACCGGAGTGAGCTAGAATGGAACCGGAATTGGACCGAATGGCGTGCGGGGGACGCCTAACAGTTTAGTAACATTTTGGAAAGGTGGACTTATCGTTTTGAGAGATTTTGAACTTTCCCAAAATGCGCCTGGAGGCCCAAGGGGTAGGTTTGGTCATTTTTCACCGAGTCGAGCTAGCAAGCGCCGATGTTGACCTAGGTGTTAGTTCCTGAGACCGCTCGGTCTTAGAAAACTACCTGTGCGGTGTTGATCTCCAAGAATGCCCGGTTTTAGAGAGCTAGCTGGTGGGGTGGTGTTGGTTCCTGAGAACGCCTAGTCCTAGAAAGCTACCTGGAAGGGTAGTGTTGGTTTCTGAGAACGCCCGGTCTCGGAGAACTACCAAATGACAGACATTCTACATTGGCGGGCTAGCAAGTGCCAGAAGTGAACCGTCTAGAATTTAATGAGGTGTTGGTCCCCCGAGATCGCCCAATCCCGAGAAGCTACCTGGATGGCGTTGGTTTCCAGGATCGCCTGGTCCGGAAAACTACCTGGAATAACGGTGCTTATGGCTCCAACAGGTCCTTGTGGGCCTGAGAAGCGACCAATTGGTTAGATTGGAGATTGAATGGCTCGTCTTGAGCTTGCATATGCTAAGGTGTTTGAAAACTGGACCTGCTCGAGTCGGAGAGTGCCGAGCGGGTAAAAATGGGGTGCTTACAGCTGCCCCTCTTTTTCTGTATTTGCTTGTTGAAAGCAGAAGAATAACAAAGTAAGAATCCCTTTTTGGTCGCGAGGCGATCGGAGGGATGATGTGTCAGTGAGTTTGGAATGTGTCGGGACCCCTTGAAAGGTTGTCGGTGTAAAGTTTTGAGAGTTGAAAACTTTGAGCTTTAAGGGCTCCAATCGGGACTCGACTTGCCAGTTCTGCCTATATTTGGTGCAGAATACTCAGTCCTTGAAAGTTTTTTCTTTGGAAGCTTGTTTTCCGACTTTTGGAAGCCTTGAAAATGAATTCAGACTTCAGGGGGTTTAAAAATTGAGTCTGGCGGGAAGCTGAATAGCCGGGCGCTTATAATACACGCGCATGGCTTATTTGGTCCCTGGTGCATGTATTGTATGCGCCAGTTGGAAATTCCTTTTAGCACATCTGCTACATGTGCCAGCCCGTGGATATTAAAACAGAGCAGGTTGCGTTTTAGTGTTGTGTTTCTTGGGTTTTTAAGGTGGTTTGCAATTCTCTCTGAAGGATTTTGAAAGTTTTTTCTCCGAAATCATTAGAGGAGTGTTGGGGGACATCGGGCACTCGCCAGAAAGTTTATTTTTCACCGAAAACTTCAAAGGTTAGCTTTCTTGAAAAATTGTTAATTTTGATGCATTTATCCCCGTTTCTTGCAAATGATCAGTGTAATCCTATGTTTTAAGATGTTTAGAACACAATGATTGGGTTGTTTTTGTGATTTGGTGGAGATTTGAGTGTGTTTTGGATGATATTGTATGTTTTGTGAAAGTGGGTTTCTTGCAGGACTCAAAGAATGGCCTCTACAGGCTTGGGTATTGACTGTTTGTGTGTGATTTTTGCACCGAAAACCTTAGAAAAATGTGTAGAATAACCGTATGAAATTTCGTAATTTTTGAAAAAAATTTAAATTTTTGAATTTTTGGAAATTACGAAAAATAGGGGAAATTGAAGAAAATTATAAAACAAACTCCGTTGGGGGCCAAAAAAAAAATTGTAGAATGTTCTTGGAGAATTGTAATGACAATCTTGAGAGCTTTAGGGATTTTCGCGAAATTTTGGAAATAAAACTGTGACCGAAGGATTTAGAAAAATCGAAAGAGTTGCCCTAAAAATTGTGTTTGAGGAAGGAACTCGTGTTGTGGAAGGCGGGGTTGCTCTGTTTGACGTGGTTGGGTGTTTGAAGTGTCTCGGATTGTATTTGTGACTTGTTGAATTTTGAGATGGTGACTTTTTAAGGCGAAACTCTGTGAAAATGTTTTTAAAATTTTTAACACTTTACTTTAAACTTTTCGGTAAAGCAAATCCTTTTGAGAAATGGGCTTTTGAGGGAGAGAGCCCGGAGAAATCGTAACTTTACAAAAATTTTTAGGAGTGAGATTTTTGAAGGAGAAAACCCCGAAAAACCGATTTTGGAAAACTATGGAACAGGGCTTTTGAAGGTGAAAGCCTGAGAAACCGTTAAACCTTTGAAATAAGACTTTTTGAGGGAAAAGTTTTGAAAACCCTAAAAAATTCTCGAACCAAGGCTTTTGAGAAACCGGTCTGGAATTTTGAAACCAAACGTTTTGAGGAAAAAGCTTGAAAACCGTTGGAAAACCTTTGAACCAGGGCTTTTGAGGGAGAAAACCTGAGAAACTGGTTTTGAAATTTTGAAATGAGACTCTTTTAGGAAAAAGTTCCGAAAATCGTTTAAAAATTTTTGAACTAGGGTTTTTGAAGGAGAAAACCCGAGAAACCGTTGGAATTTTTGAAATGAGACTTTTCGAGGAAAAAGTTTCGAAAACCGTTAGAAAATTTTTGAACCAGGGTTTTTGAAGGAGAAATCCCGAGAAACCGGTTTTGAAATTTTGAAGTCAAACTTTTTGAGGAAAAAGTTTCGAAAACCGTTAGAAAATTTTTGAACCATGGCTTTTGAAGGAGAAAGGCTGAGAAACCGTTGAAATTTTGAAACGAGGCTTTTTAAGGAAAAAGTTCGAAAAACCGTTAAAAAATCTTGAAGCAGGGCTTTTGAAGGGGAAAGCCCGAGAAACTAGCTTAAAATTTTGGAATGAGACTTTTTGAGGAAAAGGCCCGAAAAACCGTTAGAAAATCTTGAAACGGGGTTTTTGAAGGGGAAAACCCGAGGAACCAATTTTGAAATTTTGAAATGAGACTTTTTGAGGAAAAAGCCCAAAAAACCGTTAGAAAATCTTAAAACGGGATTTTTAAAGGGGAAAACCCGAGAAACCAATTTTGAAATTTTGAAGTCAAACTTTTTGGGGGAAAAACTTGAAAAACCGTTAAAAATCTTAAACGATGATAAATGGGGCCCTAGCCCTAGCCCTAGCCCTTCCACTTTTTCTTTTTTCTCTTTGTTTTTTCTTCTTCTTTCTTTTTCTTCTTCTTCTTCTTTTTTTTTTTTTTCTTCTCTCTTTTTTTTTTTTTTCTTTTTTCTTTTTTTTTTTGCATATACATTGACGCATTTATTTTTACGCCCTTCATATATGGTAACTGATTGATTTTCTTGAATGTTGTCATTTTTTCAGGAAGTCGGAGGCCGAAGGCGATGGTCCGGACAAGAAGCGCTATGGGAAGGTGCCACGAATTGAGGCTAAGGAGGGTGGCGGTAGCCGGCGCAGCTCAGCTAGGGGTGGCAATAGGATCGGCTCAGCTCGGAGTAGTGGCCGAGGTGGCCTAGCGCAAGGAGGCAACAGGGGTGGTTCTGCGCAGAGTAGCGGTAGAGTTGGTTCTCCTCGGGGTGGCCGCAGTGGGTCACAGCGATTTCGAGCAGGACATCTTCTAGTGGGAGCTCTGTGATGGGGCAACCTTCGGCGACTCTTGATGAGAGATTTGAGGATGAGGCTGACTCGTCCGTGGACCTGCGGACAGGATACGGTATGGCCTCCATTCAGGACAGGCAAAGAGATACTTCATTCACCGACGACCAGTTAGCCATTCTTGATATCCCACCACTATGAGACTTGGCATTCCACCCGAGCCTGTATTCGCGCTACGGTCGAATGCCATCATCTACCCACAATTCCTTTAGAGGGACCAGCATCTCGGCCTTGAGGGCAATGCAGGCGTCAGCTCCATCCTATCAGGACTTTTTGCATTGGATTGGTTTTGGTGCTTTTATGACCCTGCAAATGGACAGACTTGATCACGGGATCGCTATGGGGTTGTAAGAGCGGTGGTTAGAGGAGACAGAGACCGTACACTTGGTGGGTTTTGAGTTGGGACCTACCCCCGTCGACTAGGCTATGATTACTGGGCTATCTTTCGGAGGGGTTCCGATCTCTTTACGGACCGTATCTCTGGGGGAGGCCCGTCTTCTCTTGGAGTTGCCAGGGCTTGGGGGCTCGAGTTTTCCAGCTTCACTTTTATGCTTAGCAGAGACAGCCTTTGCTTCCGAGCCTTCTCTAGATGACTAGATTATTATGAGGTGCCGGTTGGTGCTGTACGTCGTCTTTAGTTGCTTTTGCAACAATAATAGGTTAACGGTCCCTTTGTCTCTGGTGAGCCTGGTAGCGGATCTAGACGCGCTAGACTGTATTGATTGGGGCGCTTTCACATTCGCTTGCTTCTTACGAGGGATGAGAGTGAGGACATCTGGGGCCTGGGGGAGCTTGATGAGCTTTTGGCCATTTCTGGTATGGTGGAGCTATGAGTATTTGCTAGTTCGCCGACTGGAGGTGTTAGTGGGCGATGCCTTCCCGTGAGCCACGAGATGGGCTAGGCAGCAGGTAGTCTAACGGTCTTTGCTTACAGATTTTGTAGCCCTCAGGGCTAACTTGGACTTGCTTAGGCCTCGGGATGTGACCTGGGCACCTTACCATCGGTCCACCCAGTATGCCAGCATGAGGGACGTCATCTTTTTATCCAGGTCACGGGTCACCTTTCGGGGCTTTGTGTCATGGGAGACGTATCTCGGGGAGCGCCACTGGCAGCAGCTTCATACTGCCTTTCGTGCAGCCATGGATCCTCCCCAGTATATGTTTGGACTTTATCGGGTCGGGTAGAGATCCCTTATATTGTCGGGGTTCCTGGTGAGCGGTTCCTGCTTCTGCCGGATGTGGCTTATGAGGCTCATTTCCGGGCGAGATCCATTGGCGCTTTCACCCAGCTAGATCTGGTGGTTAAAGGGTAGGTGGCCGACTGTAAGCACCCCATTTTTAACCGCTCGGCAGTCTACACTCTGTCCAGACTTGTTTTCAAGTCATTGTGGGCATATTCCAATCGAAACCAATTCTCTAGGTCCAAATTCCTTCTCTCCATCACTTCACGGGCCTGTTGGGCCCAAATAGAGGCAAAATAACCAAAATGCCCTTAGGGGCATTGTCCTTTCCAAAATCTTTTCAATCCTACTCTCGAGACAGTTTATTCCTCGAGATGGTTCCAATCCAGGCGTGTCTTTTCGGAGGCGGTAAGACCCCTTTCCAATCCCACTCTCGAGACAGTTTATTTCTCGAGACGGTTCCAATCCAGGCGTGTCTCTTCGGAGACAGTAAGACCCCTTTCCAATCCCACTCTCGAGACAGTTTATTCCTTGAGACGGTTCTAATCCAGGCACGTCTCCTCGGAGACGGTAAGACTCCTTTCCAATTCCACTCTCGAGACAATTTATTCCTTGAGACGGTTCCAATCCAGGCACGTCTCTTTGGAGACGGTAAGACCCCTTTCCAAACCCACTCTCGAGACAGTTTATTCCTTGAGACGGTTCCAATCTAGGCACGTCTCCTCGAAGACGGTAAGACCCCTTTCCAATCCCACTCTCGAGACAGTTTATTCCTTGAGACGGTTCCAATCCAAGCACATCTCTTTGGAGACGGTAAGACCCCTTTCCAAACCACTCTCGAGACAGTTCCAATCCAGGCACGTCTTTTCGGAGACGGTAAGACCCCTTCCAGTCCCACTCTCAAGACAGTTTATTCCTCGAGACGGTTCAAGTAGCAAAACTACTCACAAAACCGTTAGAGTAGCGAAAATACTCACAAATCATCAACCCCGTCCGAGTAGTGGAAATACTCACAAATCATCAACCCCGTCCGAGTAGCGGAAATACTCACACCGTTAGAGTGGCGGAAACACTCAAAACCCAGGTCAACACCAGTGTCTGTTAGCCCACTTTGGTGAAAAATGTCCAAATTGTCCTGTGGACATTTTCCGAGACTTTCCGGTCAAGATGACCATTTTGCCCCTAGGCATCCGAATGCCCCGGGAACCACACCGGCTCTGGGTATCAAACCGGTAACCTCCTGAGACTACTTTTATAGTGTTCTCAACCTTCCTTTACCTTTCCAGACCATTCCGAGTCAGTTCCGGCTAACCCGGTACAAAATGACCGTTTTGCCCCTGGAGGGCCGGTCTCCTTCTTCGACCACACCGGCTTTGGGTATCAAATCGGTAATGTCCCGAGAATACTTTTTATAGTGTTCTCAATCTTCCTTTACCTTTCCGGACCATTCCGAGTCAGTTCTGGCAAACCAGGTGCAAAATGACCGTTTTGCCCCTGGCGGGCCGGTCACCTTTTCCGACCACGCCGGCTCTGGAAATCAAACTGGCAACCTCCGGGAACATTCTGAATAATGTTTCCAGATCCCAAGTCTTCTTCCGGGACAATCCGAGTTCGCCCCGGCAGTTTCCCGGTTCGATTGACCGTTTTGCCTCTAAGGGCCCGGTCAACCTTTTCGACACATCTTGTCCTCGCTTTTCAAGTTAAATACCTCCAGGACACTATTTTAAGTGTTCCTGCTCCCTTCTGGCCTTCCAGGTCATTCCCGGCTCCTCCAAATCATTCCCGGACTTTTCGGAGTCACTCCTAGTGAAGCCAGGCTAAAAGTTGCATGGTAGTCACTAGTACAGGCGCCCAAATCTAGTCAAAGATACGTTGCTTGCCGATTTATAAAGTTTCCTAACTGGCTAGCACCACTAGTAGTGGCGTCAAGAGCAATTTTGCCCTGGCGCCACTGCAACAGGCGCCAGGTTTGTCCAACTTCTATAAATACAGAGCCTCATTCAACGTGAAAGGGGTTTGCAAACTGAACCTAAAAATCCTATATTTCGATATACAGAGCTCGAGCACCTCCTAAACCCTAGCCTCCCTAGGTTTTCAAAACCCTAACCACCCTACACAAACCCTAGCCCCCTATACACTTATACACTCCCCCATACACTCATACACTAGCCTTCAACCATCCTTTGAAGACTTGAAGAGCTGCCATCTAAAGCTTGAAGACAATCCTTGAAGGTCGAAGAAGAAGATCAAGACGAAGACCGAAGATTGAATACTGCACGGCGCGCAAAATAAACAAGACATACGGTAGGCTCTCTATTTAAATTTTCGCACTTCCCCCCTCTCTCTTCTCTCTCCTAACCCACTTGAGTTTTCTCTATTTTAATCCCCCATCTCTTTGCCGCCCTTTCTTTGCATGCTTGAAACAAGGGGATTCCCGGTCCATGTGTAGGATTGGGCTATTGGAGAATCATCGTGTCGGGAGCTTTCTTCTAGTCTAACCAAAGACCACGTGGGTCCGGCCCCCTTGATTATGTGGTGAAGCCTTAACCTTGTATGTTCACGACCCCAAATTGTATTGTGCATATCATAATCTTACATCTTCCAAAATTCGTTTTCAAACTCGTTTTCAAAATTGTTTTCAAACTTATTTTCAAAATTGCATCAAAATCTCTTTTTCAAAAACTTGTTTTCAAAATCACAATCCTAGGGTGATTCTAGCCTTTCCATGGCTAGGGTTGCTTTAGGAAAGTGTTACATTTAAAGTGATCAATATGGTCCATATTTTCAAAATCTTGTTGATTTTCAAAACCGCTTTCCTAAAGTGGTTCTAGCCCCCTTATGGTTAGAATTGCTTTAGGAAAGTGAGACATTTTCATACTTTCCAAAAAACTCTCTTCAAAGATCTCTTCCTAAAAATTTATTTTTCAACATACTTTCCTAAAACTCTCCTCTTCAAAATTGTTTTCAAAAACTCCTTCCCAAAATCTGTTTTTCAAAACTCTCTTTTTCAACTCCTCTCCAAAATCTTTTCTTCAAAATCCACTTTCTAAAAACGTTCCCCACAACTCTTTCCAAAAACTATCTTCCCAAAATTTTTCTTCTAGAAACTCTCCTCTAGGATCTTCTTTCCAAAATCTACGTTTCTAAAAACGCACTTTCCAAAACTCCTTCTCTTTAAAATTTTTTTCCAAAAACTCCCTCTTCAAATTCACTTTCCAAAAGTTCCTCCCTAGGATTCCCTTCTAGAAAACCTTCGTTTCCAAAAACGCACTTTCTAAAAATCCCTTTTCCTTAGAGCCCAAATCAAGCCTTAGAGCCCACAATTAGGAAATCCTAATTTTCTTTCCAAAAACATGATTTTCAAACTTTGCCCCAAACCTAGGTTTCCAAAACCTTATGTTTTCACATAAAAAATATACATGTTTCCAAAACCTATTCTCTACGTCAAAACTATGATTTTTCAAATCTAGGGTTTCTAAAACCTCCCTTTCCAAATCCTTGCCAAATCAAATCTTCCCTTTAGGAAACTGAATCAAATATTCCCCTTTTAGGAAACTAGATCCAATCCTCCGTTTTTGGAAACAAAATCAAACATTTGCTTTAGGAAACCAAATCCAATCTCCCCGTTTAGGAAACTAGATCCTATCTCCGTTTTTGGAAACGAAATCAAACCTTCCCTTTTAGAAACAAAATCCAATCCTTTCCTAATCCGACTTTTTTCTTAATTCAAATCCTTCCTAAACTTCTACTTTCCTAAACCCTAAGTTTTCAAAAACTTGAACATAAAAATCTTTCCTAATTCAACCCTTTCCTAATTCAACCCCCTTTCCAAATCTTAACTTTCCAAATTCAAGTTTTTAAACCTTTCCTAAACTCAAACCTTTCTTAATTTCAAGATTTTCTAAAACTCTAAAACTTTCTAAAATCTTAAATCTTTCTAAACTCTAAAACTTTCTAAATCCTAAACTTTCCAAATTTCAAATCTTTTCAAATCCAAAGTTTCCTAAATTCAAAACTTTCTTAAGTTAAATCTTTCTAAACTTCCAAGCTTTCTAAATTCTAAATCTTTCCAAAACCTCAACATCTTTCCAAATCCAAAACTTTCTTATTTTCAAAACCTTTCCTTTTTCAAAACCTTTCTTAAAATGGAGCTTTCTTAATTCAAAACTTTCTAAACTCAAAGCTTTCCCTTTCTTAATTCAAACATTTCCTAAGTTGAAAACTTCCCTTTTTCAAACCTTTCCAAAAGCGAAACTCTCCTACTTTCAAGACTTCCCTATTTCAAAACTTTCTAAATTCAAAACTTTCCAATTTTCAAAACTTCCTAATTTCAAAACCTTTCCTAAAACAACACTTTCCTAAGTTGAAACTTTCTTAAACCTAAACCTTTCCTAATTCAAAACTTTCCTAAAATGACACTTTCCTAAAACAGAACTTTCTTAAATCGGACTTTTCCTAATTTAAACATTTCCTAAATCCAATCTTCCCTAATTTCCTAAACCTTCCAAGTCAAGTCAAATATTTTCTGAGTCTCTTCTCTTTCCTAAGCCTAGGTTTCTTAAAACTCCATCTTTCCAAAACAAGTCTAAATCTCTCTTCCCAATTTTATCTGTTCAAATCAAAATTCAATCTTTTCAAATTTCAAAATTCTAAATTCCAATTTTCAATCCTCTACTCAAAGTTCAATCTCTCAATTTTCCAATTCAATTTTCAATTCAATCTCTTTCTTCTAATCAAACATTCTATTTTCAATCGGACTCTTGTCCGAACTACGACTGACCTGATTCCCCCAAAGGGATACGTACACAACCTTCATAGGTGCGATCACAACATTTTTCAAACTTTCAATTCCACCCTCATGGGTGCGGTTTCCAAAATCTTTTCAAATCTCAAATTCCAATCTATTTTCAAAATTCCAATTTCAAAATCTCTATTTCCAAATTTCTACTTTCAATTTTCAAACTTTCCAATTTCAATTCCATCTCTTCAAATCTATTTTCAAATTAAATCAATCTCTTTCCAAATCTATTTTTCAGTTCTCTTCTATTGCACTTGCATATCATGCATCATGTTAGTTTCTTTTCAAGCATTGTTTTTCTAAAGTGGATAGGGTTGAACACATGTTGATTAAAAACTCTCATAGGTGAATCTAGGGTAGATTGACATGTAGGTACCGAAAGGGCGGGGTAGGGTGATAGCTTAGTGCATCTTCCCTACACGTAACCAACCTCCGAACTTAGAATCACTGTTTTCAAAGACCAAAAGGAGTTATTTTTTTAAAAAGGGCTAAATGTTTTCCAAAGGTTACCAAACAACCTGTTTTCTTAAAAACCCTCTCTTAAGGATGTTTTCCAAAATCGTTTTCCAAAAACCCTAAGGTAGTCTTCGGATTATTCTTAGTTTTTAGGTAACCTAACTCACCTTAATCAAGTTAGGTGGCGACTCCGAATCTTCTTCAAAAGCCCTTTATTCAAACCAATTTTTCAATTCAAACCTAGTCGCACTCATTCTTCTAGGAGGGTGAGTTCTAACGAGAGAGTACAACATTTTTTTCACTTATGTGAGTATTCCTCGAGTGCGAAAAATCTGGGCGCGACACCGGCCATGACGTGGTGGAGCTTCGGCGCCGAGCTCAAGGCTTTGTTTTTGAGGAGGAGTACCTAGCAGCTTACCAGGCACGAGATCAGTACCGTGTTGAGGTGGAGGCCTTGACTGCTCGCATATCTTGGATGGAGGCCCGCTGGATATGTTATTCATTGTTCGGTTTTCATATTTCTCATGCATCCCTTTGGGTTCTAATGCCAGATTTTTTTTTTTTTTTTATACATACATACAGGGCCCTTATGACTTATAACGCCAGAGCTTCTTCTAGTCAGCCCTCCCCGTATGTGCCGATTATAGGCGACTTCAACTTGGTTAATGACTCTGCTCTTTGAGGCGCTTTGCTTTTCCTGTGGACATAGTTAGAGTTTTTAGTTAGACCGATGGTTATTGTTTTTGTTTTTGTGGCTGTGTGTTGGCCATTATGAATGATAACTGTACGATGATTTTATGTACATTATTTCTATTATCTTTTTGTTTCTTTATATGCGATGATGATTATTTCTTTCTTCTAGTCTTGTTTTGCATGCATGTATGTGGATATATGATGGATATGAATGTGAACACAGGAGTACAGAAACCATGATACGCTTAAGAAATGGTGGATATATGCAAGCCTTAAGTGAGTGTGAAAAAGGTGAGTATATTGTCGCACACATTTAGGTAAAGCATAAAGGTATATAGCTTTATGTAGACCAGTCCAGAGGTAGATTAGGCGTTTATTAGAAACTATCGTTTCGGCATTTTGCTCTTTCTTTGAAGATCTCCTTTTTTTTTTTTTTTTGTTATGCTCTTTTCTTGCCACGACGAGATAGTCGTTGCCCCATTCCTAGGATTTCCATTTTCGGATCCGACACCCTTCTCTCTCATCTGAGAAACTGTTACTCAATTGATTTTCTCTCTTGGGCCTTATATTTGATCTGGTAGACTCTCCAAGAGACAGTCGAAGTAGCCTTTAGTAAAGGAGCGAGCAGTTTCTATCCTCAATCTGAAAAGACTTTACTTTGGACGTAATGTAGGCTAGGTAATGGGTGATGAATGAAGGGGTATTCAGGCTAAAACGATTTTTTTTTTTTGGGTGATAGTAACCAGAACCACCTTGAGAAAGCCTTTGCTGCTTTGTTCCCTTTTATTTTTCGGATATCGCCACTTTGTTTAGGCTAAACAATCTTCCCTGATCTGAGGGGACTTTCTGTGGGTTGTAATGTGGCCTGGTTGTGGGCTTTTGAAAGAAAAGGGTATAGAAGGCTCAAAGCGTGATGGTATTTTTGGGGTTTACCAGTGATCACTTTTTCAGATCTTTGCGGGCTTATCTTCCCCTTTTTCTCTTTTTCCTTTTTGTACGAACTCGCATCCATATAGCGCTTGTCATTTTCTTTTAGTTTATGCCCAAGTATTACTGCTTGCTCAATTTATTGACTCTCAAGAGGCATCAATCGTCATCTGCTCTTCTCTTCTCTCTCTTCTTTTTTTTTTTTTTTTGGAGTATTGCCTTGTTTCCCTCCTCTTCCGATGTTGGAGGGGGCCTTCTTTCTCTCCATGCTCCTTTTTTGTCACTTTTTTCTCCGAGCTTGCTTTCGCTCATTGCAGGGGGTGATCACCAGTGCCGGTTTTTCGAAGGAATATAATTTGGCTTAAAAGGGGTTTTTCAAAAAGGATTCTTTTAACTATATGGTAGCAGAATAGATGACCCCTCTTCCTTCCAGACAAGATTGCTTAAACTATAAAGTTCAGTTTTAGAGCTTTTGGCATTATCCTTTGAAACAAATAGGTAATAGCTTAATTGTTCTGTTACTCGCACTTGCCCCAATGTGGGGGGTGGTTCCTGATTAGGGTGTTTGAATAAAAATTACTTGTGGCTCGAGTGGCTGACCAAGGGAATTGCTTTTGCTATTCCAGGGATTTTGAAATGAGGGCTTCTCTTCCTTTCGAGGGTCTAACTGCAGACTGCTTTGCTACGACGTCCTTCGGAGGCCACCCTTTTTGTGATCTACTCTCTTTTCTTCCTTTCGCTATCTTTCTTTTGGATCAGAGACGGTCCCCACAGGCAAGGATGCACGTACCATCCCTTCTTTCAAGTTAGGGCATAACAACAAGAAAGAAAAATTTTGAGAAAGAGCAAGTACCAAAGATTATAAATGCAAATTTCAACTTCTTTCATTTCAAAAGTTCTGTTTACATGATGAGCTCTTGATTAGCAAAAGATGAAAGTAGAGTTAACAAAACAAAAATTAACAGAAAAGTAAAGACAAAGTTTGGTAGAGGAACATCCCTTTGACAATCACTTCTTCAGGTAGGCTTTGGGACCACGCCTACCTCCTCCATGCTTCATTCGCTAGCTTCTTCACTTGGTTGTGTTGGGCGAATTGATGCATCAGCTACGGAGTGGCAGAGATCAACAGTCATAGTGTAACTAGGGCTTCCTCCTTTTCCTTCTTCTTTTTTAGTGGGGTCAGTGAGGTTGTGTGTTCCATCTTGGGACCCCTGCTGGCTTTCTTTGAGTTAGACAGCTTTCTCTTGCTAGTCTTCTTAGGATTTCACAACCAGGCTTTCCTCAGAGGCTTGCGATGACTTTTCCTTAACTTCTTCCTTTTCAGCTTCCTTTTTGTCAAACTCTGCAAACAGGCTATCCAGATCACCTTCGTTGAATTCGAATGGTGGGTTTGGCAGTTTCGGCTCATAGATGCCCAGCTCATGTCCTCATAGTCGAAGAGTTCCTCTTTCAGGTGAGCCTCAGTTTCAGCATATCTAGGATGCAGGAATTCCTCTCCCCAGCCATCTACAGGTGCAGTATCATTGGGAGTATTTGCAACGGGTTCATTTACGGGCCAATCGAAAGGGTCTTGCTCTCCACTTGTTTTGTAAAGATAGATAGGGCATGGTGGCAGTTCTTCCTCCCAATCGCTTTCAATGTCTGGCTCACCCTCGAAGTACTCTGCAGTTATGATGCCATCAAGATCCGCCTCATCCTCGGTGATGATGTTGACAGTATGGTCTGGTGAAAGATTTGTCATGACATTGGGTGTGGGGACTGGCTTTGTTTATTGGGTGTTGATGACCTTGTTGTCAATGAGGTCTTGAATCTTATGCTTCAAAGAGAAACAAGATTCTGTGTCATGCCCTGTCCCCCGGAATGGTACTCGCAAGTAAGGGCAAGGTTGAAAGTTAATGACAACGGGCTTGGCAACGGCCACAGGGAAATAGGGTTTATATGCTTGGCCTTAAGGAGCTCATGATAGGCCTCTGTCTAGGTGCATGCCAAACGTGTGAACTCTCGATTCGGTCGGCTGTTGTTTTTGTTGGGGTTGAAGTATGGTCTGGCTGCAGCAGGTCCAGTTAAGGGTGCTTGGGTGGTAACAACGGGGATGTTGATGATGGGAGCAGGCGGTGAAGGTTAAGCTTGGTATTGGGGGTAATATAGCTGCTGCTACTACTTAGGTAGGATAGCAAATACTTCTCCCTCTTTCTTGCCCGTTGTAAGCACCCCATTTTTGACCGCTCGGCAGTCTACACTCCGTCCAGACTTGTTTTCAAGTCATTGTGGGTGTATTCCAATCGAAATCAATTTTCTAAGTCCAAATCCCATTTGTCCATTGCTTCGCGAGCCCACCAAGCCCAAATAGAGGCAAAATGACCAAAATGCCCTTAGGGGCATTGTCCTTTCCTTTCTAATCCCTCTCTCGGGACAGTTTATTCCTCGAGACGATTCCAATCCAGGCATGTCTTTTCGAAGACGGTAAAACCCCTTCCCAATCCTTCTCTCGGGACAGTTTATTCCTTAAGACGGTTCCAATCCAGGTACGTTTTTTCGAAGACGGTAAGACCCCTTTCGAATCCCTCTCTTGGGACAGTTTATTTCTCGAGACGGTTCTAATCCAGGCACGTCTTTTCGAAGACGGTAAGACCCCTTTCCAATCCCACTCTCGAGACAGTTTATTCCTCGAGACGGTTCCAACCCAGGCACTTCTTTTCGGAGACAGTAAGACCCCTTTCTAACCCCTCTCTCGAGACAGTTTATTCCTCAAGACGGTTCTAATCCAAGCACGTCTTTTCAAAGATAGTAAGTCCCCTTTTCAATCCCTCTCTCGAGACAGTTTATTCCTCGAGACGGTCTGAGTAGCGAAACTACTTACAAAATCGTTAGAGTAGTGGAAATACTCACAAATAGGTCGATATAAAGAATTACCAACAAACCCCTGTGTCACGACGACCGCCGTCAGAGTGGCGGAAACACTCAAAACCCAGGTTAATACCAGTGTCTGTTAGCCCACTTTGGTGAAAAATGACCGTTTTGCCCCTGGTGGGCCAGTCACCTTTTCCGACCACACCGGCTCTGGGTATCAAACCGGTAACCTCCCGAGGATACTTCTTATATTATTCTCAATCCTCCTCTACCTTTCCAGATCATTCCAAGTCAGCTCCGGCAAACCCGGTGCAAAATAACCATTTTGCCCCTAGTAGGCCGGTCACCTTTTCCGACCACACCGATTCTAGGTATCAAACCGGTAATCTCCTGAGATTGCTTCTTATAGTATTCTCAACCTTTCCTTATCTTTCTGGATCATTCCAAGTCAATTTCGGTAAACCCGGTACAAAATGACTGTTTTGCCCCTGGTTGGCCGGTCTCCTTTTCCGACCACACCGGCTCTGGGAATCAAACCGGCAGCCTCTAGGAACATTTTAGATAATGTTTCCAGATCCCAAGTCTTCTTCTGGGACAGTCCGAGTCTGTCCTGGCAGTTTCCCGGTTCGATTGACCATTTTGCCCCTAAAGGCCCGGTCAACCTTTTCGACCCATCTTATCCTCATTTCTCAAGTCAAATACCTCCAGGACACTATTTTAAGTGTTCCTACTCCTTTCCAACCTTCTGGGTCATTCCCGGCTTCTTCAAATCTTTCCCGGACTTTCCGGAGTCACTCCTAGTGAAGCCAGGCTAAAATTGTATGGTAGTCACTAGTACAGGCGCCCAAATCTAATCAAAGATACGTTGTTTGCCGAGAGAGTACAGCATTTTTCCCACTTGTGTGAGTATTCCTCGAGTGCGAAAAATCTGGGTGCGACAGCTGGCGACTCCGCTGGAGACACTTAGAGGGTTAGGCCGTAGTCATGTCTCTTTACCTTTTCCCATGTAGAGTCTTCAATTAACTTGGTTCAATCCTATTCACTTTAAATTTTCAAAACTAAATTTGCAAAATTGTTTTAAAAAAAAACATGCATTTATTCATATTATCTTGTGTTATGTTTGTCATCCACATACTAACACTTGCATCTTTGTTTTGTAGGTACACATTTTGTTTAAATTTTATTAACTGCTTTGCATGAATGTGATGTACAGGATGAATGGGAGTTGTTGGGCCCTTTCCTCCACTTTTAAAAATCACACACACACTGCATGTGCACTTGCATTCTGTATACTTGCATTATTACCCTGATATGTCCTTTCTAGTTAGAAACGGGGAACGGTATATTAGTTGTGGGCAAGATGCTGTGTCAGTTTCTTCGCCTACGGCCTCTTGATGGTTCCCCTGCTCGGATCACCAACCGATCATGGCACCACCTCGGGGAGTGGGCCTAGGTTTGAAGATCCAGGGACCGAGCCTTTTTAGGACACATTAGTCAACCCTCAACCTCATACTCATATAGACACCATGCATAGCCGAACCTCTGTCGAATTTAAGACACGAGCACCGTTTTCAAAATCACGGAGGAAAGAGCGACTGCTCTTACTTTCAATTATATCTGTCTATTCCTATTGTTATAATGTCTGTATTCTTACTGTTATAATGCCTGTTTGACTGCTCATGCATGCATGCATTCTCTCTCCTTACACTCTTTGCATCCATGTTCATGCACTTAATACCCCATGTCAAGACAAGAGTTCCAAGTAACTCAAGTCACTGCATTTTCATGCATATGATCAATCCATTGAGAGTGACACCAAGATCACTCTCCCTTACATTAAACCTACCCAAACCCTAAGGGTTCTCGCGTAACCCTAAGGACTTATTGCATGCATCTCAATTCATACCATAAGAGGGGCCCCAATCCCTCTATGCTCACGGAGATAGGGTTGCCAAGAAGACAAAGGGCAATCAATCAACAAGGTCTCTCAACGACCTCCTCGACATCAAATCCAACGAGGGCAGATCCGAAGACTGAAGAGTAGTTTAGGGCCTCCCTTTGTAAAAGTAGATAGGTGGAAGTCCAAAGGAAAATGTTCCCCCTCCCCCTATTGAAATGTATTTCAATTCTTTTGTATCTCAAACCCAAAATTTAATGTAGTTCTTTATTTTTATGAATGAATGTGTGGATGACTGAAGGTTCCTACCTGACGGTAAGGTGTCTGCATACAGGGGCAAATCTCCTATCTCCAAGAGTGGGTCAATACATCATGTTTAGTTTCCCTCCTTAAGAGGGACACCCTAGGACATGCATTGAATAAAGCTCTCTAAAAACCAAAAACTAACTTGTGACTTGTGTTTTTGTCTTTTCTTTTTTCTTTTTATTTTTATTTTACAGAGGTCACCCCACACTGAGTCAACATTGCTCCTAAAAAGGGGCAACACCCACCTAGGGATCCTATTATCACCCGGCAAATAGCATCATTGATGGCTGCTAACTCTGAAGAATCCTCTCAGGTCTCTCGAGAGGAAGTCAACGAAATGAGGACTAAGATGGATGAGATGCTCAAACTCATTCAAACTCTGGCCATGAAGGATGCTACTGCAGTCTTGTCATCATCCATGACTTCATCCAAGGACCTTGAACCCGCTAATCCAAGGATCATGCTTCAGTTTGATAATGCTGGGAGGACTAAGGAAGACGCCAAAGGGGTCAACGCTGAAGAAGAAGAGACCATATTGCTTTCACCTGTCATAAAGAAGGCCCCTCTAGACCCTTAGTCTGAAAATCCAAGGGTTGGAGGATTCATTGCGAAGTCTCCATGGCCACGATGCTTACGGGTTCACTTCATATGATGAACTTTGTTTCTTCCCTGACCACCCGAGACCTGCTAAGTTTAAAATGCCTGACTTCCAGAAGTACGATGGTATCGGTAACCCCGTTGCTCATCTTCGTCTATATGCTAGAGCGCTTAGTGGACATGGCAACGACCCAAAGTTCCTTATGCAGTTATTCCAACACAGTCTCACAAGGTCGGCTCTGCAATGGTTCGTTCGTCTGGACTTAAGAAAGATCATAACCTGGATGGAGCTAGTTAATGTATTTAAAGCCTAGTACCGTCATAACATCGACCTCACTTCTGATCGATAGTCCTTGATGACAATGAGCAAGGGTGAGAAGGAGAGCTTTAAAGCCTATGCCCTGCGATGGAGGGAGGCTGCTGCACAAGTAAACCCCCTGCTGGAGGAGAAAGAGTATGTACAACTGTTTGTACATACTTTTCAAGGTATATTTTACGAGAAGCTCTGCACAAGCGTGGGAAAAAGCTTCTCTGAGCTCATCATGCAAGGAGAAATAATAGAAAACGGCCTCAGGACAGGAAGAATTACAAATCCCTATACCAAGGCTGGAGATACCGCTAACATAGCCAAGAAGGTGGCTACTACAAGGGGCACGATCAGGAAGGAAAATGAAGTGTCCGCTATTCTGCCTAGCCAACCACCCCAATACCGACCCTCGCTACAATCACCCCCAGTCCTGCCTTTGCCCACCTTGACTGTGCCTGCTCCAACCCCAAACTATGGTCCCGCTGGGGCATGACCCAACTTTAACAGACCTGCTCGACGTATCCGTACCTTCGACGCCTTAGCCTGCACCCAAACGGAGGCTTACCATAGCCTTCTGAAGAACAACATTTTGAAGCCCATCCCTGCTCACCCGTTGCCAAGCCCTCTACCCCCAATATTTAATGCTGCCCTTACATGTGAATACCATTCAGGTGGTCAGGGGCATGACACTGAAAGCTGCTTCGCTCTCAAGCACAAGATCCAAGACCTGATCGATAACAAGACCATTGATCTGCAGCCGGTAAAACCTACTCCTGCTCCCATTGTGACCACCAACCCTCTGCCAGATCACACCATCAATATGGTACTAGTAGAAATGGAAGGCGAGGGAGAAATCGACGAGCTCGAGGTCGAAGGTTATGAGGGCGACTGGGAGGCCGATGAAGAAAGTGATTGGAAGGAAGATCTCCCATTGTGCCCGATTTATCTTTATAACCCTGAGGAGGTGCCTGATGCTTCTGACTAGCCCATTAAGGAGCCCATGTTCCTTGGAGACGAGATTGCTGAAAACATGGTTGTTGATGGATGGGGTGCTGAGTTCCTGCATCCAAAATATGTTGTAGCTAAATGTCACTTATTAGAGAACCCTGGGCCCACAAATGAGTACGACTATGAAGAACTAAGCTGGGGGATAGAGAAGTCAAGAGCACAGACAGAACCTTTCGAGTTGGAATGGGGTGAACTAGTCACCCTGTTTACAGAAGAACCCACTGCAAAGAACAAGAAGGAGGCTAATAATCGCATCAACAGTGCCAACATCTTTGGAGCTCTAAGGGAAGCCTTTGCTTGTCTCGCCTTGACAGAGGATCCGGGTCACGAATGAAGCATCGAAGACGTGGGAATTGTCCTAAGGCCGTACTAAAAATGGGTTCTTTGCACAAGCGTACAAGAGAGGGGTGTTTTCATCCACTTTCTTTCTATCCCTTTCACTTGCTATCTTTAAATTAATGTTTACATCTTCTTATTGTTTAAGAATTTTATGCTTTTCATAAAAATAATAATAATAATAATCAAATGACAGTCTTTTATTCCATTGTTATTGTCTTGTTTTCCTTGGGAAATAGTGACTACTTTCTACGTAAAAGGCATGGTTTATCTTATGGAATGATCCAACTTGAAGGGATGATAGCATGAGTTAACCACTCGCCAAATGGTCATCCTTCCAGAGAGAGAGGATAAAGATGAGTGAGGATACTACCCAAAGGCAGCACTTGCAAGACTCTGAGGCTAAGCGATGTGTGGCTAGTTTATCAAAATGAAGAGGAGCCATCTTTCATTTCCCCACATATAAAGAATAAATAACTAAATAAATGAACAAATATGCTCATATTCCCTTTGCTTAACCCCTAGTGCCTCGCGGAAAGCAAAAATTTTCATTGTTAACCCTGATCCAAAACTGTCCTTCCCACACTGCGACAGACAATAGTTGAGAACTCTAGGAGTGGTGTCCACCTCTATCATGCTAGGATAGTGTTGAAAGCTCTATAGATCAAGCAATCCAATTCAAAGTGAAGAGAGGCCCTCATTTTATTTCCCATACAGTCAAAAGCAACCCCTTGCCAAACCTGTTGAGCCGTCTATCCTTTTCTCAGGAAAATCCCAGCCTAGGGATCACCACCCACATTGGGTATATTGAACTGCCAAGGAAAAAATCTAAGTGAAAAGGGTCGAAGAATTATTCATTTCATAAAGGAATAGAAAGAACAAGCAAAGGACAGGAATTGCCAAGGGGCAAGAGGCCAAAAAAAAAAAAAAAAATCCTTTCATGAAAGGCCTGAAGAAAATCATGATTGAGTCATCTTCAAAAGCATACAAGAAGATCAAATGAGAAGAAAGTCATGTTTATCTCAAAAGTATATAGAAAGGGTGAAAGAAACAGGGTCATTTTCACCCTGAGAAGTATATGGTCAAGAGCAAGAAGGAAATTTAAAGGTGATCCTAGGTTACAAGGAAACCCAGTAGAAGCAATAGGTTTGAGCCTTTACCCTTTCTTGCAAAACCTCGAAACCATGGCCTACATTATACCCCTATTAAAGTCCCCTCTGATTGAAAACAGATTGCTTGATCTAAATGAGCTAGATACGCTGCCAAAGCTAAAAAAGGATGCTAATCCTATTGAAAAGTAGTTAAGGATGGTATGGATCTAAACCCTATTGAAAACAACATCAAATTTGAGCCTGCATATCCCGTCGTTTTTAAAACCCCCATAACCTAGCCTACATTACGGTCCTAAACAAAGTCTTCTCAAATTGAAATGACCGGCCACTTATTGCTCTGCCAAAGGTTAGGTAAGTTGTTGTTAAAACCCCGAGAGTTGAGAGTCTCAGCCCAATAACCTTATACACTAACCCTAAGACAGAGAGTTGGAAGTGATCAAAAGGTTAAGAAAGGTGCGAAGTGCTATCGTCCAATCAAAGTAGGGTTGAGCCAGAAGAGAGGCTAAATCCTGAAGATAAGGGAGTTACCATTCCCAGGACTACAAGTCTAATAGCACCCAGTGTCATTCTATTAACATATTTTTAACCTGTGCATATGTTAAAAAAAAAAAAAATCAATCAACATGGGCTTTGCACACATAGGACATAACTTCCTGTAGAAATAGAAGTCACCAACATTAACTCATGTAATAAATATCTAACATCATCATACATCACATGCATTTGATCATATGCCTAGCTGTAAAGATCATAAATGTATTTATCTAGCCATGCATCTAAGGACCATAAATATCCATTTTTGTACAAAATATCAAAATAAAACTGTCTAACATAAATACAACTCAAGGACTAGAGGCAAAAGAGGATCAGAGTCTCTACAAGGGGCATCTATCACAGGTCAAAGTCGATATCATCTGGAGCAAAATCCCCGAAACCCGACATCGGAGGAGGTGGATAACTACTCGAAGCACCACCATCTTGCAAGATAGAACCGAAATCAGCTGCATATAAAAGAAACTAAGCAACAGCAGAGCAAGAAGAAGAAAAGAAAGAATAACATACCCCCCCACCGCCCATCTGAGATAATCGAGCTGTCAGGGAAGCTACCTCGGCCTGGTACTGATCCCGCTCCATCTGGTATTGATCTCTCTGGTCTCTCACAGAAGTAAAATCTGCCTGAGGCACATATCCTCCGGTTCGGCGCCACAAGTCAACTACCTCCTGGCCAACAGCATACCCGCCAACTACTACCTCAAACCGGGTGAAGGCGCCAACCGAATGAGCCCCAAAGTGCGCAGCATAATCCGTATCCGGAGGAAGCAAGAACTCGGCACCTGGCTGGCCCTCCTGATAAGGGATAGGCATTCCAGCCATCAAGGCTCCAAACATATACTCTGGCAGAGCTCCTACCGATCAGAACTCCTCATGAAACTGCCGCCAGTGTCGCTCTCCAAGATAGGACTCCCAAGTGTCATCATTGAGAAAAGCAGCTCTCGATAGGGACAACGGGACCAAGTACCGGACTGTCTCGTAATGGACTGATCCAATGAAGGGCTGTCAGATCACATCCCTTGCCTCAATCAGCTCTGATCGCTTGGCTACCCGGTCACGAGCCCACCTTAAAGCACGAGGATAGAGATCATCCTCAACAACTGCAGGGCGACGCACCGGCAGATACTCATAGCTCCACCAGACGAGAAAAGGCCAGAAGCTAGTCATGCTGCCCCAACGAGAAGAAGTCCAAACCCGCATTGATCGAAGAAAGCAGCCAAAGGAAAAGGACCCCCAGTCCAGCTCAGATAAGGCTCCAAGATCGGCTACTATACTCACCAAACGGCACGGCACAAGTGACTTGTTGTTGTTGCAGAAGCAGCTAAAGATGATATACAACACAAGTCGCCGTCTCATGATATCCCGCCTAGCAGGCGATGGCCCAGTGGCAAAAGTGCGGTCATCTTGACTGATCCACGAGACTGGGAAGGCAGAACGCTCAGGAGGAGGCAAGTCTAACAGCAAACAGGCCTCGTCCCTATTGACTGGATGCAGGGTGATCCGCCGGCCGACAAAGGAGAGCCTTGTAATAATCGCCCAATCCAAAGGAGTGGGACCTAACTCGAAGCAGACAAAATGGAAGGTCCCAGTCTCCCTGAACCACCGCTCAACAAGCGCCAGTACTAAATGCCAGTTCAAGCGGTTAGCCTGTAATCCCATGAAAGCACCAAATCCGATCTCTGCCAAGAAGGCACGATATGATGGGGCAGCCAGCTGCATGGTTATAAAAACCTGATGAACAGCCCCTCCGAAAGCTGTATGTACCCGCGGAGGCGGCAAATGCTGTCTAGAATACACGCTGGGGTGATAGGCAAGATCACCGAGTGGTGGGACATCAGGTATCTACAGATCTCCCAAGTCGACATCCGGCTGCCTATGCCTGGAAGAAGCTCTCCCATAACCGGTCACCTGATTCCCAGCATCAATCTCCTCAGTAAAAGCCTGTTCAACTAGAGAAAAAGGGTCAACAGGTAGCCTACTCCCCTGCCCAATCTGACTGGATGAGGATCGCCCGGTAGATCGTCGACTACCTCTAGATCGACTAGAACTGCCAGTAGAATCTGTCCGGGCCGCCTTCCCGGAGCGGCGTCTCCTCTCAGAACCATCATCACCTGCGTCTGCCATCTTGAAAAGGTAACCCAAGGTAAGTGATGTTAATATACCATCTATGCAGTGTAAATAATAGTGAAATAAAATAAACGACAAACACAAACAAAACCAATAAAGGATTTCGAATAAAAAATCAAAAACAAAATTTCTACACATCTTGATTTTCCAACTTCAAATCAAATCTCAAGGGTTTTCTGTCTTTTTCCTTCAAAAAGATTTTATTTCTAAAAAAAAAAAATTTTTCTAACTCTTTCCATAATTTCTAAAAATTTCGGCAGAGTCCCATTTAAAAATGGCCCCTACAACACCCATGACATCAACACAAAACACAAAACGTGTACTTCACATTGTTACAATCACATAATATTAGCACCCGCGCATATTTTTCAATTTTTTGAAATTTTCAAGACCCATGTTTTATTTTTCAAATAAATCAATGGTTTTCAAAAGCCTCTAAAAAATTTTCAAAATCACTTCAAATGTTTTCTAAAATATTCCAATATTTTTTCAAATTTCAAACTTTAAAAATTTCATCAATTTCTTGAGTTTTCTTAATTTTTCTAATTTTTTAAATATTTTTCTATTTTTAAAAAAATAAAAAATTCACCGAGTTTTCAAAAAATCACGAAACTGCATACGGTTGTTAAAAACTTTTTTGTAAGGCACATTGCACAAAAACATAGTCAGAAAACCCAATGCCTATGCTTGTAGGGACAGATCCCCTATTCTTGTGGAAAACTCTCTTCACGTAATCATAAAAAATCATTCAAATTCAATCGAACAAGCATCAAAATGCAAAAACAACATCACCAAAGTGTTCAAAGCATACCAAAACATCAATTTTCACTATTCACATGATTCAAACAAAGTTCTATGCATCAAAATCAACCAAATTTGAAAACTCACTTTTTGGAAGTTCTCCGGCGAATTCTTCTCTTCCGGCAACTTTTCCGGCGACGTGGTCTCCTTTCGGCAATCACCCGTGGTCTCCAAGGAGTGCTCCTTCAATGTTCAAGACGGATTCCTCGCAAATGCCTCACAAATTTGCGAAAACTCTCCAAAATCTCGTAAGCGCTCGAACCAGAATTTTCTGGTTTTAACTTCAAACCTGGCGCCACTAGTAGAGGCGCCAGGCATTTTTTGCCAAAGGCGCCAGTTGCAAAATCTGGGCAGCTTTGCCCTTTTTCCCCCCAAAACTCGTTTTTGAAGGCCTTTTTGGCCCGTTATCCGTTTTCGACCCCCGTTGTCGAAAGATTCCCAATATCCGTCCCTCCGACTGCCTCGCGGACAACATGGGACTCTTACTCTTATCGTTTTCTGTCTTTGACAAGCAAAGACAGAAAAAGAGAGGCAGTTGTAAGCACCCCATTTTTGACCGCTCAACAATCTACACTCCGTCCAGACTTGTTTTCAAGTCATTGTGGGCGTATTCCAATCGAAATCGATTTTCTAAGTCCAAATCCCGTCTGTCCATCGCTTCGCGGGCCCACCAGGCCCAAATAGAGGCAAAATGACCAAAATGCCCTTAGGGGCATTGTCCTTTCCTTTCCAATCCCTCTCTCAGGACAGTTTATTCCTCGAGACGGTTTCAATCCAGGCACGTCTTTTCGAAGACGGTAAGACCCCTTTCCAATCCCTCTTTCGGGACAGTTTATTCCTCGAGACGGTTCCAATCCAGGCACGTCTTTTCGAAGACGGTAAGACCCCTTTCCAATCCCACTCTCTAGACAGTTTATTCATCGAGACGATTCCAACCCAAGCACGTCTTTTTGGAGACAGTAAGACCCCTTTCCAACCCCTATCTCGAGACAGTTTATTCCTCGAGACGGTTCCAATCCAGGCACGTCTTTTCGAAGACGGTAAGTCCCCTTTTCAATCCCTTTCTCGAGACAGTTTATTCCTCGAGACGGTCCGAGTAGCGAAACTACTTACAAAACCGTTAGAGTAGCGGAAATACTCACAAATAGGTCGATATAGGGAATTCCCAACAAACCCCTGTGTCACGAAGACCGCCGTCAGAGTGGCGGAAACACTCAAAACCCAGGTCAACACCAGTGTCTGTTAGCCCACTTCGGTGAAAAATGACCGTTTTGCCTCTAGTGGGCCGGTCACCTTTTTCGACCACACCGGCTCTGGGAATCAAACTGGTAACCTCCCGAGGATACTTCTTATAGTATTCTCAATCCTCCTTTACCTTTTCGGATCATTCCAAGTCAGCTCCGGCAAACCAGGTGCAAAATGACCGTTTTGCCCCTGGTGAGCCGGTCACCTTTTTTGACCACACCGGCTCTGGGTATCAAACCGGTAATCTCCTGAAATTACTTCTTATAGTATTCTCAACCTTTCCTTATCTTTCTGGATCATTCCAAGTCAGTTCCGGCAAACCCAGTACAAAATGACCGTTTTGCCCCTGGTGGGCCGGTCTCCTTTTTCGACCACGCCGGCTCTGGGAATCAAACCAGCAGCCTCTGAGAACATTTTGGATAATGTTTCCAGATCCCAAGTCTTCTTCCAGGATAGTCCGAGTCTGTCCCGGCAGTTTCCCGGTCCGATTAACCGTTTTGCCCCTAAAGGCTGGTCAACCTTTCCGACCCATCTTATCCTCATTTCTCAAGTCAAATACCTCCAGGACACTATTTTAAGTGTTCCTGCTCCTTTCCGGCCTACTGGGTCATTCCCGGCTCCTTCAAATCTTTCCTGGACTTTCCAGAGTCACTCCTAGTGAAGCCAAGCTAAAATTGCATGGTAGTCACTAGTACAGGCGCCCAACTCTAGTCAAAGATACGTTGCTTGCCGACCTTAATAGTTTCCTAATTGGCTGGCGCCACTAGTAGTAGCGCCAAGCCAATATTTGGCCTGGTGCCACTCCTAGTGGCGCCAAAAGGAATTTTGGCCTGGCGCCACTACAACAGGCGCCAGTGTTGTCCAGCCTTTATAAATACAGAGCTTCTTCCAATGTGAAAAGGATCCGCAAACTCAAACCAAAAATTATATATTTTGATATACAGAGCTCGAGCAATCCATAAACCCTAGCCTCCTTAGGTTTTCCAAACCCTAGCCACCATACACCAAACCCTAGCCTCCTATACACTCATACACACCCCCATACACTCATACACTAGCCTTCAACCCTCCTTCAAAGACTTGAAGAGCTGTCATCTAAAGCTTGAAGACAACTCTTGAAGATTGAAGATGAAGATCAAGACGAAGACCGAAGATCGAAGACAAGCAAGGCGTGCAAAATAAACAAGATACACGGTAGGTTCTCCATTTAAATTTCCGCACTTCCCCCCTCTCTCTTCTCTCTCCTAACCCACTTGGGTTTTCTCTATTTTACTCCCCCATCTCTTTCCCCCGCTTTCTTTGCATGCTTGAAACAAGGGGATTCCCGGTCCATGTGTAGGATTGGGCTATTGGAGAGTCACTGTGTCAGGAGCTTTCTTCCAGTCTAACCAGAGACCACGTGGGTCCGGCCCCCTTGATTATGTGGTGAAGCCTTAACCTTGTATATTCACGACCCCAAAATTGCATTGTGCATATCATGATCTTGCATCTTCCAAAAATTATTTTCAAAGTTGTTTTCAAAATTGCATCAAAATCCCCTTTTCAAAAACTTGTTTTCAAAAACCACAATCTTAGGGTGATTCTAGCTTTTCCATGGCTAGGATTGCTTTAAGAAAGTGTTACATTCAAAGTGACCAATATGCTCCATATTTTCAAATCTTGTTATTTTCAAAACCACTTTCTTAAAGTGGTTCTAGCCTTCTTATGGTTAGAATCGCTTTAGGAAAGTGAAACGTTTTTATACCTTCTAAAAACTCTCTTTTCAAAAAAATCTCTTCCTAAAAATCTCTTCTCCAACATGCTTTTCAAAAGTTCTTCTTTCTGAAATTGTTTTCTAAAAACTTCCTTCAAAAATCTATTTTCCAAAACCTCTCTTTTTAAACCCCTGTCCAAAACGCTCTCTTCAAAGTTCACTTTCCAAAAACGTTTCCTAGGTTTCCTTTCTAAAAAAGCTCCCTAGAAAAAAATCTTTCCAAAAACTCTCTCCAACAATCTTCTACCAAAATTCACTTTCCTAAAAACTCTTCTCAAAATCTTCCTTATAGAAACTCCTCTCTAAGATTCCTTTCTAAAAATCTTTGTTTCTAAAAATGCACTTTCCAAAAATCCTTTTTCTTGGTGCCCAAGTCAAGCCCTAGAACCCACAATTAGAAAACCCTAATTTTCTTTCCAAAAACATAGTTTTCAAACTTGCCTTCAAACTTAAGTTTCCAAAACCTCTTGTTTTCACATCCAAACTATACACATTTTCAAAACCTCTTTTCTACGTCAAAACTATAGCCTTCCAAATCTAGGGTTTCTAAAACCTCCCTTTCCAAATCCTTGTCAATTCCAATCTTCCCTTTAGGAAGCCAAATTCCATCTTTCCTTTAGGAAACCAAATCCAATCTCTCCATTTAGGAAACTGAATCCTATCCTCCGTTTTTGGGAACAAAATCAAACCTTCTCTTTTGGAAACAAAATCCAACCCTTGCTTTAGGAAATAGGAATCTCATTCCTTCCAAATCCAAATCATTCCTAAATTCAAATCCTTCCTAATCTTCTACTTTCCTAAATCTTAAGTTTCCAAAACTTGAACATAAAAATCTTTTCTAAGTTTTCAGACTCAACTTCCACATCTTTCCTAATTCTATCCCTTTCCAAATCTTAACTTTCCAAATCTAAGTTTTCAAATCTTTCTAAACCTCAAACCTTTCCTAATCTAAAGATTTTCTAAATCCTAAACTTTCTAAATTACGAATCTTTCCAAATTCAAAGCTTTCTAAATTCAAAACTTTCTTAAGTTAAGACTTTCTAAATCTAAAACTTTCTAAATTGTAAACTTTCTTAAAACTTCAAATCTTTTCAAATCTACAACTTTCTAAACTTAAAACTTTCTTATTTTCAAAACCTTTCCTCTTTCCATACCTTTCTTAAAACTAAACTTTCTTAATTCAAAACTTTCCTAAGTTGAAACTTTTCTAAAGTCAAAACTTTCCTAAGTCGAAAACTTTCCTAATTCCAAAACTTTCCTAAAATGACACTTTCCTAATTCGGAACTTTCCTAGTCCGAATCTTTCCTAATTCTAAGCTTTCCTAATCTTCCAAGTCCAATCTTCAAGTCAATTCTTTTCCAAAATCTTTTCTAAGTCAAATCCAATTCTTCTTTTCTAAATCCTCTCTTTCCTAAGTCTAGGTTTCCTAAAACCAAGTCTTTAAAAATCAAATCTTTTCAAATCTTTCAATCAAAGTTCAATTTCTCAATCTTCCAATTCAATTTCCAATTCAACTCTTTTTTCAAATCAAACATTCTATTTTTAATCGGACTCTTGTCCGAACTACGACTGACCTGATTCCTCCAAAAGAATACGTAGGCAACCTTCATAGGTGCGGTCATAACTTTTTTCAAATTTCAAATTCCTCCACATTTTTCAAATCTCAAATTCCAATCTATTTTCAAATTTTCAATTTCAAATTTCTATTTTCAAATCTCTACTATCAATTTCCAAAACTTTTCAAATCGATCCAATTTTAAATCTCTTTCAAATCAAATCAAATTCTTTTCCAATCTCTTTCCCAAATCTATTTTTCAATTCTCTTTTCTTGCACATGCATATCATGCATCATGTTAATTTCTTTTCAAACATTGTTTTTCAAAGTAGATAGGATTAACCATTAGTTAGTTGAAAACTCTCATAGGTGAATCTAGGGTAGATTGACATGTAGGTACCGAAAGGGCGGGGTAGGGTGATGTCTTAGTGCGTCTTCCCTACACGTAACCAACCTCCGAGCCTAGGATCACTGATTTCAAGGACCAAAAAGGAGTTATTTTTCAAAAAAGGGCTAATGTTTTCCAAAGGTTGCCAAACAACCTATTTCCTTAAAAAACCCTCTCTTGAGGAGATATTTTTAAAATCGTTTTCAAAAACCCTAAGTGTAGTCTCTGGATTATTCTTAGTTTTTAAGTGACCTAACTCACCTTAATCAAGTTAGGTGGCGACTTCGAATCTTTTTCAAAAGCCCTTTATTTAAATTTAGTTTTCAATTCAAACTTAGTCGCACTCATTCTTCTAGGAGGGTGAGTTCTAACGAGAGAGTACATCATTTTTTCCGTTTGTGTGAGTATTCCTCGAGTGCGAAAAATCTGGGCGCGACACCCGTTCCCCGAGTGGTTGCCACCTTCTTGGCCGCATTCGCAAATCCCTCACTTGTCTTGGCATAGGGGTCAGTGATTTTGCTAGTTTTTAGTCCACTCTCGATCATTTCCCCTTGCATTATCAACTCAGAAAAGCTCTCTCCGATACTCAAGCATAAGCGTTCATAGTACAGTCCTTGGAAAGTATTCACAAATAGCTACACATATTCTTTCTCTAGTAGCAGGGGGTTAACTTGCGCAGCCGCCTCCCTCCATCTCAAAGCATAGCTTTTGAAGTTTTCTTTTTCACCTCGAGTCATCATCATCAAGGCACATCTGTCCACGATCAGGTCACTGTTATGCCGATATTAAGATCGGAAGGCTATAACTAAGTCATTCCAGGTTGTTATTTTCCTCAAGTCTAGGCGAGCGAACCATTGTAGAGCGGGCCTAGTTAGGCTGTGTTGAAACAATTTCATTAGAAGTTTAGGGTCATTCCCATGTCCATTTAGTGCCCCAACGTACAACCTCAAGTGTGCAATAGGGTCCCCACTCCCGTCATACTTCTAGAAGTCGGGCATTTTGAATTTGGGTAGCCTTTGGTGGTCAGGGAAGAAGCAGAGTTCGTCATAGGACATCCCACCGAAAGTGTCATGACCTTGTAGGCTGCGCAAGGACTCCTCTAAGCCTTGTATCTTGAGATCGAGAGGGTCCAGGCCTTCCTTCTTTGAGGTGGCAGTTAGCAAGATGGTTTCAGGGTTATCTTCTTCTCCTTCCTCGAGGTGTACCACTTTGGGGATCTCCTTGCTCTTTGTTGTACCATTAGTTCGCAAGACGACCTTGGGTGGGTTTGCTTCAGTTTCCTTGGGATAAGATGTGGATGCCGATGGGTTCATGACAGGCCCTTTGAAAGCCATTAGTTGTATGAGCTTGAACATTTCGTCTATTTTCGCCTTCATTTCATTCACTTCCTCGCGTGTCACTGAATTGTTCTGTTGATCGAGAATATTGCCTTTGCTCGACATTTGTGCTGTTTTTTGTCAGGTGCGAACTGGCATTCGGAGGACAAGGGTCACTGGTGTTCCTCTTCTTCCTTTTCTTGAAATAATGGTAACCTACAATGCAAGCAGTCCCGCCAAAAACTATTCCTAGTCTTTTGATGAGATGGGGGGAGGAAAAGAAAACAAGGAAAAATAAACAAAAGGATTACATGTTAGGTTCTTGATTTGGAAAGGTTTTATGCGATGCATGGCCTAAGGATGCCCCTGCCTCTTGAGGGAACTAAACATGATACTTTGGCTCATGTCTGGAGATAGGGCATTGCCCCTACATGCAAATACTATACCTGCCCCTGTTCATTCATTCATTCGTAGATTCATTCATTCATTTGACAATAAGAACGATTTTATTAAGATGAATTCCTTTTGTTACTTGAAATTTCTCAAAAATACATAGAAATGGAGAGGGGGAACATTTTTCCTTGGGACTTCCATCTATTCTATATTTACATTATAGGATCCTAAACTACTCTTGAGCCTCCGGATTTGCTTTGTTGGTAGGAGCCCTTGATTTGAATTGCCCCCTTATGTTCTTGGCAACCCTTTCTCTACGAGCGAAGAGGGATTAGGGCCCCTCTTTATGAGATGAATTTTATGCACACCATGAATCCTTAGGGTCTCATGGTACCCTTAGGAGTTTTGGGTTGGTTTGATTTAGACAAGAAAGTCTTTGAGCCTTTCTCTAGAGGTTGATTTGGATGCTTAAAGGTGCAATGACTTGAGTTACTTTGAGAACTCTTGTCTTGAAGTGAGTTTCGACGCATGAGCAGTTATGATGCATGTACATGGAAATAGCACTAATTAAATAGCATAAAAGCATGGGTTAAACAAAATATATAAGGGAAAATAAAGAGGTCACCCTTTCTTCCTTGGTTTTGAAATTGACGCGTACGTCCTAAATCCGGCAGAGGTTCGGCTATGCATGGGGTGCTACATGAGCATGAGGTTGGGGGGTTTACTAATACCTCCTAAAAAGCTCGGTCTCCGAACCTTCAAACCTCTGGCGTCCACCCCCGATAAGGTGAACTCCATCTTTGGTTGGTGGTTCGAGTAAGGGAACTATCAAGAGACCGTAGGCTAAGAAACTGACACAGCATCTGCCCATAGTCAATATATTGTTCCCCCTTCTATTTAGAAGGGTAGTAACCAGGTAATATATGCAAGATGCAAATGTAAGTGAGCGCACTAAGTGTGTGTGGAATTTTTAAAAATGAAGGAAATGACCCAACAACACACATTACATCATATACATTCATTCACATACGTGGTAATAAATAAGATATGAAATAAAAATGTGAACAAAGGTCCACCTACAAAAGATAAACACAAAGAGTTAGTAATTTTTTGAAAAACTCAATGCAAGGTAAAATGGATGATTAATGTGAGAATGTGAATGTTAGCAATGAATGCATGTGATGACACTTATTTAAAAAATAGGATTTACTTTGGAAACTTGAAAAATTTGAAGAGTGGATAAAACTGGACAAAGTAACCGAAGATTCTGGGTAAGTGAAGGGTGAAGAGACATGCTAATGGCCTAACCCTCTAAGTGTCCCTTGTGGAGTCACCAGCTGTCGCGCCCCGATTTTTGGGTGTCTAAGGTCCTTTCAGCTTGAAGACAAAAAGCACGGAACTCTATCACTAGAACTCATCCTCCTAGAAAGACAAGTGCGACTAGGTTTGAAAGTTGGTTTGACTAAGGACTATTCAGAAAAATAGGAGTCACCACCTAACTTAATTAAGGTGAGTTAGGGCACCTAAAACTAAGTGTTAATCTGAAGACTAAACTTAGGGTTTCTGGAAAAGGTTCTAAAAACTCCCTCAAGAGAGGGTTTTTAAGAAAATAGGTTCTTTGACAACCTTTAGAAAGATATAAGCCCTTTTGGAAAATAACTCCATTTTGGTCATTTGAAAACAGAAACCTATGGTTTGGGGGTTGGTTACGTGTAGGGAAGATATCCTAAGATCATCACCTTACCCCGGCCTTTTGATACCTACATGTCTACTCACCCTTTGTTCACTCACTAGAATAACCGGTTATCATTGTCCACTTAATATCTACTTTAGAAAAACAGGGTTTAGTCATCACTTTTCGGATGGACGATGCATGATGCAAGTTTTTTAAATAAGTTTGAAAATAATGGGGGTTTTGAAAGAGTTTGGAATAGAAACTTTGAATTGATTGTAATTTTTGAAAAAGGGATTGGAGTTGAAATAAAAGTTATGACCAGACCATTTTAGGTTGCCTACGTATCTCATTTGGCAAGAATCAGGTCAATCATAGTTTGAGCAAGAGCCCGATGGAAAATAAGCGCATTAGGACCTTTGGAATGTTTGAAGACGCTTTGGGGTCTTTGAAAAAATTTAAGACACTTTGAGGTCTTTGAAAAAGTTTAAGACACTTGGAGGTCTTTGGAAGTTGAAGACTCTTTGTGGTCTTGGAAGTTAAAGACTGTTTGTGGTCTTGGAAGTTTTGACTTGAAATTGGATGGTGGAGTGTTTTGAAAATGTTTTTGGATCAACTTAAGGAAGTTTTGGAAAAATGCTTTGGCATGACTCAAGAGAACTTGAAAGTGTTTTTGAAGTCTTGTTTTGAAAACCTTAGAGGTATGATTTTGGAACGTTTTGATGAAATGATTTTTGAAAGTGATTTTTGGAAATGGCTAAGGGTTTGGAATCCTAATATGGACAACCTTAGAGGTTGTTCTTGATATGTCACCTTCCTTTGGGGTCCCTAACCATAATAGGGCTATATATGCCTTAGGTTTGTGATCTTTTGAAATTGTTTTTGGAAACATCTTGGAGTTGGTTTTTGAAACCTCAAGAGGGTTGAAGGTTTTGGAAAAAGTGGGCAATGAGTATAGTTTAAAATTAGAGGATCATTCAAAAAGGGTTCATGAGTTGGAACCTGGAAGCATATTAACCTAGATGGGGTTAGCCTATAGTTAGGGATGACCTAAAGTTTAGTTGGACTAGGGTTGACTAACTAGAGTAGGGGTCACCTAAGGTTAAGATGACTTGGGATTAGCTAACTAGGGTTAAGTTAACCTAAGGTGAGTGATCTAGGGTCAAGTTAACTTAGGGTTGGATCACAAGGGTCAAGTTAACCTAGGGTTGAACAACTAGGGTTAAGTTAACCTAGGGTTGGTCAACTAGGGTCAAGTTAACCTAGGGTTGGATTGGAAAATAGTTTTGAAAGTTGGTTTAATGCACTTTTGTAAAGGGTTTTGAAAAACAACTTATGTTATGCAAAGGACTTTGGTTGACAACCCTTTTGAAGATCATTTCCATGAAAATTTTGACTCTAGCTAAGAGTATGATTTATATGGTTGGTGATTGGAGACCATTCCAAGGAAGATTTTCTCATGGCCATTATAACCATAATCTTGACAAGAGTGTAAGGGGTCTAAAAATCAACATGGTAATGACAACTTTTTAAGGCACCATTTTTAATACAAAGATGGAGAAAATGCATTTTTGATAATCATCTTTGGAAAGAGTTTGAAAACCATTTTTGTAGGACGTCATTCCATCAAGAGATGATTCGTATGGCCAAATAAAAGGAAAACCACTCAAGAGAGGGTTCCATGGGGCCATTCCAACTACTACACTTAAAAGAATGGAAATCTTGGAAATTAGAGAATTGGAAAGCAACTCTTATGCAAGTTAAAATGTCATGATGCCAAGGTGAGAGTTAAGGGGTTAGAAGGGAATTTTCTAAGGCATGATTTCTAAGGTCCCATCCTAAGCTTCAAGGAGCCAACTCTTGGAACAATTTTTGAAAGAAATATAGAGCTTGAAAATGACATGGAATTTAAGAGTAATGTAAGCATTATAGAACATGACAATGAGCATAAAAATGAAGCCAAGCTCACAAGACATGATCAAAATAGCAATATGCAAGGAGTCATGATCACATACAAGGATTTTAGGCTACACCACATAAAAAAGGGGCTCCTAAGCCATACCATCTCAAAGTAGGCTAGTGAGAGGTCCCCCTACACGGTGGCTCTCACTTGCTTTCCTCTAGGCATGATCTAAGAGCCCTCTTGGCTCAAGCATGCAAGAATGGGGGGTTGTAGATGGGGATTAAAATAGAGAATAGCCTAAGTAGGCTAGGAAGGAGAAGAGAAGAGTGGGGGAAGACACAAATATAAAAGGGATACCACCTTTGCCTTCAACACACTTGTAGTCTTTAATGGATGTCTTGATTGGAGCTTAAATGACTTCAAGAGGGCTTGAGGGGCTGGAATGGAGTGTGTAATGGTGTATAAGGCCTTGTAGGTGAAATGTATAGGCTTGAGGAACGTAGAATCTAGCCGAAGTGTTGGAGGGGTGGAATATATGTAAGTATTCTAGATTTTGGAGCAGTTTCAGCAGAGATTCGCATCAATTTCAGACCTGGAATATGCAAAGGGGTGGTCTGGTATTTATAAGCATTTTGGAACAAGCTTGGCACATGTGCTACATGCGCCGGGCCAAAATTTGATCTGGTGCATGTAAGACATGCGCAGGTACTGTTCCATTGCCAAAATGACACGTGGCACCCTGTGTATTGGTTGCATCTCGACTGTTAATCAAAAGTTGGTCGATTTGATTAAAATTTGAGCGCATGTAGCATATGCTCCATCACTGGGAAGGTTCGTCCAAACTTTACCTCGATAATTGCACCAACGGGGAAGGTTTCGGGAGAATCGGTTGCACCCACGGTGTTCTCTTGGGGTTTCTTGTGAACTTTCATGCTTTTAAAAAGTTTAATTTATGTTTAGAAGCATGGGATATCGTCTTAGGAAGTGTGCGAAAAAGGATATGTTTGCGAAGCGTCTGTGATACGCTCCGTAGGTGTTTGAAAGTAGCTGTTTTCGTATTGGATGATCAAGGTCTTCGGGAAGCGATCTCTTCGATCGGACTGTATCGATGGAAAGTATCCTGGAAATACTTTCGGAAATTCCCAGATTTATGCATTTCTCAAGTTGTTTGACAGTGCATTTTGATTAGGGAATCGGAGAAAAAGTCAACCTTGGTAGAGCGTCTACGAGACGCTCCAAGGGTTACTGAAAGTTGTAGTTTCTGCACCGTACAATGGAGGGCTTTAGGAAATGATCTATCCGATCAAGCCGTATTGATGGAAATATCTATTAATGAGTTTTCGAGAATTCCCTGATTTACACATTTCTCAAGTCAGTTGACGGTGCGTTATAACTCGAGAATCGGGAAAAAAGATAATTTAGGCAGAGCGTCTGCGAGACGCTCTAGGGGACCTTTATTGAGTTGTGAGCGTTAATGTCGTAGGGTCCTCCTCGGGTTAAACAAGGGTGTATGGTGAAGCCTTTTGCTTGAAATCCCAAGACCGGTGCTGTTTCGGGGCATGTTTAGGTTGCCAGGGGCAAAACGGTCATTTTGGCCAGGATTGGCTAAAAATGGTTAGGAATGGTTTGGTGTGTTGTGTTAAGCGTGTAGGGTTGTTTAGGGATGGTTTTGGGGGAGTCTTTTATCGCTCAGTGAGGTTTGTGCGATGCTGAGGCGTTCAGGGGCAAAACGGTCATTTTGACCGGAGTGAGCTAGAATGGGACCGAAATTGGACCGAATGGCGTGCGGGGGACGCCTAACAATTTAGTAACATTTTAGAAAGGTGGACTTATCGTTTTGAGGGATTTTAAACTTTCCTAAAATGCGCTTGGAGGCCTAAGGGGCAGGTTTGGTCATTTTCCATAGAGTCGAGCTAGTAGGCACCGGTGTTGACCTAGGTGTTGGTTCCCGAGACCGCTCGGTCTTGGAAAACTACCTGTGCGGTGTTGGTCTTTAAGAATGCCCGATTTTAGAGAGCTACCTGTAAGGGTGGTGTTGGTTCTTGAGAACACCTGGTCCCAGAAAGCTACCTGAAAAGGTGGTATTAGTCTTTGAGAACACCCGGTCTCAGAGAACTACCAAATGACGGACATTCTACATTGGCGGGCTAACGGACACCAGAAGTGAACCGTCTTGAATTTGATGAGGTGTTGGTCCCTGAGATCGCCCGATCCCGAGAAGCTACCTGGATTGCATTGGTTTCCAAGACCGCCTGGTCTAGAAAACTACCTGGAATAATAGTGCTTATGGCTCCAACAAGTCCTTGTGGGCCTGAGAAGTGACCAATTGGTTAGATTGGAGATTGAATGGCTCGTCTTAAGCTTACATGTGCTAAGGTGTTTGAAAACTGGACCCAGTCGAGCTGGAAAGTGCCGAGCGGGCAAAAATAGGGTGCTTACAGTGTGGAATCTAGGGTTTCCTAACATGGACTCTAGGGTTTTGACTTGAACGGCAAGACAAAGAATTTTTGAAAAGTGAATCTTTAAGAAAAAATTTTAGGAAGTGGATTTGCAAAAACTATTTTAAAAACAACTTGAATATAGACTTTTGAAAATCTCTTGAATATCTCACTTTCCTAGAATGATTCTAATCATGAGAAGACTAGAACCATTCTAGGGTTGTTATTTTGAAAACAACTAGGGTTTGAAACCCTAATATGGACCTTGATGGTCTCTTTGAACGTAACATTTTTCTAACCACCCTAACCATGGAATGATTAAAATCATCCTAGGGTTGTGATTTTGAAAACAACTTTGATAGAAAAGGTTTTGAATGCAAGTTTTGAAAACAATCTTTAATGTAAGTTTGAAAACAACCTTGAACATAGTATTGATTGCAAAGCATGAATATAACAACTACAGTGCAATAGTGACATGAATATACAAAGTTTGGCTTTACCACATAATCAAGGGAGCCGGACTCACGTCGTCTTAGGTTAAACTTAAAGAAAGCTCCCGGCATGATGACTTCCTTTAAGGCTTTCCTAGGCATGAACTGAGAAGTTTCTTGTTTCAAGCATGCAAGAAAAAGGATAGAAGATGGGGATTAAAATCGAAGAAAATCCAAGTGGGTTAGGAGAGAGAAGCGAGAGAGAAGGCGATCGCATAATATAACTTGAAATAATACCTTATCTTGTCTTTTATTTGATGCTTTGATGGTGGACTTTGCTTGGACTTTGAGAGCTTTGAATGTGCAACACTTGATCTTCAATGGATGCTGGGAGACAAGAATTTGAGTGTATAGATTATATGAAGGCTAAGGTTTGAGTTTATGGAGGCTAGGGCTTGAGGGAGCTTGAGAGAATTAGGGTTTTGAGGGAATTCGAACACTGTTTTCAAAGATGTTTAGTTTCTGGAGTGATTTTACAGACTCATAATACGTAAGGGGTGGCCTGTATTTATAGGCAATTAGAGTAGTGACTTGCGCCTGTTGTAGTGGCGCTAGGCCATTTTTTGGCTTGGCGCCAATCTTTTTGAAAATTTTTTGAGGCAACAAGAAACAAATTTTTGACCTTTGTGACGCAAGGCAGAAGATTTGAGCGCTCGTCCTAGTGATTACCATGCAATATTTGGCCTAATTTCACTAGGAATGATTATGAAAAGTAAGGGAATAATCCGAAAGGTTTTGAGTAACCAAACTCAATTGGGAATGGACGGGAACCCCTGAAGGGAGTCCCGAAGGTAAAAAGCTTGATAACCAGAGCCAAAGTAGTTGAAAAGAGCAACAGACCCACTAGGGACAAAACGATCATTTGAACTGGGGAAAAACCAAGATCTACCTAAGGTGATCTATGAGAAGACTTGAATGTTGGAGACACGATTAAGAGTGTTTCAAGGGATTGCTGGTTTGATACCCAAAGCTAGTGTGGTTGAAAAAGGCGACTGGTCCACCAGGGGCAAAATGATCATTTTGCACCTGGTTTATCATAATGGACTCGAAATGGTCCAGAAAGGTACTGGAAGTTTGAAAATATTATTAGAAGCATCCATAGAAGATAATCGGTTTGTTACCCAGAGCCAGTGTGGTTTCTGGAGGTGATTGGATGTTTAGAGGCAAAATGATCATTTTGACTGGATGCTCTCAGGATCGATTCGAGAGTGACTGGAAGGCACTAGAACGTGCTAGATTGTCTTTGGGAGAATCTTGGAAGGGTGATGGACTTACCCCTCTGAGGTCTTAGGTAATTTCTCAAGAAGCATGCCGGTGGGGCTCAAGGGGTGATTTGGTCATTTTTTACCAAAATAGGCACTAGTATTGACCCGAGTTTTGAGTATTTCTGTCATTCTAATGGTGTGTGACTAGTTGGTTTTCAAAGGTATCCCATCCTCCGATAAACATGTCACGGCGAAGAGGCGTGTTTGGTCCCATAACATAGGGGTTTTGTTGGCATTCCCAATGTCAACCTATTTACAAGTGTTTTTGTTACTTTGACGGTTGTAATGTTTGCGAGTGTTTTCATCACTTTGACAATGTGCGTTTATTCCAGAGACTACATGATCTCAGGAAGCTGCTGGATGGACTTATCACGTTGCGGCCTTAAGTACTTTCCCGATTGACATGCCAGATAGCGGACATTCTACTTTGGCGGGTTAGTGGAAGCCAGAAGTGAACCGCTCTACTATCTCGAGGACTTGGGTTCCATCCCGGTTGACGGGTGTGAAGGGACTTATCGTTCTAAAGGGTTTTATGCTTTTTCGATGGACGTGTTATACGGGATGGACTTATTGTTTGAGGGATTAATGTTAGATTGAAATTGACTGGTCTGGACTAGAAATGGAATTGAAATTGAGGTTAAAATACAAACTTATTGTCTTTAAGAAGACTTGCCAATTGAATTGGACCGAGCAATGCCCTAAGGGCATCTTAGTCATTTTGCCTTTATTGGGCCTGGCGGGCCTGCGAAACGGTTGATTAACTGGATTAAGTCTGGGAAGTCGATTTGATCTTGAATGTGTCTATGTCAGTTCAAATGTGAGTTTGGTCAGGCCCGAGATTGTTGAGCGATCAAAAATAGGGTGCTTACAGCTACTTTTATTTTTCTGTCTTTGCTTATGGAAGATAGAAAACGACAGAGTAAAGGTCTCATGTTAACCGCGAGGCGATCGAAGGGACTGGAGTTGGAAGATTTTGAGGACTAGAGTTTGAAAATGGCAAATAAGGCCAATGAGGCATTTAAAATCATATTTTGCCAAAAAAAGGCAAAACTTGCCCAGAATTGACCTTTGTTGCCGCTTGGTGCCAGGCCTGAGGATTAAAAGCTGCACAACCTCTCATTCGGGGCTTACGGGTTTGTGAAGTATTTGAAAGGTTTAAGAGCTTTTTTGGAGGTTTTTGCAAGGAGGAACTCTTGAGCATTGAAAGAGTGAGTTTGGGGACGCCGGAGAGTTGCCGGAAGCGGTCGCCGTCACCAGAATTGTCGCCGGAGAAAAAGATTTTGCTTGAGAACTCCAAGAAGTGAGTTTTTTGTTTTATGTTGATGTTGATGCGTAAAAATCCATTTGAGTCATGTAAATAGTTGAAATATATATATGTTGATATGTTTTGAATACTCTGATGATGTTGTTTTTGCATTTTGATGCATGTTTGGTTGACTTCGGGTGGTTTTGCACGTCTTGTAAGGGTTTTTGGGCAGGAAATGGGGTTTTGCACATACGAGCTTAGATTTTGCATTTTCTTGCTAGATTTTTGCATCGTGTACAATAGAAACATAAGTTGAACAATTGTGGAAAGTTTCATAATTTTTTGAAAATTTTTTGAATTTTTTATTTTTTAAACAGTGGAAAAATGATTGAAAAATAAGAAAATTTGAAAAATTGATTGAATTATTTGTGTTTGATATTAAGAAAAATATGGAAATTTTTTAAAAAATATTTGAAGTATTATTAAAAGTTTTTGCAAAAACTTTAAAATCCCTTGGATTTTTGAAAAATAGAACGTTTGTTGAAAAATTTGAAAACCTTGAGAATGTGTCTACATTGTTTTGTGTTTGTTCATGACTTGCGCTTGTGATACCGTGGGGTGCATGGTTTGTGCTCTATTGTAGAGTTTTGGGCATTGTAGGGACTATTTACAAACGGGATTCTACTGAAAATTTTTAAAATTAGGAAAAAGTTAAAAAAATTTGAAAAAAAATCTTTTTTAAGGGAAAAGAAATAAAAACCTTTGAGAATAGGGCCTTTCTGACAAAGAAGACTCAAAGAAACTCGGCCGAAATTTTTTGAAATGAAGAAAGAGTTGAAAATGTTTAAAATAAAATCTTTTTGAAGGAAAAAGAGAAAAAAACCTTTAGGAGTGTGGCCTTTTTGGCAGAGAAGACCTCGAGAAACTCAAAAGGACTTCGAATTAAAACTTTTGAAAGAAAAGCTTAGAAAACCTTGAAGATAAATTTTAAATAAAATTTTTGAGGAAAAAGATTAAAGAACTTTTGAAAGAGAAATTTAGAAAGCCATTGAAATGGATTTTGAATAAAAAATTTTGAGAAAAAAGTTTAGAAAACCTTTGAAATGGATTTCGAATACAACCTTTTTAAGGAAAAAGTCTAAAGAAACTTTGAAATTAATTTTGAACAAAACTTAGAAATTGATAAAAACTTTTGAAGAAAAAGTTTAGAAAACCTTTGAAAATTGACTTTGAATAAAATTTTAAATTTGATTTTGAAACTAACTTTAGACTTTGATTTTGAAATAAACTTTTGAAAAAAGCTTAAAAATCTTAGGAATTGATTTTGAAATAACCTTTTGAAGGGAAAAGTTTAGAAACCATTTTGATTTGAAACTTGGACAAAATGTGTAAAAAATTCATTTTGACATGAAACTTGAACTTTTGAAGACAAAATGTTTAGAAATTTTATTTTGACTCGAAACTTAAAATTCTGAAGACAAAATGTTTAGAAATTTTATTTTGACTCGAAACTTAAAATCTTGAAGACAAAATGTATAGAAAATTCATTTTGACTTCAAAGTTGAACTTTTGAAGACAAAATGTGTGGAAAATTCATTTTGGCTTGAGATTTTTTTTCCTTTATTTTTTCTTTGTTTTTTTATGCGTACCCTTACCTATCTACGAACCTTACCGTATCTCTTTCTTTCTGGTATATTTTCAGGATGGCTGATGCGAGGAATGATAATCTATGGAGGAGGCAATGACTGAGCTAACGACAACAAAACTTGCTTTGGTCAAGCAAAGGACTAGTGCCACTGATAAGGAGAGGGTAGCTTTACTAGGGTTACAATAGAAAATGCCCCAGATAAGGCTGTTGGAGATGTTGAGAGTGTCATTGCTGGAGCTGATACTGAGGTTGAGGTTGGGGTTGAGGGAGCTTTTTTAGGAGGCCTATGGTGGAGCTGTAGGTGGGGCGGCTTCTTGGCGAGACTTCTAAGGATACTTTTGGCGAGGTTGGTGCTAGAGATGTTTGAACTTGCTAGTTAGATGCTGGACTGATTGAGAGGAGATGGGACCTTACATCTAGTAGGCCCTGAGCTTGGGCCAACTTCATTGATCAGGAGCAGTAATCTAAAGGCTTTCTTGCAGATATCGGGAATGCATACTAGTCCGTGTACGGTACATGTCGAGGAGCGCTAATGGACAATTCCTGGCTCATATTGAGGAGGAAGCGTGGATAATATAATCTCTTATTTGGGAGAAGCATGACTTGTTGGTTTAGTTATAGTCTGTAGCCCTAGATTGATTTTTAGAAGCTTTAATGGCAAGGATCAGGTAGCTGAGATGCCACGAAACTTAGTGCACAGATGGCATGCCTTGCATTGTCAGAAATTGTTGCAATATGTTTGATCAATATGGTTTGTTGAGTAGACTTGAGCTTCTAACCATGCCCCAGTCAGTTTGGGGACACCTTAGGGTCCTAAAAAAGCTTCGGCAGGTGCCCTTGAACTTGTACCTATCTTAGTATCTTATTAGCAAATATCAAGATATAACAAACTAATCTTAATAAATGACTTATGTTGCTTCGCTGGGACTACCTTTCTACTTTGCTGTTACTGCTTGAATTGCTGATCTCTTTTTTTTTAATACCATTTTTTTCCATCCGTGCCCTTATGGGTTTTCACAAATGCCAATTCTACCATTTTTGTATGTTAGCGTCCGTTTTTGGGTTTTCACAACATCAGTAGTTTTGTATCTTTTTATGACCCTACTCTTTGACCTATAGCACCCCAGAGTATCTTCACTACGTCCTTAGGCCATGCTTTTTCTCTTGATTTCTCTCATGGATGCCGATAAAGATGACTTCTTGGTTAATGAGAACAGAAGTGTTGAGTGCTTTGATTTGGAAAAACAATTAATGATGAAATATGTTGCTGACTGAAGTCGCTGCATTGGTTGAAGACTGTTGATGTCACTTTTGACATAAGCCTAGATTTGAGTTGGAATTTCTACTAAATAGAGCATTTTCTAGTGTAATCATCTTCCTTTTGAAGAGCAATGATAGAAATGATCGATCTAAAATATCTTTATTTTGGACTATAATGTGGGCTTAGTTATGGGGTATTTGAAAGGAAGGGATGAATGTTTAAAACATTTTGCTTTTTCTTGACTTTTAAAGACCTATGATCACCTTGGACAGCTAGACTCTCTCTCTTACTACTGCTCACTCTCTAATCCCCCCTTTTGCTTTTGGATTTAAACATACCTCGACTCTTGTACTTCTTTTGTTAGATCTTGTCTCTCCTTTTCTTCACTGATCTCAGATCTGTTACTTTTGCACCATGGTGTTCTTATAGATTTTCACCATGTCGATAGTTTTTGTATCTTACTATGCCTCTACCTTTTTACCCACAGTATCTTTTTGGGTTTTCACTGTGTCCTCAAGGTCATGCTATTTATGATTATTTTCTACCATTCTTATGAAGGTCAATGTTCTCTCTATTATAGTGTTGACTCTCTTATTTTAAGTAATGAAGAGTTTAAGATTTTCTTCTTTTTTTGGCATTCCTTAAACATATATCCATTCCTTACTTCCCTTTTCCTATTTATTCTATCTTGACCCATTGTGGGTGGTGATCACTAGGTCTGGTTTTTTATGGAAAAGTAACTGGCTCAACTAGGTTTTGCAAGAGGATGCTTTTAACTGTTTGGTAGAAGAATTGAGGGCTTGTCTTCATTTCAATCATTTCTATCATTGCTCTGTCAAAACTTTCGATTACACATAATAGTGCTTTACCTAACCTGACTTGATGAGTGCTTGGAAGATTTCTTCATCCATCTCTGTTAGGATTAATGCTCTTCCTCATAGTTGGCGGCGAACTTGCCTTTGGCTTTCTACTAGATTTGAAGTATCTTTTTAAGATTAAGGTCTCCTTCCCTGAACTGGCAGAGCTTGATTTTCTTTCTGAAAGATCTGGCAATGTGTCTTTGATATCAATGGGTATGGTAGATGGTCATTCTCTTTTCATCATAGATTAATGAGGATGATGTTGCCCCAGTTGAGACTCTGACTGAGATTCTATATGCCATTAATGTAAAGGGTAGCTACTCGTGCCAATCCTTATGGTTATCATTTTTCTTGTAAGGGATTCTTTGGATGTTTTTTGTTTTGCTACTTCTATGGCTCCGTTTGTTTGTGGACGGTAGGCTGCTGAGTTGTGGGGATTGATCTTGAAGTTTTGGCAATATTTTGCTATTATGTTATTATTGAGGTTGCTTGCATTATTCGTGATGATAAACTCGGGGAGGCCGAACCTGCGGAGGATTGCTAGAAGTCTTTAGAGTCAAAGGATGCCAAACTTTGGATATACTACAAGTTTTATTTTTTTTGAAAAAGATTTTAGCATGACAAATGAAGCATTTTATGATCAAGAGACATTTATTTTAGATTAGCCCATTATATACTTGATATTCTGTGAGGTATTTTAACAAGCTAATATCATGTGATTTCTCCTGTAGGCTTTACCAAGGCCTTTAGGATTGAGAATATGAAAGGCGATCCAATTGTCTAACTTTTTGTTTGATACTGTTGAATAGATGGAACCTTAGGGAAGATAAGCTGATGTTGAAGGATCAGTGTCTAAGGCCAAGGCATCTTCTTTGTGGAAAAAACTTGATAGTGACTCTTTTGGGATTTGAATTGATTTGCAGTTAATAATCATGACTAGAATAGTAGACTGTTAATTTGCCGTCCATTGCTTTATGGTTGGATTTTGGGTTGATCCTTCTACTTAGTCTCTTTTGGAGGGGATAACATCTTAGCCTACGAGTATGATGCTAACTGTTGAATTCTTTCATATGAGAATCATCCAATAGTTATGCCCTTAGTCTTTTCCCAAGTGGGTAGCCTCTATTGCTGTAGTGGTTGGCAATCATTTTCTCAACTGTCAAATGACCAGAATGGGCCGAATCTTTTTGGGTGTTTGGCTTGGAAGTTGGAGGGCTCTGTTGTGGATGCGCATATGACTGACAGAACTTTGCAAATGGTAAATTTCTCTTCTGCATGGATGGTAATTGTCACGAGAAGGCGCGGAGGTAATTCCTTAGAGGTAACGTCTTGAAGATGGATGGTTGGTTCTTCTTACTTCTTTAATGTAGGTTCGGCCTCTTCCAATAACTGGGCTTATCTTTGTATGAATTTGAAATGGGTAGGATGCTGGAGGGATTCCATGAGTTTGGTTGTGCTCTTTGACGTAAAAAAATAAAAAGAAAAACAAAATGCAGTCAGCATGTGGAGTTAGAGGTTTTATGCGGTGTATGTCCTATGGAGGTCCCTTCTTTGAGGAAATCTAGGCATGATGCTGAGTCCATTTTGGAGGTGGGTTTTTGCCCCTGTATGCAATATAATTCCTCTTCGGCATGGGCCGATTGATGCTTCTTTGTTTAGGCAATCACACCTCCATGGAAAGAGAGAGATTTAGCCCTCCCTTGAAATATGATTCCATGCATGCCATAAACCCTTAGGGTTATGGGGAACCCTTAGGAGTTTAGGTAGGTTTGATTAGCATGAGATTGGATCGTCTTCTTCAATCCACGATTGATTAAATGCATGAGAATGCAATGACTCGAGTTTCTTAGAACTCTTATATTGGAATGGATATCGATGCATGTATAGAATAGCCGCAGATATGTGAATATTATAATAGCAGTAGCGGTTTTTAGAAGACCCCTTTTTTGTCCTTGCTTTAGCCTTTCATGTTCTTGACCTTGGGAGATAAGGGAGAAGAAAGAAGACACAAAACAAAAGAGAAGTTAGTGCCTTGATTTGAAAGTTTTTATACAATGCACGTCTTAGGGGTGTCCCTACGTAAGAGGGAGACTAAATATAATGAATTTAGCTTGCTTTTTGGAGATAGGGGGTTGCCCCTGTATGCATATACTTTATCTTTGATTGGGAACATACATCCATTCATACATACATTCATTCATAAGAAATAAAAAGGTGCACTAAGCTTTGAGTTTAAATATAAAAGAATCAAAATATATTTTGATAGGGGGAAGGGGAACATTTTTCTTACATTTGAAATCCTAAACTACTCTTGAGTCTTCGGATGCGTCTTTTGTTGATGTTGAGAGATTATTGAACTGATCTTGTTTTGTGGGTTGTCCTTTGTCTTCACTGGCAATTCTATCTCCATGAGCATAGAGGGATTGGGGTCCCTCTTCACGGAATGACTTGAAATGCATGTCATGAGTCCTTAGGGTTACATAGGAACCCTTAGGATTTTGATAGTTTTTACGCAAGAGAGAGTGAGCTTAGTGTCACTCTCTAATAGGTTGATCATATGCATGAGAACGCAATGACTTTAGTTACTTTTGGAACTCTGGTCTCAAAATGGAGTATTGAATGCATGTACATGTATGCAAGAGTATAAGGAGAGAGAGTGCAATAGTAAAGTAAACATGCATGCATAAACATTATAGAAGCATTATAACAGCAAGAATAGACAAGAATAAAATAAAGTAAAACGGTCGCCCTTTCCTCCATGGTTTTGAAATTGACGTGCGTATCTTAATTCCGGCAAAGATTTGGCTATGCACGGGTTTCTGCATCAGCATGAGGTTGAGGGTTTACTAATGCTTCCTAATAAGGCTCGGTTCCCGGATCTTCAAACTTAGGCCCGCTCCTCAAGGTGGTGCCATTATCGGTTGGTGATTTGAGTTGGGGAACCATTAAGAGGCTGTCGCGCCCCGATTTTTGGTTATCCACGGTCCTTTCGGCTTAGAGACCAAAAGTACGAAACTCTGTCACTAGAACTCATCCTCCTAGAAGGACAAGTGTGACTAGGTTTGAAAATTGGTTTGACTAAGGACTTTTCAGGAAAATAGGAGTCGCCACCTAACTTGATTAAGGTGAGTTAGGTCACCTAAAACTAAGTGTTAATCCAAATATTAAACTTAGGGTTTCTGGAAAAGACTTTGAACACTCCCTCAAGAGAGGGTTTTTTAAAAAAATAGGTTGTTTGGCAAACTTTGGAAAGATTTAAGCCCTTTTTGAAAATAACTCCATTTTGGTCTTTCGAAAAAAGAAATCTATGATCCGGGGGTTGGTTACATGTAGGGAAGATATCCTAAAATCATCACCCTACCTCGCCCTTTCGGTACCTACGTGTAAATTACCCTTTGCTCACTCACTAGAATAACTGGTTACCATTGTCCACTTAGTATCCACTTTGGAGTTTCGAAAACAGGGTCTAGTCATCATTTTTCGGATGAATGATACATGATGCAAGTTTTGGAAGAAATTTGAAATACGGAAATCTTTGAAGGAGTTTGAAATAGGAATTTTAAGTTGATTGAAATTTTTGAAAAGGGGATTGGGGTTGAAATAGAAGTTATGACCGCACCACTTTAGGTTGCCTACATATCCCATTTGGTGAAAATCAGGTCATTCGTAGTTCGGGCAAGAGCCTGATGAAAAATAGGCGCATTAGGGCCTTTGGAAAGTTTTGAAGACGCTTTGAGGTCTTTGGAAGGGTTGAAGACACTTTGTGGTCTTGAACGCTTTGACTTAAAATTGGATGGTGGAGTGTTTTGAAAATGTTTTTGGATCAACTCAAGGGAGTTTTGGAAAATACTTTGGAATGACTCGAGGGAGTTTTGAAAATGTTTTGAGGTCTTGTTTCAAAAGTCTTGGATATAAAGTTTGGAAGTGTTGAAAAGCTTCTTGAAAGAAGTTTTTGAAAGTACCTAAGTGCTTTAGAACCCTAACATGGACAACCTTGGAGGTTATACTTGATATATCACCTTCCTTTGGAATCCCTAACCATGGAAAGGGTAGGGACACCTTAAGGTTGTGAGTTCTTGAAAATATTTTTAGGAATACTTTGAACATAGACTGTGGGAGGTTTGAAAGGGTTATGGAGTTGGTTTTTGAAATCAAGAGAGTAGGTGATTTTGAAAAAATGGGTAATGAGCACAACTTTAAATGGAAGGGTCATTTAAAAAGGGGTCCGTGGGTTGGAACTTTGAAGTATACTAACCTAGGTTGGGTTGACCAATGGTTAGGGGTGATCTAAGGTTAACTAACTAGGGTTTGGTTAACCAAGGGTTAAGATGACTAGGGTAAAGTTAACCTAGGGTTGGATAACTAAGGTCAAGTTAACCTAGGGTCAGGCAACTAGGGTCAAGTTAACCTAGGATTGGACAACTAGGGTCAAGTTAACTTAGGATTGGACAACTAGGATCAAGTTAACCTAGGGTTGGACAACTAGGGTCAAGTTAACCTAAGGTTAACTAACTTGTGTTAGATTAACCTAGGGTTGGGCAACTATGGTCAAGTTAACCTAAGGTCGGATAACTAGGGTCGGATAACTAGAGTCAAGTTAATCTAGGGTTGGATAACTAGGGTCAAGTTAACCTAAAGTTGGTTTGGAAGATGGTTTTGAAAGGTGGTTTCATGCACTTTTGGAAAGGGTTTTGGAAAACAAGTTATGTTATGCAAAGGACTTTGGTTGACAACCCTTTTGAAGATCATTTTCATGAAAATTTGGTTCTAGCCAAGAGTATGGTTTATATAGTTGATGTTTGGAGACCATTCCAAGGAAGGTTTCCTTATGACCATTATCACCATTATCTTGACAAGTGTATGAAATCTAAAAAAATCAACATAATGATGACAACTTTTTGAAACACCATTTTTAATGTAAAGATGGAGATAATGAATTTTTGAAAACCACTTTTGAAAAGATGATGAAAACCATTTTTGAAGTAAACCATTCTAACAAGAGAGGGTTCCTATGGCCAAATAAAAGAGAGACCACTCAAGAGAGGGTTCCATAGGGCCATTCCAGCCACTAAACTTGAGAGAATGGGAACTTTGGAAATCAAAGAGTTTGGAAACCACTTGTGTGCAAGAATAAAAAGAGAAGGAGACCATTCTAACAATTTAAGGCTCCTACGACCAATATAGAAGGGAGACCATTCAAGAGAGGGTCCCATAGGGCCACTCCAACCACTAAACTTGAGAGAATGAAAGCCTTGGAAATTAGAGAGTTTGAAACAACTTTTATGCAAATTGAAATGCAATGATACAGAAGTGTGAGTTAGAGGTTAGTAGGGATTTTCTAAGGCATGATTTCTAAGGTCTCATTCTAAACTTTAAGGGACCAACTCTTATAACCATTTTTGAGAGGAATGTTAAACTTGGAAATGGCATGGAAACAAGAATAATGCAAACTTTGTAACACATAGTTAGAAACATAAAAATGAAGCCAAACACACTAGACATGATCAAGTTAGCAAAATGCAAGGGGGTCATCAATACATATAAGGCTTTTAGGCTACACCACATGATCCAGGGGCTCTTAGGCCATACCATCTTAAAGTGGGCTAGTGAGAGATCCCGCTACACGGTGGCTCTCACTTGCTTTCCTCTAGGCATGGACTAAGAGCCCTCTTGGCTTAAGCATGCAAGAAAGAGAGGTTGAAGATGGGGATTAAAATAGAAAATAGCCTAAGTAGACTAAGAGGGAGAAGAAGAGAGTGGGGGAAGACACAATGTAAAAGAGATATCACCTTTTGCCTTCAACACACTTGTAGTCTTTAATGGATGTCTTGATTAGATCTTGAATGACTCTAAGAAGGCTTGAAAGGCTGGAAGGGAGTGTTTAGTGGTGTATAAGGCTTTGTAGGTGAAGTGTATGGCCTTGAGGGAGGTGGAATCTAGCCTAAGTGTTGGAGGGGTGGAATATATGTAGGGATTCGAGATTCTGGAGCAGTTTCAGCAGAACTTCGCATCAATTTCGAACTTGGAATATGCAAAGGGGGGGTCTGGTATTTATAGGCAATCTAGAACAAGCTTGGCGCATGTGCTATATGCACCTGGCCAAAGTTTGCCCTGGCGCATGTAGCACATGCGCCAGTACTGTTCCATTGCCAAAATGACACGTGGCACCCAGTATACTGGTTAAATCTCGATGGTTGATCAAAATTTGGTTGATCTGATCAAAATTTGAGCGCATGTAGCATACGCTCCATCACCAAGAAGGTTCGTTTAAACTTTGTCTCCATAATTGAGCCAACCGGGAAGGTTTTAGGAAAATCGGCCGCACTCGGGATGTTCTCCTAGGACTCCTGGTGAACTTTCATGTTTTTCAAAAGTTTGAATGGTGTTTGGAAGTGCAGGATATCGTCTTGGGAAGCGTGCATAAAAGGGCATCTTTGAGGAGCGTCTGTGATATGCTTTGAGGGTGTTTGAAAGTAGCTGTTTTATGCCGTGTGATCGAGGCCTTCAAGAAGCGATCTTTTCGATCGGACCGTACCGATGAAAAGTACTTTGGAAATACTTTCAAAAATTCTCAAATTTACACATTTCTCAAGTCATTTGACGGTGTGTTGCAATCAGAGAATTGAAGAAAAAGTCAACCTTGGCAGAGCGTCTACGAGATGCTCCAGGAAACTTTTATCGAGTCGTGAGTGTTTAGCATCGTGATGTCTTCCTTAGGTTAAACGGGAGTTCATGACGAGATCCGCCATTTAGTAACCTAGGACCGGTGTTGTTTTGTGGCACGTTCAGACCATCAGGGGCAAAATGGTCATTTTGACTGGGTTCGGTTGAGAATGGTCAGGAATGGTTCGACGTGTTGAGTTAAGCCTGTCGGGTCGCTCAGGGATGGTTTTGGAAGAGTCTTTTACCGCTCGGTGGGTTTTTGTGCAGTGTTGGGGCGTTATCAAGGGCAAAATGGTCATTTTGACTGGAGTTGGCCGGAATGGAACCAAATGGAGTGTGGAATATGCCTAACAGTTTAATAACATTTTGGAAGGTTAGACTTATCGTTTTGAGGAATTTTGAGCTTTCTCAAAACTTGCCTGGAGAGCCAAGGGACAGGTTTGGTTATTAGGCCTCTATTGGGCCCAGCGGGTCCGAGAAGCAGTTGATTGGATAGGGATTCGAAAGTTGATTTGGGCTTGAATGTGCTTACAGAGTTTTGAAAGGGAGTTTGGTCAGTTCGGAGATTGCCGAGCTGGCAAAAATGGGTGCTTACAGAGGTCATAGGCTAAGATACTAACACAGCATCCACCCATAATCAATATTCCGTTCCACCTTCTAACTAGAAGGGACACAATAAAGTAAAGAATGTAAGTATGAAAATGTGAGTACACGTGCAGAGTGTGTGTGAAATTTTTCAAAATGGAAGAAAGGACCCAATAACCCATATCCATCTTATCCATTCCATCCTGTCATACATGGAAGTTTATATAAACAATAAAAATAAATGAACATGGTCCACCTACAAAACAAAATATAAAAAGTCAGTACCTTAATGACAAACTTAATGCAAGATAGAATGATTGAATCTGAATTGAATACAAGTAATGGCATCTTTCTCATTCAAAAGCCCTGTTTCAAATCAAGTTTCTATGTTTCCCAAACTTTTTCAATTCAAATCAAGTTTCTAGTTTTTCCTAACTTTTTTCTTCAAAAAGTTCCAATTCCAATCAATTTCAAAACCCTGAATTCCCCCCCCCCCCCGCCCCGCCGGAAAGAATGTCATGTCAATTTAGGTAAATAGATTCCAAATTCCAACTATTCTAATCCCTCCGATTGCCTAGCTGTCAACATAGAACCCTTACTTTATCTTTTTTTGCCTTCGACAAGTAAAGACAGAAAAAGAATGGCAGCTGTAAGTACCCCATTTTGCCTACTAAAATCTTTGGCCCGATCAGACCCACATTCAAACCGAAACAAACACATTCAAGCCCAAATTGGCTTTCTAGACTTAATCAAATTAATCAACCGCTTTATGGGTCTGCCAGGCCCAATGGAGGAAAAATGACCAAAATGCCTTTCGGGCATTGCACGGTCCAATTCCAATTGGCACGTCTTCTTAAATACGGTTAAGTTCTTATTTCAACCTCAATTCCAATCCAGACCAATCAAACACAATCCGACGTGTCTTTTGAAAAAGTTAAGCCCTCAAATGGTAAGTCCATCCAACACGACACATTTACCTAAAAAGTATAAAACCCCTTAGAACGCAAGTCCCATCACACCCGTCGACCAGGACAGAACCCAATTCCCCAAGATGGCAGAGCGGCTCACTTTTAGCTACTGCTAGCCCACCAACATAGAATATCCGTTATCTAGCACATCGATTGGAAAAGTACCTAATGCCCCGAGGCGATAAGATCATCCAGCATTTTACCGAGATCAAGCAATCTCTAGAATGAATGCACACCGTCAGAGTGACGGAAACACTCACAACATTGTAATCGTCAGAATGACGAAAACACTCTCACACAGGTCGACATCGGGAATGCCAACGAACTCCCTATGTCACGGAACATAAATAAGCCTTTTAGCCGTGGCACGTTTATTAGAGGATGAGATACCTTTGGAAACCAACTTATCACACACACTGTCACAGTGATGGAAACACTCAAAACGCAAGTCAACACCAGTACCTACTAGCCTATTCCGGTGAAAAATAACAAAACTATCCCGTAGGCCCCATCGACATGCTCCTTAATAAGGTACCTAAGACCTCAGAGCGGTAAGTCCACCCTTCCAAGATTGTCATAGAGATAATCTAGCATATTCTAGTGCCTTACAGTCGCTTCCAAATCAATTTTGAGAGCATCCAGTCAAAATGATCATTTTATCTTTAGACATCCAATTACCTCTAGGAACCACACAAGCTCTAGGAATTAAACTGGTTACCTTCCAATGATGCTTCTAAAAATATTCCCAACCTTTTAGTACCTTTTTGGACCATTCCGAGTGGTTGGTTCACAACCCGTCCATTTTGTTACGTGCATCCCTAACATGTGCTTGTGTTTTTATAAAAATTTTAGCATGAGCTTCGCATACATAGGGCATAACTTCCTGTAGAATTAGAAGTCACCAATGCAATGCAATATCATATGTTATACATCATCTGCATCATGATAATCCTAACTTGTGTCCAAGTTCATGCGTCTATATATACATCTAGCCGTCTAAGTCATAAACATTCATCTTATTTGAAGGTTACAAATAAACTACCTGACAAGATTTAAAACTCTAATGCATATCCAGGATATAGTGCAAAAGAAAGGCTGAGCCCCTGACAAAGGACACTCATTAAGAGTCAAAATCAATGTCTGGATCACAATCTCCAAAACCCAGCTTAGGAGGAGGCAGCCGACTACTGGAAGCACCGACATCCTATAAAAAAGAAGAACTTAAATCTGCAAAGATGATAGATAACTAAACAAAGCAAATATCAAAAGAAGAAGACAGCATACCCTGCCACCTCCCATCTGAGCCAACCGTGTAGTCAAAGTGGCTACCTCAACCTAATACTGGTCTTTCTACATCTAGAACTGATCCTTCTCTATTTGGTACCAATCTCTTTAATCTTTTATAGCAGCAAACTCGGCCTTGGGCACAAATCCCTAAGCCCTACGCCACAAATCCATTACCCCCTAGTTGGAGTAATCGGTCTTTAGGAGAAGCAAAAAGCTAGCAACCGGATGGTGCTCCCCATATAGAATAGGAAACCCCTTAACCAAAGCCCCAAACATATACTCGGGAGGATCCCCAACCGACCAGAACTCCTCATGGAACTAGCGCCAATGCCGATCTCCTAGATAGAACTCCCAAGACTCATCACTAAGAAAAGAAATCCTTGACAAAGACATCGGGACCAGGTATCTGACCATCTTATAATGGACCAATCCAACAAAGGGCCGCCAAGATTCGTCTGTATCGTCACAAAGTCAGTAATCTCAGACCTAGGGGCCACCTGATCACAAGCCTATCTCAAAGCTCGAGAATAAAGGTTAGCCTCTGCTACCTCCAGACGACGAACCGGCAGATACCATAGCTCCACCAAACTAGAAAGGGCCAAAAACCGATCACGCTACCTCAGCGAGAGAAAGTTTGGACCCACATAGATCGGAGGAAACAACTAAAAGAGAAAGACCCCCAATTCAACTCTGACAAAACTCCCAAGTCGTCTACCAAACTCACCAGCCTGAAAGGAACAATTGACTTGTTATTGTTGCAAAAATAGCTAAATACAATGTATAACACCATTCATCGTCTCATAATATCCCGCCGATCAAGTGGCGGCTCCATAGAAAACATACGCTCTTCCTGACTAAGTGCCAAGACACACAAAAAATAGAGCACTCATGAGACGGCAAGTCTAACAAAGCACAGGCATCGGCCCTACTAACTGGCTGTAAATTAACCTGACGGCTGGCAAAAGAAAGCCCAATAATGATAGCACAGTCTAATGGAGTCAGGCCCAGCTCAAAACCTACGAAGTCAAAGGTCCCTATCTAGCCAAACCATCTCTCTATCAAGGCTAAAATCAGATGGTTTTTTAGGCAATTCATTTGTAATCCCATGAAGGCTCCAAACCTGATCTTTACAAGAAAAGTATGGTAGAATGAAGTAGCTCGCTACATGGTGCTGAACATCTAGTGAATAGCCCCTTTAAATGACGTATGAACCCTAGGAGAGGCAAATGCTATCATGAATAAGCACTAGAGTGATGAGCTAGATCTCCTAATAGGGGAGTATCTGGCACCTCCAAGTCCCCCAAGTTTGCATTTGTTTGCCTCCTCCGGGTGGAAGCCCTCCTATAACCAATCGCAGGGTCTCCAAGACCTGGCACCTCATCCTCTGCACCCATCTCCTTCTCAAAGACAGGCTCTACTAGAGGAAAAGGATCGACTGGAGCCATGCACCCACTCCCACTTTTGCCTGAAAAGGTCCTACTAACTAACCTACGGCTACTCTTGGAGTGACTAGAACTGCCGCTAGAATTAGTGTGAGCTCCTTTCCCAAAGTGGCATCTCCGCACAGAACCACCATCACCCGCATTTGCCATCCTAAAAATCAAATCAAGGTAAAGGTATCAATATACGATATATGCAGCTCAAAAGAAATGAGGTACAAAAAAAGAAAAGAAAAAAAGAAAGAACAATGCAAATCCCTTTTCCCTACCCCTAGTAAAGTCTACTCTATCATATTCCTCAGCCTTTAGGTTTCCTAAACTCTTCCCTTCAAAACTTTATTTCAAAATCAATTCCTAAGGTTTTTAAGCTCTTTCTTCAAAAGTTTAGTTCAAAATCAAAATCCAAAGTCAATTTTGAAATCAAATTTTAAAGTTTTATTCAAAATCCATTCTCAAAGGTTTTCTGAACTTTTCCTTCAAAAGTTTTATCCATTTCTAGATTTCTTTAAACTGTTCCCTCAAAAGTTTTATTCAAAATCCATTTCAAAGGTTTTCTAAACTTCTCCTTCGAAAGTTTTATCAATTTCTAGGTTTCTTTAAACTCTTCCCTCAAAAGTTTTATTCAAAATCTTCAAAATCTATTTCAAGGATTTTCTAAACTTTTCCTTCAAAAGCTTTATTCAAAATTCATTTCAAAGGTATTCTGAGCTTTTCTTTCAAAAAGTTTTATTCCAAATAGAGTTTCAAAGTTTTCTAAACTTTTTCTTCAAAAAGTTTTATTCAAAGTCCCACCGAGTTTCTTGAGGTCTTCTCTGCCAAAAAGGCCCTATCTTCAAAAGTTTTATCTCTTTTTCCTTCAAAAATATTTTATTTCAAAACTTTTTAAACTTTTTTCTCATTTCGAAAAAATTTGGCAGAGTTTCATTTGTAAACGATCCCTAAAATGCCCAAAACTCTGTAATAGTACATAAATCGTGCACCTCATGGCATCACAAGCACATATCACAGACGAACATTAGACAATCAGTGCACATTCTCAAGGTTTTCGAATTTTCCAACAAAAGTTTTTATTTTCCAAAAATCCAAGGGTTTTCAAAATTTTTGCAAGATCATTCAAAGATACTTCAAATATTTTTCTAAAATATTCCCATATTTTCTAAACACATAACACAAACAATTCAATCAATTTTTTAATTTTTCCTATTTTTTGAAAAATAAAAATTCAAGAAATTTTTAAAAAATCACAAAAATTTTTACGATTGTTCAAAATATTTTTCTAAGACACACGGTGCAAAAATTGGGCAAGAAAACGCAATACCCAAAGCTGTAGAAGCAAATTCCCAATTCTAGCCAAGAAACCCTAGCGAGTAAACATGTAAAACAACCCAAACTCAATCAAACAGGCATCAAAACATAGAAACAACACCACCAGAGTGTTCAAAATACATCAAAAACATAGATTTTGACTATTCATATGACTTAAACGAAGTTCTACACATTAAGATCAACACAAAACAAAAAACTCACCTCTTGGAGTTCTTTGGCAAAATCTTCTTTTCCGGCAACAATTTCAACGCAGATGATCACTTCCAACAACTCTCTGACATCCCCCACACTCACTTCTTCAATTCCAAAAGTTCCTCCTTCCAAAAATTCAGGAAAAGCTGTCAAAACTCAAAAATCTTCACAAACCCGTAAGCCCTGAATAAAGGGCAATCCAGGTTTTAATCTTGAGTCTTAACGGACAATTTTAAGCCTAGCGCTCCTCCTAGTGGTGTCACATTCCAATTCTGGGCAGTTTTGCCTTTTTACTTGCCAAAATTTGATTTTAAATGCCCTTTGGGCCAATATTTAATTTTCAAGCTCCCGTCTTCAAAACCTTCCAACTCCAATCCCTCTGATCGCCTCGCGGTTAATATGGGACCCTTACTTTATCATTTTCTACCTTCACCAAGCAAAGATGGAAAAAAGAGGGCCAGCTGTAAGCACCTCCTTTTTGCCCGCTCAGCAATCTTTAGCCTGACTGGACCTACATTCAAACTGGCTTTCCAAACTCAATCCAGTTAATGAACCGCTTTGCGGGCCCATAGACCAGAATACCCTTGGAGCATTGCTCGGTCCAATTCCAGTTGGCACATCTTCTTAAAGGTGGTAAGTCCATATTTCAACCTCAATTCTAGTTCCAGTTTCAATTCCAGTCCAGACCAGTTAAACTCAATCCGGCATGTCTTTCGAGAAAGTTGATCCCTCAAACAGTAAGTAAATCCAGCATGGCACGTTTACCTAGAAAGCACAAAACTCTTTAGAACAATAAGTTCCTTCACAATCGTCGACCTAGATGGAACCTAAGTCCCCGAAATGGTATAGCGGTTCAGTACTAGCCAATTTCAGTGAAAAATGACCAAAACGCCCTCGGTGGGCCCCACCAGTGCGTTTTTTGAGAAAGTATCTAAGACCTTAGAGCGGTAAGTTCACCCTTCCAAGATTTTTCTAAAGATAATGTAGCACATTCTAGTGCTTTCAAGTCATTTTCAGATCGATTCCGAGATCATTCGGTCAAAATGATCATTTTACCCCAAGGCATCCAATCGCTTCTAAGAACCGCACCGGCTCTGGTTATCAAACCGATTACCTCTTGAGAATACTTCTAATAGTATTTCCAACATTTTGGTACATTTTTTGATTATTCTAAGTCTATTCCAGTAAACTCGATGCGAAATGACCATTTTACCCTTATTAGGTCGATCGTCTTTTCCTACCATACCAGCTCTAGGTTTAAAACCAAAAATCCTCGAAGCACTCTTAACAGTGTTTTCAACCTTCTCATAGTCAACCCTGGATCAATCCTGGTATTTCTCGAATCAAATGACCATTTTGCCCCTGGTAGGCCGGTCACCCTTATCAACTACTCCTGCTCTAGTTATCAAGCCAGTTACCTCAGGGGCACTCTTTTAGAGGTTCTCATCCATTATTAGCCAAGTCTTGCTACTTGAAATCTTTTGAATCATTTTTAGACTTTCTGGAGTTATTCTTGGTGAATCCAAGCCAAAAATTGCATGGTACTCACTAGGACAGGCACCTAAATCTTTTGTCTTGTATCCCAATAGTAAAGTTTTATTTCTTCCCACCTTAACAACTTTCCTAATGGGCTGGCACTACTAGTAGTGGCACGAAGCCAAAATTTGGCCTAGTGCCACTACAACAGGCGCTAAAGCCAAATTTTGGCTGCCTATAAATACAAGCCACCCCCTGTGTATTCCAAATCTAAAAAATTGTCCCAAAAACTCTGTCACTCTGAAAAGAAACTTTGATTTACCCCAAAAACCCTAATTCTCTCAAGGCTCTCTCAGGTTCTAGCCTCCTACACTCAAACCCTAGTCTATACACTTCAAACCTTAGCCTTCAAGCTCCATTGATGGTAAAGTCCAGCCCATGGAAGCTCTTGAAGATCATCTCAAAGTTCAAGCAAGTCCTTCATTGAAGCATTCAACCTAATAAGAAGGCAAGGTGAGCTTCTATTTACTTTTATGAAATCCCCCTCTCTTTTCTCCCTCCTAGTCCACTTGGGTTATTCTCTATTTTAATCTCCATCTTCTACCCCCTCTTTTTGCATGCAAGAAACAAGTGATCTCCCGATTCATGCCTAGAAAGGCCTCGGAGGAAGTCACTATATCGGGGATTTTCTTCAAGTTCAACCTAATACGGTGTGGATCCGGCTTGGTTGTGTGGTGAAACCTAGCCTTGTATGTTCACGTCCCTATTGCATTGTGGTTGTCACATTGCATTCAATACCACATTCAAATGTATTTTTTAAAACTTGCATATAAAAAAGTTGTTTTCAAAGCCACATCCCTAAGATGATTCTAGCCATTTTATGGTTATGGTTGTTTTAAGAAAGTGTTATATTCAATGAGACCATTGTGGTCCATATTAGGGTTTCAAACCCTACTTATTTTTAAAATCACAACCCTAAGATGATTCTAACCATTCCATGGTTAGGGTTGTTTAGGATAGTGTTATATTCAATGAGACCATCACGGTCCATATTAGAGTTTCAAACCCTAGTAGTTTTTAAACAATCAAAACCCTAGAATGATTCTAGTCTTCTCATGATTAGAATTGTTCTAGGAAAATGAGACATTTAAAAAACTTTCAAAAGTCTATATTCAAACCTTTCTAAAATAGTTTTTGCAAATCTATTTACTAAAAATTCTTTTTAAAGATTTACTTTTCAAAAACCCCTTGTTTTAAAATCCAAGTCAGAACCCTAAAGTCCATATTTAGGAAACCCTAGTTTTCTCACATAAAATCATAGTTTTCTATTTGCATCAAAGTATATATTTTTAAAACCATTTTCTACATAAAATCATGGATTTCCTAATTCAAAAGTCACACAAAATGATAGATTTTCAAAACTAAAACTTTCCAATTTCAAGTCAAATCAAATCTTTCCTAATTCCAATTTTTCCTAATGTCAATCTTTCCTAATTTCAAACTTTCCAAAAACACAACTTTCCTTTTCAATTAAAATTTAATCTTTCTAATTCAAGTGCATTACATAAACTATAGGTCTTAGGATTGTTTAAATCCCAAGTTACTTCAAACCTGGGTCAAACCTTTTCAAACTCAACTTTCCAAATTCAGTGTTTCTTAAATCAAACTTTTCCAAATTCAAACCTTTCCTAAATCAAATATTTTCAAAATCAAAACTTTCCTAAAGTGAAAACTTTTCTAAAATAAAACTTTCCTAATTTGAAACTTTCCTAATTCGAAACTTTCTTAAAATTAAATTTTCTAAAATCAAACTTTTCAATTGCATGTTTAAACCCTATGTTGTCCAAAGTCCTAGGATGCCAAAACCCTAATTCAACCCTAACCTTGACTTAAGAAACTTCAACTCTTTTCTAAGTCTTAGGTCTAAATCAAGATGGTTTTCAAACTCCAAAACAAGTCCAAGTTCCATTTCAAAGTTCAATTTCAAATCTTCATATCAAAGTTCAAATCAAACCATTTTCAAGTCATACTTTACAAAGACCCCAAACTGTCTATTTTCAATCGGACCCCGAGTCTGAACTACCACTGACCTGATTCCTAATAAAGGGATACGTAGGCAACCCTCATGAGTGCGGTCATAAAATTTTTCAAAACTCCAATTTTCTTTTTCAAAATCTCTCTCCAAATTCAAATTCTTTTTATGCACTTATATATCACACATCACATCATCCTTAAAGTGATGGCTCAAACTTCTTTTAGAAATTCATTTTCAAAGTAGATAGTAATGGATCATTTTACAATCGGAGATTCTAAATGAGTGAACTTAGGGTGAAAAGACATGTAGGTACCACAAGGGTGGGATAGGGTGATAGCCTAGTGCATCTTATCAATACATAACTAACCCACGGACCATAGAATCACTGTTTTTGAAAGACCAAAACGGAGTTATTTTCAAAAAAAGCTTAAATCTTTCCAAAGGTTGCCAACTAACCTGTTTTCTACCAAAAACAATCCTCTCTTGAGAAAGTTTTTCCAAAATCTTTTAAAAAAACGTAAATTTATGTCTTTGGACTTTACTTAGTTTTAGGTGACCTAACTCACCTTAACAAAGTTAGGTGGCAACTTCAAACCTTTTTTTAAAAGCCCTTATTCAAATTAATTTTCAATTCAAATCTTGTCACACTAGTCCTTCTAGGATGATGAGTTTTAACGAGAGAGTACCTTGTGTTTTCCACATATCTAAAGGTGCAAAAAACCATGGCGCGATAGTTACATTATGATCCTTATGCTCTTTTATGGTTGATTTGTTGGTTTGGAGTGTAAAAAGAGCAAAATGGAGCTTCAAGGGCAAAACGGTCATTTGACTGTGCGCATGGTCCACACTTTCATATGTACGCTTGTCTAACTGTGCGCACGGTGAACAGTTCTGTGTGCATGAGTTTGCAGGTTTAGAAGCTGGATTCAGCTCTACAAAACTGTAAGCTAGATACAAAGAGTTGATTTCACTGTATATAAGCCATGGGCAGACAGTCCGAAGACCGTGTGCACTGTGAATAGTGGCATGCACACCTTCGTCGGAGTATCTGTTATTTTTCAACCTATAAATTATATTTTGTATTTAGAATTTAAGGATCTTAGATTCAGCTCTTAGATAGTACAATTTTTAAATAGTATAATTTAAAGCTTTGTAGTAGGCAATGTCCATTGTAATTGCACTTGTACTTTAATTGTAATCTCATTTCAAGTTCAAATTCATATTGATTTCAATTCAAGTCTTCATTTCTCTCATGGTTATGAGTAGCTAAACCCCCAATTGGGTTCAATTGTGAAGACTATCCAATGACTTCAAGGTTTCTATAGAGGTATCTCATGAATTCATTGAATTATCTTTCTAAAGTCTTAATTCTGTCAATTGATGGCTAGAACCTATAGAACACTTATGCTATTGACTATGTTTGGTATTTTCATTCTATGATTTAGCAATTTTTGAATGAAAACATCCAAATCGATAGTATTAGCTTAAGAATCTCAAATTAGATTTCAATTCTGAAATCAATTGCTATAAACTATTTATTTCTCAAAAGCTATATCTTATGAATTGAATTCACTTGATTGTTTGGGTTCAATTTGAGTTATAAGCTTCCTAGAATATCTTGGAAGAATTGGATTATTTGGACTAATTAGATCCAATCCCTCTTAAATTGTCTTAATCTCTATTTTACTTTCAATTGTCTAGTTAATCAAACCAATTTCAAAAACCCCAAATCATTTTCTATTTCTCTTTTATAGAAGCATTCAATTTTATTGTAATTTAATTTAAGTTAAGTGTAAGTTTGTCAAGCCATTGGCTGATACTTGGCCTCGATCTTCGAGGAAAAAAACGATATCCAACCCTTAGTTGGATTAAACTACTTCGAAACTATGCACTTACGGGAGCAAATCAAGTACCCCCGCCTGGACCGAGCCCTCCTAACTCAAGGAGATTTATGAGGTGGGTCCACGGCAGGTCTTTTCTTTGTCGACTTGGCCGTTAACGGGGCCTGGCTCTGAACCATTACAGGATGCTGCATCACTAGGATAGGAGGAGGTCAGGACCCCTCTGCCCTCTTCTTGGTAAGGGATTTTTTCAGACTCCTTGTCAGCAATTCATAGTTCTCTTCCTCTCTAGACGCTTCACTCAAATAGACCACTTCGTGATGAGTTGAAATAGTTTGAGGCAGAGTCTTGTCCCAAGGCAGGAACTGAAGCAGGGCGATCTACAAAATCACGAATAGAAGCAGAATAATGAGCCGATGCAGACGTAAAAGCATTGCTAGCAGCTACGATGGTCACCAGATTTCTTAGGTGCACAATCAAGACAAGAATCATCTCTGGCACGTCCTCGGCGTCAGTGGCTTAAGCCTCCTCTTTAAGCCTTGCTATAACGTCAAGGGGCACCCCCTCATATGCAATGAATGACCTGCACTATAAAGGAAACTATAATAGAATATGAACAGCTCGACCGAGACCTCGTTAAGGTCCAACTCCCCTGTAGGCCCCGACAGTCTTCAACAACTCCAAGTTGACCCCGAGCTTCTGTATTTCTTTGGCACCTTCATATGAGCCCCTAAAAGGTCAAAGAATGGAAAAGTTAGCAAACAGAGACAAAAAAAAAAAAATAAGAGTTTAGCAAGGCCCAAAAAGGAACAATTTAAAGACCTAGTTCGCCGTGAAGTCTGGGACATCGCTATAGTGACTAGTCACCTTTAAGGATGTTCATGTACTCCCAATTCCCAGAAACTATGGCCATAATATCATCTATGCCCTTCCCTACATTGGGAAGGATCTAGAATATCTGCCAATTTTGTTCCCTTGTTCTATAGTATTACTTCACATCCTTATAGCTCATAAGGCAAGGAATATAATAGTACTATAATAAGAAAGAATCTTAAGGAGTCATAAGTGCAAAAGGAACCTGACTCCACCTTCAACTATGGCAATTAAAGGAAAGGGCATCCCGGCCTCATATTCCTCTAGACCATTGTCCTGGTCAATTGTTAACCGAATGTCTACACTAACTGGGATTTGGTACCTTTCCTTAAAAGCAATAATGGTTTCTAGAGAGCCAAGCATATTCTTCAAACGAATAGCCAAGAGCCTTACAAAAGAGGTCGGGTGTAAAGTGAAAAGGAGAAAGGATCTAAAGAAGAGAAGGAAGACTTACAGACGATTCGATCAGCACAGGCTTCAAAACAAATGGCTTTCTTTTCAACCAAAGGTGAGATTAAAAAAACCAGAGAGATCCACTTTTATACATAAGGTCACCGATGTTTCAAGAAACGATGAACGGGTCCATCATTGCACCTCTGCTAAAAGGCCTGCCTCTGTATTTAATGCTTTTGCACCTCTCCAATTGCACAAATGAATTAACAGGCAATAAGTGTCACACATGCCCTCATTTGATGGACCACAATCTAATCAAGTCAATAGAGGAAAAGACTACCACAACTGGCCAAATACAACCCTTATCCCCTGTCTAACCAAACAAGTAATATGGGCTAGAAGGCAATTGTGGGCACAAAGGCCCATATTCCGTAAAGACCAAATAGGCCCACTAAGAATGTTGGGGCCGGCCTTTATGAAAACAGGTCCATTATATATAAAATTAATTAAGCTTGTCATTAAGGTTCGGCCCGACCTAATAAACACGGACCCAGTACCTATAGGGTAAGCCCAAGAGCCAATAAAGGCTCAAAGGGTAAAGAAACCTAATCCGACCAAGGAAAGCACTCAAGAGAATTAGTGTAATCCTAAACACCAACCTCGAGAGAATTAATCCCAAGAACAAAGGGATTAAAAAAGCAACTCCTAGATGGAGTAGGACCTCCGGAGGCTTATAAATAAGGCAAGGTGAAGAAGAATAAGGTATGCATTACTGAGAGCTAGAATAGACTTGTTTCTTTTAATTGTCTTTGATTAAGCTTGTCTAACTTAATCTTCAGAGTGCCTTCGACCTCAAGGAAATCGACGCATTTTCGTCTTCTTCTATTCTTGTAGGCTTTCTGGTGCTCATCTTCGAGATTCACCATGTGAATCTGCATACACAAAAAATCCCAACCACATAAAGTATTAAAATACTTTTTTGTATATATTCCTCACAACCACCCAATGCTATAGCTACAATACCCTTCCCCCACCCCCAAAATACCCCCAATTATATATTTGTGAGCTTAATATAAACTTTATATAATTGAAGGTTAAATTATATAAAAGCCTTACCAATTATATATTTACCTAGGTAGAAATTTATTATAAACTTTATATGATTGTAAGTTTACTAATTTTAATTATATAAAAATCTAACCAATTATATATTTACGTAGTTAGAAGTTTAATGTAAACTTTATATAATTGTAAATTTAATTATTTTAATATATAACCGATTATATAAGTTTAATATATACTTTATATAATTATAAGTTTAGTTCTTTAAATATCTTACCAATTCTATAATTATAAGTTTAATTAATTATCAAATTAAAATATACCCACAATTACTCGTAAGTTTAATTGTCAAGTAGTTACTATTTAGACGTATTTCTTTATATCTTTGGTTTTAAATCAATATTTAAACTACATATAGTTTTTTACCCTTTTATAAATTAATTGCCATTTTTTTAAATTTAGTTTAAAGTTTAAATCATTATTTCAAAAAATTAATTTAAAATCAATCAAGCCCGTTAGGCCCATGCAAAAGCCGAAGCCTGCGCCCGAGCCCACCCTTCAGGTTCCGGACAAACCTTGGGTCTAGCATATGCTAATTTGGCCCGACCTGATTTGGGCCAAAAATTGGAGGGAGTTTGAAAAGCCCAGCCCAAGCTCGGCAAGCGAAATTTACGTGCCCAATTTTTTTGGGGGGTAAATACACTTTTCCCCCTTGGGGTGTAGCCCAAAAACACATTTTTTTCCTAACTTTTAAAAGTGAACACATCACCAGCTTGTAGTTTTGAGTTAAGTACAACTGTTAATTTTTCTATTCATTTTAACAGTTTGTGAGCTTCATGCACAATAATTTATTATTATAAAATTAGAATTTTAATTACCTTTAATGACATATATATCAAATACATATATATATATATATATATATGCAAACGTAGTTGGAGCTCTCTCAAGGCTCCAAAATTCCATCTCTAATTTTCTAAAAAAAAACTAAAATTCTAAGAAGCCACATGGCACATTAACTTTCCCCCTCCCCCGGTACCTATTCTTCTCCCTCTCTTTAAACAAAAAAAAGTGGTAAAATTTTCAAACAAAGAAAAATCTCATTCCTAAAATCTAATCCTAAAAATCTGAAAACCTAAACAACCTAAAATTCCTAAAATCTCTTTAAACCCTAAAATCTCTCTCAGCCAATTTAGAAAAACTTCCCCAAAAAGTGAGGATTCCTTATTTTTTTTCGGTCTTGCACCTAAAATTCCTAAAAGCTCTCTAAACCCTAAAATCTCTCTCAACTAATTTGAAAAGACTTCCCCAAAAAGTTAGGATTCCTTATTCTTTTCCATCTTGCTAAATTGCTCCCAAAATCCTCTCACGATTTACCCTCACCATCTTTAATTCTCACCCCCTCTCTTCTCTTGATGTATCCTCCCTCTCTCTATTAGAAGAGACTACTGTCACTCTACTTTGGTGTTCTCAATGGCTCTGAAACTCAAACTTTTGAAAGAGTAGAAGTAATGGACGTAGGTGGTCCACCGTACAATCCTCGAAGGGTGTAAGAGTTCTTTAGGGATTTCAAAACCCTAACCATCAGTTAAAAAAAATGGAAAAGGTTTTTGTCTTTTCATTCTTTGTTTGGTTTATGTTTGAGTTTGTACTTTTAGCTATCAATTTAATTTTTTCTTCATCTAATTGTAACTTTATTTGGTCGGGTGTTACAAATGTACTTGAAAAAGAGTTTTATCAACAAGTTAGTTTTTAATTTATTTCTTTAAGTTTGATATATATTATCATCTTGTTATAAAAGTAAAAACTATAAAGCAGATAAAAGAACTCAAGACCAAGTATATATAAAGAATAATTCTTCAAGAACTGTCAAATATTTATCATATTAGTTCTTTTGAAACTATTAGGGCTAGATTTTCTATATCACCAATACTTTTATTGATAATATAGAACAAAAAGAATACAACATGAGCTTTAAAGAATTACTTATACTGCTTCTTCCTTTCTATTTTCTCTTTGGTTTTTCCTTTCTAATTTCTTTCTATTCTTGGTTGTTTTCAAACTCTCAAATGAGCCTTTATTTATAGAGATGCGGAGAAGGCAGAGACGTATCCTGTATTGCTTTCAAATTCTGCAAGTCAATTTTTGTGCAGTCATTCATAACGTTTCTTCACAACACTCTCCTTTGAATGACCGCAAGACATATTAGGCTATGTTACAACTGCCTCATTAAAACCTTGCTTGGAAAAACCCAGTGGGAAAAACTTTAGTGCAGGAAAAATAGTATAGTGCTTAACTCCCCCTGTTTAATAAAAACTTGTTTGTTTTATAAAAGATTTCTGAGACAGCGCATACCAATGCCATGTACTAGTTTTTCAAATGTTGTAGTTGGTAGTGCTTTAATAAACCAAGTCTGCCAAATTGTCACTTGAACATATTTGTTGGACATCAATATCACCGCTTTTCTACAGCTCATGTGTATGGAAGAACTTTGAAAAAATATACTTCGTTCTGTCACCTTTGATGTAGACTCCCTTAATCTGTGCAATACAAGCTGCATTATTCTCTTATAATATTGTCAAGGTATCTTTGACTGTAGACAATCTATAACTTTGTTGAATATGTTGAATCATGGATCTTAGCTAGATACACTCTCGGCTTACTTCATAAATTACAATTATCTCATAATGATTTGAAGAAGTGGCAGTTAGTATATGTTTCACCGATCGCCAGGATATAGAAGTGTTACCATAAGTAAACACATACCCAGTTTAAGACCTAGTTTTATGAGGATCAGAAAGGTAGCCAGCGTCTACATAGCCAATCAATTCAGGTTGTGACTCCTTTGAATAGAATAATCCCACATCAGTTGTCCCTCGTAGGTAATGCAGTATATGTTTAATTCCTTTCCAATGTCTTTGTGTTGGTGCAGAACTATATCGTGCCAATAAATTGAAAGAGAATGCTATATCAGGTATTGTATAATTTACAAGATACATAAGAGCACCGATTGCACTAAAATATGGTACTTTAGGACCAAGAAGCTTTTTACCGTCTTCTTGAGGACAGAAAAAATCTTTTTTATATATTTAGTGAACGGACAACCATTGGAGAACTTAATGGATGAGCTTTGTCCATGTAAAATTGCTTTAAAACATTTTCAGTATATGCCGATTAATGGACAAGAATTCTATTTGATAAGTGCTCAATTTGTAATCCAAGATAATACTTGGTTCTCCCAAGATCTTTTATTTCAAACTCCTTTTTTAAATAACTAACAGCTTTAGTAATCTCTTCAGAAGTTCCAATCAAATTCAAATCGTCAACATAAACTGTAATGATAGCAAGTTCGGATTCTGATTTCTTAATGAAAATGCATGGGTAAATGGTATTGTTCACATATGCTTCTTTTGAGAGATATTCACTTAGACGATTGTACCACATGCCACTGGATTGCTTTAACCCGTATAACGATCTTTGAAGCTTGATTGAACACAAATTTCGTGGTTTTGAAATATTTGCTTCAGGCATCTTAAATCCTTTAGGGATTGTCATATATAGATCATTATCCAATTCCTCATATAAATAGGCAATCACTACATCTATTAGACGCATATCCAGTCCTTCTAAAACTAATAAACTAAGCAAGAATCTAAATGTAATTGCATCCATTACAAGTGAGTAAGTCTCATCATAGTCAATGCTTATGCTACCAGCCGGGCTTTATATCGTACTATTTCATTTTTCTTATTTCACTTTCGTATGAATGCCCATTTATATCCAACTAGTTTTACATCTTTAGGTGTGTGGACTACAGGTCCAAATACTTTACGTTGTGCTAATAAGTGTAATTCTGCCTCAATAGCTTCTTTCTATTTTGGTCCATCAATTCTATGTCGACATTCGTCGACTGTCTGTGGTTCAATCTCTTCATTACTTCTGGTAATACCAAGAGCTACTTTAAATAAAAATACGTTATCGACAATCATCTTATATATATTCCAGTTTTCTCCTGTATTTATATAACTTATTGAGATCTCATTATTTTCAGGTACCATATCACTTACATGAGATATCTCTTCAGGAGGTTTCTCTTTTGGGAATTCTTCTTCAGGATTCTCTTTTTCAGGAAGTTTAGATATTGTGTTCTCTTCAGGAGCACCAACTTGCTTTTGCATTTTTTTCTTATATTTTCTTTTTTCTAGGAACAATGTCTTTTACACTGATAGGCCTCCCACGCTTCAAGCGTGTTTTAGATTCATTTGTTGTTGTACTAATAGATTGTCCTATAGAGACATCAATACATACTGGAATAGTAGCAGTTGGTATATGTGATTTTGTCACATTCTTTGTGTTAGTGAATGCATCAGGCAATTGATTTTCAATTGTCTATAAATGAATAATTCTGTGAATTTTGGATTCATACTGACTTGTTAAAGAATCAAGATGAGACATTGTTGAAATATTCCAATTGACCTCTCGTTGCTATTCTAATCGTGTCTTTTCTCCCCCTAATGGTGGGAAGACTAACTCATCAAAATGACAATCCGCAAAACGTGCCTTGAACACATCACCTGTTAAGGGTTCCAAATATCTAATAATAAATAGAGAATTAAAACCAATATAAATTTCAAGTCGACATTGGGGACCCATTTTAGTACGCTGTGGGGGTGAGATAGGTACATATACAACACAACCAAAAACTCGTAAATGAGAAATATTTGGTTGTTAACCAATGACAAGTTGTAAAATGAGTACTAATGATAAGCAGTTAGTCGGACTCTAACCAAAGATGCAGCATGCAATATGGCATATCCCCAAGCAGAAACAAGTAATTTTGTTTTCATAAGTAAAGGTCGACCAATAAACTGAAGCCGTTTTATAAAAGCTTTAGCAAGAGCATTTTGTGTATGTGTGTGGGCAATTGTTGATCTTGGATGACCTAAACGATCATGCCATGGTATAAAATTATTTGACTCAAAGCACTTCTGGTGCATCACTATAGGTGATTTGTCCGCTTTGATAGAAGTATAATATAATCCAGAAAATAATGCGGTAAGTTTCTCTGATATATATTTCTTTTCTGAAATATAAGAAATAATGTAAAGCTACTCTACATTATCTGTATTCATCGTCTCAATATGATATCCATTACGACATATATCTTTAAAATTGATCAGATTCCTTGTAGATTTAGTAGAACACAATGCATCATCAATGCATAGCTTTATTCCTCTTGGCAATATGATATTGGCCCTTTCGGGGCCTTCAATAAATTTTATTGTGTCAGAGATTGTATTAATATTAGCTTCAAGTAAAGTTAAGTATGAGAAATATTTTTTCTCTCGAAAAATTATGTACGTTGTTCTACTGTCTACCAGCATATGCATTCACCATTCATTTCAGAAATATTCAATGCATTAGTACGATCTATGTATCTATATAAAATATTAAAAGTGCTTATTTAAAACATAATAATTTATTGAAAAGAAAAGCATCTGAAGGAAACATTACAAATAATGATAAGAAACTAAATAGACTCGAACCACTAAACAAGAATATTAAGTAATGTGGACATCCCTATCACCAATTAAATAATCTATATTTCCACTTATATTTTCAAAGAAATCTAAAACATCAAGATAAGAAATATCAATCTGGCCATCAAAATCCATAAAATGCATTTCTACATTTTTCCCTTTATCTTTAATTGAGACTTAGTAAAACTCTCTCAAATATTTGGGCATACAATAGGTACGTGACCAATGACCTTTCATCCCACACCTATAACAAGTATATTCAGATTTCTTGGGAGGTTTATTCTATAATCATTTTCCTTTTTTAGAGTTATTTCACTACTGGTGGTTTGGTGTGGTATTTTTAAATCTCATATCATTAGCTCCACAATAATTCTCACGAGTTCAAACATTATTCCTACCACGTCCACGACCACATCCGCCAAATGAGATTGCATTCACTTCAGAAAATGGAGTTGAACCAGTAGGTTGGGACTAATGATTTTTTAATAACAACTCATTACTTTGCTCAATCACAAGAAGGCATGATATCAATTCAGAATATTTTTTAACTTTACACTCTCGATATTACTGCTGCAAGAGCACATTCAAGGCATGGAAGGCGGAGAATGTTTTTTTCTAATAAGTCTTCATCAGTAATAATTTCTCCACGTAACTTTAATCGTAAGCTGATTTTAAACAATGCAAAGTTGTACTTGTTGAGTCAATGCCTTGATTTTGATGATAATAAAACATGGTTTAATGATCTAATAATTCTACTTAGTGTGCAGATTAATTATTAATTAGATCTTAACTTGAAGCTCATCATAATGGGAGATTTGTGATGCAAAGATTTGAATGAAGAATGAAAAGCATGATGAGATGATGTATTCTACAAAGCTGATATTATAAGAAGATAAAAGAATCTCAAGTTGATGAAAATCTTGGATTAAAGATTGATAAGCATTAAGGCATGACATATTCAACAAGTGGTGATCTTATAGAGAATGAAGAAATTTCAAATATGATGGATGTCAAAAAAGAAGAGACCAACTCAAAGACATGGAAGCTTTCTTAAAAGATTTGAAGATGTCTTGAAGGTATGAAAGAAATCACAAGACTAGAAAAGTTTTTTTGGAAGATTTGTTATAGTCTATGAAGAAGTTATATTGATTGAAGAATCCTAGAAGAAATCTAGAAATGAAGATGTTCAAAGAAGGATAGAAAATGAGTTGAAGAAATGAAGATTTTAAGTCTTGGAAGCTCTCTTGAAGATATTAAAGAAGATTTGGATCAATGGATGAAGTAATGGTGATTGAAGAGCTCTACAAGTAATGAAAATGGAGAAAATTCATCTACAAAGAATTAAAGATGTTCTTGGAGTCATCTAACCTTGAAGAAGTATTTGCAAGCTTTAAAAAGCTTATTTGGATGATCCTTGAAAAGATTGGAGACGTTGGAGAAGTTTGGATAAAAGCTGCAAAAATAACCTTTTTGGTAAAAAGAGTAAACTCTTCAAGTTTCATGAGTCAACTCTTTCAAACAGAGCTTTGAAAAACTGATGTAGACTCAAAAGAGTTGACCCCTCATCATTTAGGAGTCAACTCATTTCAACAGAGCCTAAAAATTTTGAAAACTGCTTAAAAAAGTCGACTCCTCACTGCAAAAGAGACGACTCATTGGGATAGAGAGTTGAGTCTGCAGATTCTGACCAAAAGAGTCGACTCTTTTAAGTCCTGAGTTGACTCTTGAAGGCAAAATCCTGAAGTAGACTGCAAAAAGAGTCGACTCATTGTAAAAAGAGTCAACCCCCGACAGTAACAGCTATATTTCTGACAGACAGTTTGGTGCAATCTGCCACCAAAACTTCTCACATACTTCTCCAACGGCTAGAATTGATCCATATCTTTAAATACAAGATACTTACAACTTCTACAATGATGATTAGAGTGATTATACCACTGGAATCAAGAGCTTGAAGCTGAAAATCTCCTGTGCCTTAACTGCCACATATTTTTGCTGAGTGTTTAAGGTTATTCATTGAGCTGTACTTGTTCATATACTCATTAGGAGAGTTACCCATTGTATAACATTTATTCATTTCACTTGGGTGGGTTTGTAAACCTGTAAGTTTGAGTGTTCTTGGGTAAAAACACTTATAAGTTTGAGTAAAGCTTGGACAAAATCACTTGTAAGTTTGAGAAAAGCTTTGACAAAATCTCTTGGGTTGTGAGAGCTTGGGGAAGAGCTCTTATAAGAGTGAGCTGGGCACTTGGAACAAAACCAGCAACTGTGTAACGGATTTTACATAGTAGAATACCTTCGAAATGATCAAAGAAGAGAGGACGTAGGCAAGGTTGGCTGAACCTCTATAAATCTGATGCTATTCTATTCTTGCTTTGTTTTGTTTATTTTCTCACTATACTTGCTTGCATTATATTCCATTACTTTCTTGCTTGATTTATACTTTGATTAATCATTGTTGAAGTACTTAAATTCTGTTTAGTTGCATTATTTGAGATAAATTTCATAAAACCCAATTCACCCCCCCCCCCTTTCGGGTTGCCTTCTTGAGCCAACAAAACTCACTAACCGTTCTAAAATCTTCCAACCTCAGATGCATCCAATCAGATCTAGCCCTTAGGAAGATTACGGTCTTTTGGTGCTCATATCTCTCTTTTAAATTTTTCCAAAATATCAATGAATCTTTTATCATAAGGTATTCAGATTTCAATTCTTTATGAAGATGATGACGAAAAAAATTCATTGCTTTAGCGCAATTCTGTTGGGATGTGTCATTTTTCTCAGTTATTGTATGTTTAAGTGCCGTCACAACCAGATGGATCTCAACATCAAGGATTCATGATAAATAATTATCTCTAAAAATGTCAAGAGCGGCGAATTCCAATTTTGTAATGTTTAACATTTTTAAAATGCTATAATTAACAAAACAATAAGAGTGAATTAGAATAAAATTATTAAAATAATAAAAAGAACACTAATAAAATAAACAGTATGTAGGCCTTAATAAGCATTCTACAGGAATGCTTGATTGCATTGTAAAAGTAATACACAAAAAAAATAAAATTGTAATTGCAATAATATATCGAACATATTATTATTAGGTGTGTATTATGATAAATAACAACCGACATAACACAACGTACTTTGTAATAAATAATTATTGTGCAATTACTATTCATCATTGTTCATGAATATTAGCGTGCATCGATGTATACAACATCACTATTTTTGTCTCCATTATAACTTTCAATCCAGATATCAAAATATAGTTAAGTTACATGTTTATGGAAAGCTATTAAAATATAGATTCTAGATCTATAAATATCATATGCAAAAAAATTCAAAATTTGAGAGAAATAAAGTAACAAAGTTTTAAAAAAAATACTATTTATCTCAATAGTAAATTACTATTTATATTATTCATGCGAATTGAGTGAACAGTAAAGAATCCAAAATGAAGATAAATTACACATAAAATGCAGTACTTTCCTTATGTAAGTAAAAATAGAGAGCACTTAAAATATCGTGCTGATATCGTGTTATAAAAATAAAGACTACAAAGCAGATAAAAGAGTTCAAGACCAAGTATATATAGAGAATAATTCTTTAGGAATTGTCAAATATTTATCATATTAATTCTTCTGAAACTATTAGAGTTAAATCTTCTAGATCACCCAATACTTTTATTAATAATATAGAACCAAAAGAATACAACATGAGATCTAAGAAATTGCTTATATTACTTCTTTCTTTTTATTTTCTCTCTATTCTTAGTTATTTTTCAAACTCTCAAATGAGCCTCTGTTTATAGAGATGTGGAAAAGGCAAATACGTATCCTATACTACTCTCAAATTCCACAAGTCAATTTTCGTACGGTCATGGCGTTTCTTCGCAACAAATCTAACTTTTGTAATTTTACTAAAGCGTTCGCATTCGGGTTTAAGCGTTTAACGAATGTGAACATATTTTTATGACCCTCTCTCTCTATCACCCTCCCCCCTCTCTCTCGATTACAGTCCTCTCTTTCTCTCTCTGTCTTTAGTTTAATGTTGTTTTCACAAATTTGCAGATGAGAGAGACGGACTTGGTTTGCTAATGGTGACGACTCTGAACCGGTCATATAATCGGCTTGACCTCTCGATAGCCTGGTGGAGGATAGGCCGGAGAGCTGCAACAGCGTCCATGGCAGAAGCAACCAACGGAGACTTCTCATAAGAAGAAGAAAAAAAATGCAGAGACAAATGTGGATGAAGAATCATATGAACATTGTAGAACTCATGTGCCAAAAAGTTAGCATGACATACTCTTATCTTAGTAACCATAACCAATTGTCCTTTTCCGATATTCATTAGATTTTATAATTCGCATTGGATGTTTGTGAATGTAATGTTTGAGCAACCTATAAGGTAATGACATGGTTTTAATTTTGAGGTTTTTTTTCCGAGTGTTTTGCCAAAATAACACTTTTTGTGAAACTAATTTCCTATCTAACACTCTTCCAAAAATAATTTCCAATCTAACATTATTTATGCCACTTGTTGCTTTTTTAGAATTTTATTGATATTTTTAAAATTTTTTGTTATTAGAAAACTAATAAAAAAATATATTTCCATCAAAATTTCAAATCAAAGTCTCGAACATGCTGTGGCTACCATCCATCTACGAGCACCATCTTCCTCAACAAATCTAACAATGCCGTGTTGTAACTCTTTGCCTTTTTCATGTATATATGCATATATATACACACACATATATAATGTTATTACATAGACAACCCGATTTGCCATTAACTAAAATCATTTAAACTGGATACAATTAGTCATAAACTGCTACACAATCAGTTAGTTCAAAAATTCATTGAACACACGTAAATGATTTGGATGCAAAAAAAGTTAAATCTTTTCACTTCATGCTTTTATTGATAACAAATCAGACCAGAGCTAATTTGATTTATATTAACTATCACCTACACAAGTTTTTTTTTTTTTCGTAAAGTCCATGTGTAAAGAGGATTTTGTTCCCAATTTCATCATAAAAATTACCTGCACCCATTGGCCAACAAACCTCCCCTTAATCTTTTATTTTTTTGGTCCCCAAGAAATAAATTCTTCATAAATTGATTATCTATTTTTTTTTACCTCAAAGAATGAAATTCTAGGATTTAACAAATCGGTTCCTTTCCTTTTTCCTCAACTTTTGTAATCAAAAGAGAAGCCGTAGCAAAAGCTACTGATATATGTAAACATACAAACTGATAATTTAAACACAAAACCCACACAGTACACTTAGAATCCTATTTTATAAGTGCACTGTGTGGATTCTGTGTTCGAGATTTCAATGAAAATGTATTTTTTTTTATTAATTTTGTAATAACCAGAAATGCTAAAATATCAATAAAATTCTAAAAAAAAAAAAACAGGTGGCATAAATAGTATTAGATTGGAAATTAATTTTAAAAGAGTGTTAGATAGGTAATTAATATCACAAAAAGTGTTATTTTGACAAAAAAAACTATTTTTTTTCCTTTTTTTTGTGGCTTATGCACCATTATGTAATTAGATGAGTTATAATACCTTAATCATAGTAGCAATTTGTGATGTTACTCAGAATTTCTATTGCAATAAAGAAACTGACAAGGCGAAGGAAAATGATAAATTTGATGAATCGATTTGATTGGGATTGTTAAATCCTCACGGTTTTTTTTACTATTTATTTCATAGAAAAACAAAATGAATTAGAGGCAGATGCTTTATGTAATTCACGATGGATAAATATTAAGAAGCAAACGAATGGTTGCTGTGCTAAATCTAATATTTTAGGAAGCCAATAGTTTTTCAATTACTTTTTTTCCTTTTTCTTTTTTTGATCTATCATAAAAAAATTCTTAGGAAAAAGAAACACACACTGGGTCGTAAAATCCCATTCCTAATACTAGATTAGAAGAATCCTAATACTGTAGGGTTCCATGTTAAGTTTACATATATTTTGCGGATAGATTAAAAAATAATCTTAATAAGCACGGTACATATATTTTGCAGATAAATTGAAAAGGTTATAAAACAATTGACCCGTGCATATTGGCATTGTATAATCTAAAATGAGATATAATTTTGAAATAGGCTAATCAGTGAATTGAGATAGTAATGCTACTAACCCCAATCATTCTCAATTATACTATCCCAATTCATAGCACCGTTTCAGCTATACTATTATAAATAGCAAAAAGTTGTTAAGTAGACATATAAGAATACTACATTCAAATTTTTATTTATATTCATTTGTTCTTATCAAACCAAACGCAAGTAGTTATATCGATTCAAATTTGAGTTAGAAACTCAATCACAATCATTCAAATTTTAGTTCTTATCCATTAAATTTAGCAACTCTACTTATAAAAGATAACACAACTTTTAATTTTATCATCATAATTACAATTCAAGTGTAAGAGAGCATTTTAATCCCTATGAAGAGAGGTTCGGTAATTATTGTCAACTAGGTTTGATGTGGATGTGCATGAGAGGATAATGCATGAGAAGCTTGGAGATTTAAGAGCCCAATTGGAGCTTCGTCTTCTTACTTGGGAAGAAAAAATATTATTTGTTTCATTTATTGTGCATTTTTTTTATTTTTTATGTCATTTTATTTTGATATTGTGGGGTAGTTGATTTAAGGAGCTGTGAATAAGAACTTAAGCATCTCTTATGTAATTTTGAAACTAAATTTAGATTTGATTGTTTTTAATTTAATATAAATTAATGTGAGCGAGTAACTTCACTTAACCTTATAAATTAGAATGACCTTTTTTGAAATAATCAGAATGTGTTATACCACGAGGAGATGAAGCAGCGTGAGTTTGTGCTTCCTTATCTGAGCATTTTGATTGTAATTTTATCGCATTAATGATGGTTTGAAATTGCAAGGGGAAAAAATATTAATTCATTGATGTTTATTTTTTATATAAATAAAAAAAAGTAGTGACCAATTGAGCAAGATCTAATCTAATCAGCAACATATGTCTCAGCCCTCTTCACTTCAGCAAGTTTGTGCAAATAATTAGTGCTTTATATAATATTTATGGATGGCCAGATTAAATTCTTATTCTATTATATACGGGAAAATAATAACACGATTGTTTGTTATTAAAAAGTAATGAAAATAGACTACATCATCGCAAATTTATAGTTAGACAATTATTTTGTTTTATCCATTTGTGACTTTTAAGAAGATAAATAACTAAATTACACTTCTCTCTAATAACTTATAATTCTTAGATAATTTAGTATTAGGTGCTTTGTAACGAACTCCTAAAAAATAAAAAAAAATAAAAGTCATGGTACTGGTCAGTTATACTAACTCAATTCAGAGTGCCTAATCATTCTTCTAATGGCCCTAAAATTATATAGATATGTGTCAAATAAAGATTCCATCAAAATCTCATTCCTAAATTCACTCTCATCTTCATAAAATCTATCTCTAATCCCACTATTTTCTCTTTCACTGTCTTCAAATTCAAAATGGGGGTAATCTATCTATATCTATACTATATATATACTAGCAGTGAACCTGTACTATGCACGAGAATAAGAAAGACAAACATTAGTTTAGAAATGTGTGTTTTACTTAAAATACATACCTATGTGTTACCATTTAATTATTTTATAAAATTTATGAATATTATTAATATTTTGTATACGCATTTTTATATACATATGTGTTACCTATAGTCCTACCAAATTAAAAGTTAATGATCAAGATTATAATATTAGAAGAGAATATTAAGAATAGGCATTTTTTTATAATTAAAAATACTTGCCACTTTCAATTAAAATAATACAAAAAAAATTTATTCATAAAAAATTGAGGTGATCAACTTAAGTGTTTCCAAGAGGATATCATAAAGAAATATTTGAATAGATTGAATTCTAATATATTTGCCATAAAATCTAACAATAAATTAATTCATTTTGACCCAATCATAAATGAATAGATCTTAATTATAAATGTTTGGCCTAAAACATTAAGCATTATAAAAAACAGATAATTGGGTTATACATGACACATTTAAATTCAAGTTATACATGAGCTAATCATAAATGAATAAGTTTTAATTATATTATTCTATCTAATATCAGTAATCTCCTTTATCTGAGCACATAACGATTTTTTGACATTATTCAGGTGTAAAGAGTCAATACAAAGGAGGAAACAAAAATAAGACATAACTTAAATAGACACATGTACATATTTAAATTTTAAAATGCAGCTCACTTGGTATATTGCACCTATATTTGTATGTTTCATTTGAAAAAAGAAGTAAGAATAAAAGAGTGAATAATTTCACTATAGGTATATTCATTTTATTTTGTTCAAAATATTTTTTTATTTTTCTTGTAAATGTTTTAAGAGATATGTGATTTGATATAGTAAAAGAAATGATAAAATGCTAATCATTTAACAATTGTCCTTTCTATTTTATAAATTTAAGGAAAGATTTTTAAGACATGATCCTAATTAAAGGAAATTTGAAAATCATACTATATCAATTGATTAATTTTTTTTATAAAACATAGAAGGTAAACAAAAATTTAGAAAGGATTAATAATAGTATGACATATGTATTTTGTATTTTTTAAAAATAAAAATATGTGAAAACGGATTGAAACTTTCAACTTCATTATTTTGTCCTTCTAAATAGAGAAATTAAATGGATTTGAATACAAAATTCCACATTTCTAAATTAAAGGAAGAACTTTCTAAAATTATAAAAAAGAAGAATTTTAAGTAAATTTAAAATAAGAATTCTAAAATTTTTAGAAAATTACTAACCATGAATAAAATATTTAAAAATTAAAAATATTATATTGGGTCTTTCAACTTTAAATACCTCACAACAATGTATTTCTATAAAAATGTAGTATAAATTTGAATAAATATTATTCATCAATAAATTCAAATGTACATAAATATAAATTCAACTAAAGACTAAGTTGTAAAACCTAAAACGTTTTGAAAAGGGGCTATATTTTAGGGATTTATAAAGACTATTAAATTTAGTTACAATATTGGTTGTAAAGAATTAATAATAATACATTTATGTAAAATTTGAAAATTATCTTGAATGTTCAACGTTACTATATTGAAACTATGTCAAGTTAAAATAACATTACCATTTTAGTTAAATGACCAATGGGTTCATGACATATGTATTTATTTATTTTTTAAATTCAAAAATTTAAGAAAAAATAATCAAGACTTTGAAGCTCAATTACCTAACAACCTCTTGCTATAATATATAGCATAGATATAAAGATGAAGTTATCTATTCTATATCTATATGCATGTAAATCTTACGTAGGTTAATAACAATTGATGCCAATTATCGCCTTTGATTTATGTGTCACCATTGATGTTGGCATTCAATTTATGTGCAACTTTTATTATCTCAATTTGCCTAATATATATTATTTTTTTAATTTTATTTTAGATAGGATATATATTATTATTTTAAGCTATAGTGCATAACATGCTTTTAGTTTTAGGTTATATAAACTCACGTGGCACAAGTTATTTAACATAATATAATTGAAGTTAACTACACTTTAAATTACACAAATCTATCTAGGAGTCCAAATTTTATGAATTTCGTATATCACATGGGTCAACGCTTGTATATATATATATATATGTTTATCTAATTGTGACCATGGTAAAAATCGAAATATATCCATTAAAGGACAACAATGGCATCATGTTTCTCTATACATTTCTACTAGCGGTGAACCCGTACTATGCACGAAACGTAGAAAATAAATTTAAAATTTTTAAATTAAAAAAAAAAAGAATTGATACTATGTTCTTAAACTTTATACTACTAATATAAATTTTACTAAAAAGTAAATTACGCTTATTATTTAAAGCTGAAAATTTATCTAAATCTATGCATCTATATCATAAAAATATATTTTCAAACTAGTTGTAACATTCACCGCCAAGCTTACTAAAAAACATCAAATTACATTGACTCATATAATTAAAAGAGTTGAAATATTTGTTGTTTTTTTATTATTTATAGTATACTTCAAAGTTTTGTTCTATTTTGATTAAATATTTTAAAATGGAATATTGAAAAGGTATTAAAAGTAAAAAAAAAATTAAAAGTCCTTTCATATTAACCTAGGTAGAATTAGAAAATTTGTCTAAGGGTTCATTTTGATTATTGAGGTTATACAACTTAATCACTGTTAAATAATTAAAATATATAAATTATAAGTTAATTGAGAAAAAAATTTATATAATAAATTAAGTTGCATTGGAGCTGGCCAAAATTTTAATTTATTTTTGTTATTACTTTTAAGCATATTTAAATAGATGTGATTGATGAGTATTTTCAACCAAATGACAAATTTATCGATAATAAAATATTTCTATAAATAAATAAAAAATAACACTTCGTTTGAATTGAGGGCTTGGGAGGGAAAGTGAAGGATTCGGAAGGGGGAAGTTAGTTATATCGTGATTAAATAATTTTTAAGAAGGGGAGGGAAAGTGAATGGAGGGGCTAGAGAGCTCATTTTATAAGCATTTTTCTTCCCCTCCCATCCCCTCCAAAATTGGGAGAAAATAAAGAGAAAGTGAAATGCTTACTATTATTTTATTTTAGATGCCAATTATACCCATTAATTTATGATTAAAAAATATTAGGGTTTCATACTCAGAATATCTATAATAGTAAAATTATATTATATCCTTCTCTTTCCTTTATTAATTTTTATCAAACCAAACCAATGAAAGGGAATGTCCCCCTCTCTTCCCTCTTGGTTATCCAAACAAGATACAAGTAATTATCCTCCCTTCCATGTTCCTTCCTTCCTTCCTTCCTTCCTTTCCCCTCCTAACTAACACTTCCCTTCACCTCCCCTCCCTTCCATCCAAACAAAGCGTAAATGATACATGATTAATAATTTTATTACATGTGTACTTCCTATGATAGAAATTTAAAATCACTTTTTATTTTCATTAAAATTGTTGTGGAGGAGCATTTTTTTAAGAAATTTTGATAAAGTTGTCGTACTGATTAAGAGTCAAAACAAAAAAATATATAAAGTAAAGCCAATAAGTTGAAAAGTTGAATCAAAATTTTTAGCTTTAAAAACATTATAACCAATTGTTATATTATATAATATAGATCGATAGTTATAACATTTTTAAGAAATTAAGATTGAAGAGCAAAATTTTAGAGATTATTTATTTCATCTGTAAATTGTTTTTTTAACTAATCATTGAAGCCACAAAATTGTCCATTTTGGAATAAAGACATAAAATAAAAAATAAAAAAAGTTAAATGTTTCAACTTCAATTGTCTCATAACCACTTGCAATAATATATAAGTATAGATTTATTTTTATTTATCTTTCTCAAAATAAAAGTTAAAAGAATTTGAATAGAAAATTCTAAATTTTGAATCTAAGCAAGAACTTTACAAAAGTATAATAGAAGAATTTAAGAAAATTCAAAATAATAATCCAAATCCTATTTTTAAATTTAAGGAGGAGCTTTCTAAAATTATAAAGGAGGGGTTTAAGAAAATTTAAAATAAAAATTCTTAGTTTTAAAAAAAATTAACTTCGAGAATAACAATTGTTACTTAAAGATGAAAATTATTCAAATCTATGCATCTATATCCCAAAAAATTCTTCTCAAAATAGTTACAACATTCACCACCAAGCTTACCAAAAAAACATCAAATTATATTAGACTCATACAATTAAAGTACTTGAAATACTTGTTCTTTCTTTATTATTTATAGCATACTTCAAAGTTTTATTTTATTTTGATTAGATATTTTTTAATATAGAATGTTCTAAAGGTATTAAAAGTATAAAAAAAATTAAAAGTCCTTTCATAATAACCTAGGCAGAATTTTAAAAAAAATTTGTCTATGGATTCATTTTGATTATTAAGGTTATACAACTTAATCACTGATAAATAATTAAAAATATATAAAGTATAGTTTAATTGAGAAAAAAAATTTATAATAAATTAAGTTTCACTAGAGCTTGCCAAAATTTTGATTTATTTTTGTTATTGCTTTTAGGCATATTTAAAGAGATGTGATTGATTGAGTATTTACAACCAAATGATAAATTTATTGCTAAGAGATTTCTATAAATAACAAAAGAATAAATGATTCATGATTTATAATTTTGTGACATGTGTACTTCCTATGATAGAAATTTAAAATTACCTTTTATTTTCATTAAAATTTTTGTGATGAAGCAATTTGAAGAAATTTTGATAAACTCGTCATATTGATTAAGAGTCAAAACAAAAAGAAATATAAAGTAAAATCAATAAGTTGAAAAGTTGGATCAAGATTTAAGAATATCATAACCAATTGTTATAATATATAATATTGTTTAATGGTAATAATATTTCTAAGAAATTGAGATTGAAGAATGAAAATTTAGAGATTATTTATTTTATTTGTAAATTAATTTTTTAACTAATCATTGAAGTCACAATATTGGACATTTTGAAATAGTGACACAAAATTAAAAAAATTAAAAGATAAAGTTAAATGTTTCAACTTCAATGGTCTCATAGCCAATTGCAATAATATATACTATAGATTTATTTGTATTTGTCTTTGTAAAATAAAAATTAGAATGATTTGAATAGAAAATTCTGAAGTTTTGAATCTAAGGAAAAACTTTCCATATAATTATAATAGAAGAATTTAAGGAAATTCAAAATAATAATCATAATGTTATTTTTTAAATTTAAGGAGGAGCTTTCTAAAATTATAAAAGAGGGATTTAATGAAATTTAAAAATAACAATTCTAAGTTTTTAAAAAATTAAGAAAAAATTTCTAAAATTATAAAAGATAAGTAAAATTTTCAAAAGTAACATAAGATTACCTAAGTTTAAGCAAAGATTTACTAATCATTAGTAGAAAGTAAAAATTTCTATAATTTATAGTTAGACCAATCCTATTATGACACATGTAAAATTAGTTATTTAAAAATTCAAGAAAGTAAGAAAATTGGATCGAGTTTTTCAATTTCGAAGACTTCCTATCATTCTGTTATAATATATAGTATAAATTGCTCATTTGTTCCTTATACATATGGCAAAAATAGATGTATACAATCATGTGTACGTGTGAATATATCTATTTTAATATATAAAGAAAAAATCCCATTTGGTGTCGGTCTCTTTTTAAAGTTGTATTACACAGCATGACTTTATAATTTTTCAGAAAAGACCTACTAAAACTACTCTATTATAGTCCAAGTCAATTTGTAATACAATAAAAGTCGGGGCAAATAAGGAAAATCATAAAATTATACTAACTACTCCACATTTTTTTGGATAACTGATTCAGTATTTGAACGTTGTTGGACTCTTTCGATTCCGTTTTCCACCGTCTTCATTGGTGTTTCTCCATCTCCATATTAGTTTCTCTCCTTATGTTCATACAGTTCAACCAGTGAAGTTGCTCTCGCCTATGAATTCTTCTTTGTGTATCTATCGTGTTTGTGCAACAAATACTAACTATAGATTGAGGGTTAATGGACAATGCATATAGATGTATATATCTTTTATGTATATATATATTTTTTTATCAATTTTCGGTATTTCCATTCTCTATATAATCTAATCTGAATGTGGTATGATGGATCATGTTTCAAATTTTGTGTTTATTTTTAGATAATTTTTTAAAAACTTTCATAGATAAAGAATATATAATGCACACGCATCGCGCGTAACCCATCGCCCCAACATCTAGTATATATAACTTGGGTTGCAGAGAATGAAAATTACACAATCGAATTGATTAATTTGAATATGATGTTTATAGGTTTTAATTTAGGGTTCCTAATCAAATTAGCTTTGATGTTGGTATTCACAGGGTTGTGACTCTGGTTTTGCTGCAGGATTGAGAGAGAAACAAGCATAGAAAAGTTAAACAAAAAGATGAAGAAGTGAAGGGTATTTCAGTCATTTTACTTAATCTATTAGTCCATTAAGAGTTTACACTTCACTCTAAACTACGAGTTACACTTCACTCTAAACTACGAGGTAATGATGTGTTTACTTTTAAAAGTAGGAAAGTTATATGTGTTTTTAAGTCATATCTCAAGAGGGTTTATCCTTTTTATTTTAGATAGGAACATGCCTAGTGATAGATAACTAAAATATTTATTACGATTATATGGGAAAAAAAAAATTATTACTATTATCAAATTATAATATTCTGTTTTTTTGTATTATTTAAGAGGACAATAATAATAATATAAGATGTCAATAATATTAAATACGATACGAGTATATGGGAAAAAAAAAACTTATTACTATTATTAAATTATTATCTTCTGTATTTTGTATTATTTAAGAGGATAATCTATCTATCTATCTATCTTCTATCTTCTATATCTATCTGTGGGCCTAATACGAGCTAAGTCCAAGACAAAGAGAAGACTAGCCTAGATCGACCAAAGGATGCCAATTTAACAGGCCGGGCCGATGCCGATCAGAGGCTAGGACCCAAAGGGACTGGCCCAGGAATTCTAATCCAAAAGATATAAAGGCTAAATAAGTCCGAAATACAAATCCTATTCCTAAGTGAACTTGGACAAATAAAGGATAAGTCTAAAACATTAAACTGACTTGAAAACGGAAGATTCCTAAGAAGAAAATAACTCCAATTCCCAAAGAGAACATGGCATTCTGAAACCTATAAATACCCTCATGCACTAAAAGTGTAAGGTGCTTTCACTGGAGTTCTAACTCTCAATATTTTATTCAATTCATTGTGATTAATCTTGCCCAAAGGGGGTTGAGTCATTCTCATTATCTTCTTCTCTTGTAAATTGCTCATGCTCATCGAATCAGTTTGAGAGTTCAACCAGGCCTTCCTAAAAATTTCACTTGCAATTGGTACCGTCTATGGGAAGGTCTACACAACGATGAGTGCCAGCTCTCTCAAAAGAGGAGTCAATCCGACCAACAGAGAACTAGAAAACAGTGTGATGTTCGCAGTTAGGACAACACTTACTAGTCAAGTCATCACGATGATTCGGTACGAACTCTGAGAGGACGTCTTATCAGGTTGGAGATACGAGTCCCTGGAGGCAACCAGCAGGAAAGACAGGAGGGCCTACGATAGGCTCTATAGTATGTCAGAAATCCTAATTGCCGAAGGAACTATCAAAGGAACTTGAATCTATCACCTTCCAGTGGACGTGTACCTAGTAATTTATCGTCCCAAGTAGCCAAGCGGGAACTCTAGCAACAGGACAAAGAGATCAGCCACCTCAGGTCAATAGTTAAAGCTATGAAGGAAGCGATTGCTAGAAGAAATGGATGGGTACCCGGTGGATCCCCAGATCAGCACAGGAGAAGGAGGACGAATATAAGAAACACGAGCCCCCATGCTGCACACTTAACTAGGACCCATGCTTCTAGTACTGGGCACTACATTGACCGACAGGAAGATCGGCAGCCTTGGAGAAATCGAACACTAGTGAGAGATCTGGTAAGGGTCGAACCAGAGCAGCAAGATTGGAAAAAGTGGCTAAACAAGTAGCTAGATAACAAGGATAACCCAGGATGTAGCCAAAAAACGCCCTTGACCAGATTGCTTCCATACCCTTTATAGAAGAAATTAAGTCCTGCCGACCTCCTAGGAGTTTACTCCTTATGATGGGAAGACAGATCTCATTACCCATGTTCGGCACTACAAACAAATGATGGCACTGTGGAGTGAAGATGAGTCCCTTATGTGCCAAGTATAGGGCCACCAGTAGCCCAGTAAAATAGCTCGGTGGGCTAGAGATCCATCGCCGACGTGGCTCTCGCAAATCCTTTCATGAATTTTGAACAAGATGCCCTGCACTTTATCGAGGTGGACACAATGTAGATAGGGACCAGTGAAAGATCTTCTATAAAGTTCCTTGTCGGGTGATAGCTAGTACTATGACTTGTGCTTGACTCTTCTAGCCTCGTTCTTGTCTTCTGGTAACTCGTCTCTGTTGAGATAGGAGATGATCGGGTCCATCTAGGATGGCCCTGATTGTTCAATAGCCAGGGCCTGCACTTCTTCTTGAAATATGCTTGGGCTAGGCAGTGTCGCCACATGAATTGGTCTCTTTGATCCTGACTTTAGGGTTGCTGCCAGCGTTGCCAATGCATCGGCATGAGCATTGTTATCACGGTTGATCTGATGGAGCTTGAATTTGCTGAATTTGCTGAGCAGCTCTCTTGCTTTTGCCAAGTACTGCGCCATCCTATCGTTCTTTGTCTCATATTCACCCATGATTTGGTTAACCACCAATTTGGAGTCTAAATAGATGACTATCTCGGCAATCCTAAGTTTTATAGCTCGGTGCAAACTAATAAGCAGAGCCTCATATTCTGACTTATTATTTGAGGCAGTAAACTCCAACTTTATAGCCTGCTCTAATGCTATGCTATCTGGCGTGATTAGGACTATGCCCGATCCTGCCCCTTGTCGTTGGATGCTCTGTTAACGAAGAGCTTCCAATGATCAACAATCTCCCATAGCTCCAAGGGGATCATAGTTTGGTTGATCAATGTTTAGTGTCTGATTGGCTTCTTAGGGCAGTTCAACAAAAAATTCAATAATAAAATTAGCAAGTACCTGACCTTTTACTGTCGATCTGGGTTAAAATATGATGTCGAACTCTCCCAGTTTCACTGCCCATTTCACTAGTTTACTTGAAAAGTCAGTTCTTCGAAGGAGTGGCTTAAGCTGGTGATTCGTAAGGACATTAATGGTATGGGCCCTGAAGTAATGTACCAACTTGAGTGACGTTATTACTAATGCTAGGGCCAGTTTCTCCAATGGTAGATATCTGTTTTCTATCCCCAGAAGAGTTTTGATGATGTAATAAACTAGCCTCTACTGCCTTTCTTACTGATGAAGTAGGACGGCATTCACTATGTGCTCAGATACTATTAGGTAAAGGAAGAGCTCTTCATATTTGAGCGGAGTAGAAAGTAGTGGTGGCTAAGCCAGATATTTCTTCAAGTTGGCAAGAGCCTGGTCACAGTCAGGATTCCAATTGAACCACTCCTGTTTTTTCAAAAGTTAGAAAAATGGCTGGCATTTATCCAAAGATCAGCTAATGAACCTGTTGAGAGCCGTTGCCATTTTAGTCAACTTCTGGACTTTTTTTATGTTCCTCAGGGCATGGATGTTTTGAATGGCACTAATCTAATGCGGATCTACTTCAATTCCCCTGTGTGTGACTAAATATCCAAGAAACTTCCCAGAGATAACCCCGAAGACACATTTTAAGGCATTCAGCCTCATCTTATAGTTTTTGAGAAGGTCAAACACTCCCTTTAGATTATTCAGATGTAGTCTGCTGACCTCACTTTTGACCATCATGTTATCAATATATACTTCGACAGTGCTGCCAATGTGTTCCTTGAACATTTTGGTGACTGATCTTTGATAGGTGTTGCCTGCGTTCTTCAAACCAAAAGGCATGACTTTGTAACAAAAAATGCTCCTTGGGGTTATAAAGACAGTTTTCTCTTGGTCATCTTCATAGAGCGGGATCTAGTGATACCCGCGATAGGCATCTATGAAGCTTATCCTTTCAAATCCAACTGTTGTATTTACAAGTTGGTCAATCTTTGAAAGAAGGGTCCTTAGGGCATACTTTATTCAGGTCAGTGAAGTCAACATAAACTCTCTACTTACCATTCTTCTTTTTCACCACTACAATGTTGAAGAGCCAGCATGGGTAATAGACTACCCTTATTGCCCCCGCCTCAAGGAGCCTATCAACATCTTCAATTACCGCATCCACATGTTGAGTAGCTACACGTCTTCCCTTCTAGACCACAGGTCAGCTCTGTGGGTCTACGTTAAGTCTGTGGCAGGCTACTTGTGGGTTGATTCCTGGCATGTAGTAAAGTGTCCAAGCAAAGATTTCAATGTACTCTGTCAAAAGATTAATCAAAGATTTCTCCTCAGTCTTGGACAGAGAAGTATCTGTTGGGAATTTATACTAAAAAACATGCTTTGTGTAATGGCTTTAGTATTTATTAATAAATTAGTTATTTTATTTTAATGAGAATCTATGTGAGAAATGTTTGCATTGCGTTATTTATTTAATGATTATGCATGTGTGTCTCTTATTCTATATAGTAGATGATTTGATGTGTAGAGTACGACTTACACACGGAAGATCAGATCATCGATTCTTATGGAATATAAGTTTATCGTTCACAGTCTTAGATGGAAATGGACACATCATCAGTAGGGTTGTAGTACAAAATTTTAATAGGTCTGTCTTAACTATAGGGAACGGTATAGTTCCAACTCCTTGCACTAGTACACTTTGTGTGTGTTTAACAGAACCATGTTGAGGTAATTGTTTTTATACTGACTATATAAAACAATTAATACCTCATGATTATTATGAGTACTTATACTCTTAATCCTAACATAATAAATAGACACGTGCATGTAGTATTTATTATTTTGATTCACAGAAGAGTGAGATTCTTTGTGGGTCAATAAACTCAGTAAGTTGGACAATAACATTACGTGTATGGTGAATATTTATTATTGATGGAATCCACGTCCCCGTATAGGGATTGATGATATCCCCTTGAGGAAGCTTATAAGTTTTGATTATGTCAAACCTGCAGGTGGATTATGAATTCGACATATCAAATACATTAAGTGGAAGGTCTCAAGGAATTAAATAAGTCTATTAAATTTAATTGTCAGTAATTTAATTTAATAAACGGGTATCTATAATCTTAACGCGGGGAGATAAATAGGCATTTAATAATATGGAACTCGAAATATAACTTCTAGTATAACAAGGAGTGCAATTATAATTTGTTAGTGGTATAAATTATAATTTACGTAAATAAGGATTAATCCTGGTTGGATTAGGAGTCCTTATTTGCATAGGAAGCCCTAGTTATACTAATCTTATGGTCCCTGTTGTAGCCTCTATATATACGTGCTCTAAGAGCTGCCAGGATTACACACTCTGTACATAATTGAGAGATACACGTTTTTGTGAGGAAGAGAAACCCTGGCAGCGGCGAGCCCACTCTCTGTAGAGCAAGGCATGTACGAGGAATACAACAGAAGTCCGAAGCTTGAGTTCGAGCGATTACTTCGTGCTTAGTGCTGATTCTTGTTATTCGTGATCAAACCAGAGAGATCTCGAAGGTATGATTCTAATCACGTAGATTAGGCTATGTTAATCAGATCAAAATTTTTAGTAGTATGTGTATACAATATGGCCAGATCGTAGGAAATTCCGCAGTCCCCAATAGTATCGAGGACGAAGAACTTCTTCTCGTTATGCCGATCTATATGAACTTTTTTAAGCTCCTCAACAGCCTTGCTTTCTAGTAACAGCCCGACATCATCAATCGTAGGCGTGTAGTTGTAGAGCTCCATCATTTAAACCTTGCCCACTTTTGTATTTGCGGCACATGTTGTCATGAAACACTGCTTAGCTGCCACTTGGTCTCCCCTTATCTCTCCAATTCATCCTGAGGTTGGGAAGCAGATGGGTTGGTGGTAGGAAGACGGTATGGCCTTCATAAGATGCAACCATGTCTGACCCATGATTGCGTTGTAGGGGGAGGGCACGTTAACCACTAGGAACTCTGTATGGATGGTGATCCCTCCCACAGTTATCAGGATTGTTATTTTTCCTAGTGGCCAAACTGGATCCGAGCTAAATTCGATTAATGCGTTCATAGATGATTAGAGATCGGAATCTTTTAATTGTAGTTTTTTGGAAAGGTCGTAGTACATGACTTCGGAGGAGCTCCCCTGATCAACCAGCATCCTTTTGACGCCACAATCCCCCAATCGCAGTGTTACCACCAACGCATTATTGTGGGGCAATTGCACTCCAACCAAGTCATTATCAATAAAGGTTATGACCTTAGCAGTGCTGCCGACCTGAGCCTTTTTTGTTTGGGGCTTCTAACTGCATCACCTCCCTCAGGTGTGTGGCTTTTTGGATCTCGGCGCAGTACCTATGAGGGGTCTACTGTTGCCAACTCTGCCGATCCATGGAGGACGTTGATTACTTGAGTTGATTCTGTTCTGGTCTGCTTTTGCAGGACGGCTTCTCGCCTTGTCTGTGTTGGCCCAAAAGGCAACCCAAGAGGGGGTGTGAATTGAGTGTTTCAAAAATTAACACAATTAAGAATAATTAAAAACTAATTTAATCAATAGAACAGTGATTTCAGATATGTGCAATGTAATGTAATCAATAAAGAAATAAAAACAGAGTAAGAGAAAGCACACCAAGAATTACCGAGGTCCAACTATAACTTGTGGTCTACATCCTCATCCCAAGATTCCTTTGAAGTCCCCTTCCACTATCCAATCTCCAATTACAAAGTAGGTGCTGATTTCCCAAGTGCTCAGCTCACTTTTACACAAGAACTTCTTTCCAAGTTCTTCCAGCTACCAAGTGATTTTGTTCAAGATCCACTTCAACTTACAAGAGTTTTTCTTTTACAAGAGAACTCTCAAGCTCTCACTTACAAGTATATAAAGTTATACAAACGAAATACAAACTCTCTATCAAGAGTAGATAGGAAATTAAAAGCTCACTTAATGCCAAAATGAAAACAAAAGGAATGTTCAGATTTTTCTCAGCTTGATCAGTCAATAGATACTGTTTTTCTTGTCTCTCTTATGTATAAATGCAGTTGGAAGCTTGTATATAAATTCTTATATTGATTTCGTCCGTTAGTGGTTGTTGGGGGCTCATTTAATGCAAGTTCAGTCAGTTATAATGTTAGAAAAACTAGTCGTTATTTCTCAGGTGTCGACACTTGATCTCATGTGTCGACACATGAGGCCTGCATTTTTCAAATGTTGTTCACTGTCTCCATGTGTCGACACATTAATTTCATGTGTCAACACTTGACAATTGTCACGCCCAGATTTTTCGCACTTGAGGAATACACACACAAGCGGGAAAAACACTATACTCTCTCGTTAGAACTCACCCTCCTAAAAGAATGAGTGTGACTAGGTTTGAATTGAAAATTAATTTGAATAAAGGGCTTTTGGAAAACATTTGAAGTCACCACCTAACTTGATTAAGGTAAGTTAGGTCACCTAAAAACTACGCACAATTTGAAAATTACACTTAGGGTTTTTGAAAACGATTTTGAAAATACTTCCTCAAGAGAGGCTTTTTAGGAAAATAGTGATCTAGGTTCGGAGGTTGGTTACGTGTAGGGAAGACGCACTAAGCCATCACCCTACCCCGCCCTTGCGGTACCTACATGTCTATTTACCCTATATTCACCTATGAGAGTCTTCAACTAACAAATGTCCAATCCTATTCATTTTAGAAAAAGAATGTTTAAAAAGACATGATGCATGATACGCAAGAAAAGAGATTTGATTTGGAAATAGATTTGAAAAGAAATTGATTTGATTTAAAAGAAATTTGAAAAGATAGACTTGAAATTAGAAAGTTTTAGAAATAGGAAATAGAGATTTGGAAATAGAAATTTGGAATTAGAAAAATAGATTATGGAATTGAAAACTTGAAGAAGATTGTAGAATTGGAGATTTGAAAGAAATTGTGGAAATAGAAGCTTGAAAAAGGTTGTGGAATTTGATATTTGAAAAAAGTTGTGACCGCACCCATGAGGGTTGCCCACGTATCCTTTTTAAGGAATCAGGTCAGTCGTAATTCAGACAAGAGTCTGATAGAAAATAGTAAATTGGATTCGAAAAAGAGTTTGATTTGAACTTACAGGATTGGAAATTGGAAATTGGAATTGAAGGATTAGGAAAATGATTTGAAAAGATTGAAGTTTAAGAAACCTAGACTTAGGAAGATCGGATTTAAGAAAGACTTAATATTTAAGAAAGATCTAACTCGAATGTTGGACTTGGAAGATTAGGAAAGATTGGATTTTGGAAGGGTTCGAATTTGGAAAGGTCCGATTTAGGAAAATTTTGTTTTAGGAAGGTTCCGTTTTAGGAAAGTTTTGGTTTAGGAAAGTTTCATTTTAGCAAAGGTTTCAAATTAGGAAAGTTTTTGAATTAGGAAAGTTTTGAAATTAGGAAAGGTTTCGTTTTAAGAAAGTATTGAAATTGGAAAGTTTTGAATTTAGAATGTTTTGAAATTGGAAAGTTTTGAAAGTTGGAAAGTTTAGAATTTAGAAAGTTTCGAATTTAGAAAGTTTTAGATTTGGAAAGATTTAAAGTTTAATGTTTAAGGAAAGATTTGAAAATTTTGGAAAACTTATGTTTTATGAAGGTATGAGATTAGGAATAAGTGAATTAAGAAAGGTTTAGACTAGGAAGGATTGAGATTCTTATTTCCTAAAACAAGGGATTGGATTTCGTTTCTAAAAAGAATTGTTTTGATTTTGTTTCCAAAAATGGAGGATTGGATTTAATTTCCTAAAGGAGAGATTGGGTTTCGTTTCCTAAAGGGAAAATTAGATTTGATATAGATTTGGAAAGATGGAGTTTTGGAAATTCTAGTTTTGGGAAGACTATAGTTTTGATGTAGAAAATAGGTTTTGGAAATACATATATAAATATATAGTTTTGATGTAGAAAATAAGAGGTTTTGAAAACCTAGGTTTTGAGGCCAAAATAAGGGATTGGAAATTATATTTTTGGGAAGGAAAATTAAGGTTTCCTAAACGTGGGTTTTAGGGCTTAACTTGGACACTAAGGAAAGAGTTTTTGGAAAGTGAGTTTTTTGGAAAGAGGGATTTTTGGAAGGAAATCCTAGAGAGGAGTTTCTAGAAAGTGAATTTTTGAAAAGAGAGTTTTTAGAAAGAAATTCTAGTGGAGAGTTTTTAGAAAGAGATTTTTGGGAAGAGTTGTTTAGGAAGGAAAAGTAAGGAGCGGCTTTGGAGAGTTAACTTTGAGGAAAGCGTTTTTGGAAAAGAGCTTTTAGGAAAGATGTTTTTGGAAAGAAATTGTTGGAAAGGAGTTTTGAAAAATAATTTTGGAGAGGAGATTGGAGAAAGTTTTCTAAGAAGGAAACCTAGGGAGTGTTTTTAGGAAAGAAATTTTGAAGAGAGTGTTTTGGGAAGGAGTTGAAAAGGAAGTTTTAAAAATAGATTTTTGGAGGGAGTTTTTAGAAAACAATTTTGGAAAGGAATTTGAAGAAGGAGATTGGAGAGAATTTTTGGAAAGTATGTTGAAAAAGAGGTTTTTGGAAGGAGGGATTTGAAAAGAGAGTTTTTAGAAAGTATATATAAAATACCTCACTTTCCTAAAGCGATTCTAACCATAAAAAGGTTAGAACCACTTTTAAGATAATGGTTTTGAAAACAACAATGTTTTGAAAATATGGACCGTATTGGTCACGTTAAATTTAACACTTTTCTAAAGCAACCCTAGCCATGAAAAGACTAGAATCACCCTAGGATTGTGATTTTGAAAACAAGTTTTGAAAAAGAAGATTTTGATGCAATTTTGATGACAATGTTAATGCAAGTTTTGAAAACAAATTTGAAAACTAATTTTGGAAGAATGCAAAATCATGATATGCACAATGCAAAGAGGGTCGTGAACATACAAGGTTAAAGGCTTCACCATATAATCAAGGAGACCGAACCCACGTGGTCTTTGATTAGACTAAAAGAAAGGCCCCGACACGGTGACTCTCCAATAGCCTAATTCTACACATGGACCAGGGATTCCCTTGTTTCAAGCATGCAAGAAAGGGGGGGAAAAAGATGGGGGATTAAAATAGAAGAAAATTCAAGTAGGCTAGGAGAGAGAAGAGAGGGGGAAGATGCGTAAACATAAATAAGAAGCCTACCTTGTGTCTTCTTTATTTTGCTTAGCTTTGTGCGCTTTGCTTTGCTTGTCTTGCTTCGGTCTTCACTTCAATCTTCAAAAGTTGGTCTTCAATATTCAAAACTTCAGATTGCAACACTTCAAGTCTTTAGAGGAGGTTTTAGAGGCTAGTGTATAAGTGTATAGAAGTGTATGTGAGTGTGTAGAAGGCTAGGGTTTTGTATGGAGGCTAGGGTTTGGAAACCTAAAGGAGACTAGGGTTTTGAGAGGCTACGAGCTCTGTATATTGAAAGTAGGGTTTTTAGACTAAGTTTGCGGACCCCTTTCACGTTGGAGGAGGCTCTATATTTATAAACAAAGGAATGACCTGACACTTGTTGCAGTGGCGCTAGACCAAAAATGCTTCTGGCGCCACTAGGAGTGGCACCAAGCTAAATATTGGTTTGCTAATTAGAAAATTTTTAAGGTCGGCAAGCAACGTATCTTGAGAAGATTTGGGCGTTTGTACTAGTGACTACCATGCAATTTTTAGCCTGGCTTCACTAGAAGTGACTCCGGAAAGTCTAGGAAGGACATAAGGACCCGGGAATGGCCCGGAGGGCCGAAAAAGAGCAAGAACCCTTAGAATAGGGTCCCGGAGGTAATGGACTTGAAAAATGATGTCAGGGTTTATTAGAGGGGTCGATCGAGCCATTAGGGGCAAAACGGTCAACCAAGCCAGAAAGCTGTCGGGATGGACTCAGAATGTCCCAAAAGAAGACTCGAGATTTGGAAACATTATTTAGAATGCTCCCAAAGGTTACCGGGTTGATACCCAGAGCCGGTGTGGTCGTAAAAGGAGACCGGCCAACCAGGGGCAGAACGGTCATTTTGCACCGAGTATACCGAAACTGACTCAGAATGATCTGAAAAGATAAAGGAAGGTTGAGAATGTTATAAAAAGCATCCTCGAGAGATTATCGGTTTGATACCCAGAGCTGGTGTGATCCCCGAAGCGTTCGGATGCCTAGGAGCAAAATGGTCATCTTGACCGGAAAGTCTCGGAATTGGCCCGAAACTGACTAGAAAGCACCTAATCATACCGAATTGACTTTAAGACAATCTTAGAAAGGGGTGGACTTACCATTCTGAGGACTCATGTGTGTTCTTAAGAAATGTGTCGAAAAATGACCCTAGGGGCAGTTTGGTCATTTTTCACCAAAGTGGACTAGCAGACATTGGTGTTGACCTGGGTTTTGAGTGTTTCTGCCACTCTAACGACGGTCTCATGACACAGGGGTTTGTTGGCAATTCCCTATATCGACCTGCTTGTGAGTATTTTCGCTACTGTGATGGTTGCAATATTTGCGAGTACTTCCGCTACTTTGACGGTTCGCGATCTGCTAAAGGGACTTAGTGCCTAAGAAGTCAAATTTCTCGGAAGGCATGCCGAAATGGACATTTCTGCATTGGCGGGCTAACAGGTGCCAAAGGTGGACCGTTCTACCATCTAGGGGACTTAGGGTCTCGTCCCGGTTGACAGGTTTAAAGGGACTTACCATTCTGAAGAAACTTTCTCCGAAAAACGTGTCGGATTGGATAGACTTACCATCTCGGGGAATCAGCTTTCTCAAGAGAGGGATTGGAATTAAAATTGAAAAAGGGGTTGGAAAGGGGTCTTACCATGTTCGGAAAAACGTGCCTATTGGAATTGGAAAGGGGATTTACCGTCTTCGGAAAGACGCGCCTATTGCAAAAATGGAAAGGGGACTTACTGTCTTCAAAAAGACGTGCCTGTTGGAATATAGAAAGGGGACTTACAGTCTTCGAAAAGACGCGCCTGATTTAGAATTGGACCAAACAATGCCACTAAGGGCATTTTGGTCATTTTGCCTCTACTTAGGCCTGGTGGGCCGATGAAGCGATGGATAGATGGGATTAGACTTGGAAAGTTTATTTGACTCAAATAATGTCCGCATTGACTTGAATACAAGTCTGGACGGACTGGAGACCGCCGAGCAGTCAAAAATGGGGTGCTTATAATAATGCTGTCTCCAAATTTTTGACTTCTGTCCTCATGTGTCGGCACATTACCCAGAAATCATCATTTATCATTCCTTTAATCAAGTTCAACTTCAACAATACTACAAGATCTTCAAAGAGTCCTTTCTTTAGGGTATTATGATAAATTAAGATCTTCAATCCATCAAAGTTGTGTTCCATTCAATTTGAATTGAATTTCCTTCTTCATAGACAAATCTTCTTTGATGCTAAGCTGCCAGAACTTCTTTCCATTAATGCCAAGCTCTTCTTCCTTATTACCGAGCTCTTCCATATGCTCCTAATGACTTTTTCCTCCATGTAGAACTTCATATTCATGATGCCTTATTGCCGAGCTCTTTCTTTGTGCTACTAATCATTCTTTTTTCTTTAGAATCACTTCAATGAGTTTTTTATAAGCTTGATGAAATTTACTCTTGAACATCTTCAATTTTTTGGAACATATATCATCTTCACATCCCAAATGAAGTCTTCACTTGGATTCTTTGTAGAGATTTTGTAATTAAGATGAATTCTCTTTTTGAACACCTTCAATCTTTTCAAAATCAAGTCATCTTCAATTAATCTTTGCACGCTTGATGAAATCTTTTTTTGAATACCTCCAATTTTTTCGAATGCAAGTCATTCTCATTGAGTTTATGCACACTTGATGAAATCTTCTTTTGAACACCTTCAATCTCTTCGAATGCAAGCCATTTGATTGAAGTTGGAATAAGTGTCATTGCTCTATTTAGTGCATTGCATGACTCTTAGATTGCATTGCTTAATTTGGCTTATTGTGCATCCACTTTGACATGTATTAAACTTTAAGTTAAAACCTTTAAGTCTAAATTATAATCATTATTAATCTGCACACTAAGTAAATGCATTAGTAGAATAACATAAGGTTTAGTTTTCATCAAAATCAACCTTGAGTCAACAATCTCCCACTTTTTGATGATGACAAAACCTTTGCAAATGAAATTGATAGACAATTAAATGAAATGGACAAGATCAGTTTGCATACCAGTAGAGAACTCCCCCTTTGTTTTATAATTAAGCAACTGATGCTTAAGAGACAAAAGTCTTTTAAAAAACAACTCTCAAGGAGTTTTTATCAGTTAATTCAAAACAAATTAAGGGAAATACAATCCTTTATCATGTTACTCCCCCTAAGAACATGCTCTATATAGAATGAAGTTCATTCATCAATTATTACTTATTTCAATCATTTCATGTTATTTCCATTGCCATATGGAACCAATTCATCATTTCCATTCAATAATCATTTTCCATTTTACTTCAATTCTTCTCCCCCATTTTGTCAATTCATCAAAAAGAAAAAAAAATATAGTAAAGACAGATACAATAGTAAAAAATCTTATAACAAGATAAATTGTATAATCAGGAATGTAAGCAAACAAGCAATTAATGGGGCTTCAAATTGGCAAAAATAACAGAATTATATTTCATTCAAAAAGTATTACAAAATATTTGACAATTGATGTTCACAAAATGTTAAACAAAAAGGTTCCATGTAAATGCAAAATGATGGGATAAGAGAGAATGTGAGATGAACAAGGAAAGGATAAGGAAAGAGAGATAGGGGTAGATAGGATAAGGAAAGGAGAAACTAGTGATCATCATGTTCGATGGCCGAAGAGTCTTCCTCTTCTCTGGCTTCTTCTCCTTCATGTTCTTCCTCCTCATTATCTTTATCTTCTTCATCAACTTCTTCTTCATCTTCTTCTTCTTCTAAGATTTTTCCTCTGCCATTTCTCAACATTTGTACTTTTTTTTTTAGTTCTCTCATCTTCCTTTGGATGAACATCATCCTTGTAGTTGCAATATCTGTCTTTTTATTCAACTTGTCCAAAGATTCCATTAATTAAGCCATAAAAGTGGTCAAATCCCCTGTACTTTCTTCAAATTCAGAAATCAAACTTCTTTTTGTGCTTCTCTGCCTAGAGCTACTCCCAGATGGAGCCTTTCTCTTTGAAGCACTTTCTCCTCCAATTTTCTTTGGAGTCCACTTGTTATTCTGTAGAGTATACCCCATTCGCTTGAGTGTCTTTTCATTGTATTCATCACTAATGGTCTTGGGGGTTCTTTTCTTCTCATTATTCAAATCCATTTCGAAATGCTTAAAAACCTTAGTCAAGAAAATTTCATGAGGCAAGCTGATTCTAGAAATGGTAGCCTTGTATATATGGTTCAGAATAAATAGAAGCAAATTAGTCCTTGAATCAATTAAATATGCCCATAAGAAAAACAACTCATTCTCCAAAACATATTCATACTTTCCAGTTTTAGGAGTAAAAATAGTGCAGGTAAAGTGATGAACTAGCCTCAATTCAAGAGGCAAATCAGTGGCAAGAGGTTGTATACATTCATCGACATCCCTTCTATAGAGAGTTTTTGGTTGATCTTTTCTAGAAATATTATCTCTATAAACCTTCCTACCAAGTTTGATTCCATGAATATGTCTTATCACTTCTCTATCTAAAGTGAAGGAAACACCCTTAACATAACTCTTGATGGATACCTCTCCAAGATCCCTTTCGGCATTAACATAAAAATAAGCAACCAAGTCAGGGCATACATCATCCCTGAGTGTTGTCATAGATTTCCAACCTAGGTTCCCCAATTTGGTACCAAATTCAAACTTGTGATAATCAAAGAACTTGTGATCCACCCATCTCCCATTAAATACCTTTCTAAGAGAAAAGCTTGAAGTGTACCTTTCCTAGGCTTTGTCCTCACTGAAATATAGTTCGTTAAGTTCCAGGGCTGTTGTGGATGCCGGTTCTTTAGTCTTATTCCTCTTTCTTTTCTCTTTGTCCTTGCCAGAATCCCTTGTTGATTTCCTCTTTTGTTCTTTTGAAATTGGGGTTGTAGCTACGACTAGGGCTTTTGAGATCTTTTTCAGTTTAGAGGTCTTGGGAGCCATGTCGATAGTCTGAAGCTTTGGGAGGCAGAGAAGAGCGTTGTGGATAGATGTTTATGAGAGGTTGGAAAGAGATCGATTAAGGTATATAACGAGATTGGAGTGAGAACTGGTGATGGTTTGAAGGTGATGGTTAGGTTTGGTGCGAACAGGGGAGCAGGAGAGGAAAAGAGTGAGAGTGAGAGAGGGAAAGCTCGAATATTTGTAAAATGGGCTTCATTAAAGTATATAGGCTCAACTCATGTGTCGACATATGAACTTGATGTGTCGACACATGCGTGTCAGCAAATCATTTTTGAGTCCACTGTTGTAATGTGTCGACACATGCAACCAAACTGGGGCATGTGAAGTATAAGGATTTTAGGGAATCGCTTATTCAAATTTGGAAAGAAAATATGTTTTAATATGATCATACAATGAATCATGAATTTAAGATATGCAATTCACATAAACAATAATCATATTTAAACATAAATAGCATGAATTTCACTCAAATTTAACAAATATTAAGACATAGGGTCACTCATTCCCAATTTTCTTCTTATCATGCAAAATCGATCTTCACTTAATGGTTTAGTAAAGATATAAGCTAATTGCATAGTTGTGCTTACAAAGTCAAGTTTAATATCTCCTTTTTGACATGATCTCATATAAAGTGATATCTAATTTCAATGTGTTTTGTGCGAGAGTGTTAAAAATGATTTTTAGTCAAGTTTATAGTACTAGTATTATCACACTTAATATGAATACGATCAAATATAATACCATAATCTTCTAACTATTGTTTGATCCATAACACTTGAGCACAACAACTATTAGCTGCTACATATTTAGCCTCAGCTGTGGAGAGAGCAACTGAATTTTGTTTTTTGCTATACCAAGACACAATTATGTTGCCTAGGAGTTGGCAAGAGCCACTTGTGCTCTTCCTATCAACTCTACTTCCCGTATAATCACCGTCAATGTAAGCAATTAAATTAAAACATGTACCTTTTGGATACCATAATCCAAGGTTAGGTGTGCGTTTAAGATAACGAAAAATTCTTTTCACAGCAATCACATGAGATTCCTTAGGATTTGATTGAAAATGAGCACATAAGTAAACACTAAACATTATATCTAGTCTACTGGCTGTTACATATAATAAGGAGTCTATCACGCTTCTATAAAATTTAGTATCTATTGATTTACCTATCTCATCGCTATCCAATTTTGTTGTAGTACTCATTGGAGTACTGATAGGCTTTGCATCTTCCATGCCAAACTTCTTGATCAAGTCCTTAATGTATTTAGCTTGGTTGATGAAGATATCTTCCTTGGATTGCTTCATTTGAAGTTCGAGAAAGTAGTTGAGCTCACTTATTGTAAGCACCCCATTTTTGCCCACTCGGCAATCTCCGGCCCGACTGGATTTGGTTTCCAACATCACAACACATGCAGGCTCAAGATGAGCCTTTCAATCTCCAATCCAACCAACTGGTCGCTTCTCGGGCCCACAAGGATCCGCTGAAGCCTTAAGCACCATTATTCCAGGCAGTTTTCCGAACCAGGCAGTCCCGGAAACCAACGCCATCCAGGTAGCTTCCCAGGATCGGGCGATCTCGGGGACCAACACCTCATCAAAGATTCCAGACGGTTCACTTCTGGCGCTTGCTAGCCCGCCAATGTAGAATGTCCGTCATTCGGTAGTTCTCCGGGACCAGGCGTTCTCAAAGACTAACACCACCCTTCCAAGTAGCTTTTTGGGACTAGGCGTTCTCAGGAACCAACACCACCCTACAGGTAGCTCTCTAAGACCAGGCGTTCTTAGAGACCAACACCACACAGGTAGTTTTTCGAGACCGGACGGTCTCGGGAACCAACACCTAGGTCAACACCGACGCCTGCTAGCCCGACTCGGTGAAAAATGACCAAATCTGCCCCTTGGGCCTCCAGGCACATTTTGGGAAAGTTCAAAATCCCTTAAAACGATAAGTCCATCCTTCCATAATGTTGTCAAACCATCGGGCATCCCCCGCACACCATTTGGCCCAAATCCGGTCTTATTCCGACTCACTCTGGTCAAAATGACCATTTTGCCCCTGAACGACTCAGCACGGCACGAACCCCACTGAACGGCAACAAACTCTCTCAAAACCATCCCTGAATAGCCCTACACGCCTAACACAATATACCAAACCATTCCTGACCATTTCCAGCCAACTCCGGTTAAAATGACCGTTTTGCCCCTAGGAGCCAAAAACGCCCCGAAACAGCATCGGCCTTGGGGTTTCGAACAAAGGATTTCACCGCACGCCTTTGTTTAACCCGAGGAACACCCTACGACACTAAACTCACATGACGCGATAAAAGTTCCCTGGAGCGTCTCGCAGACGCTCTGCCTAAATTGTCTTTTCCCCCGATTCCCTGGTTATAATACACCGTCAACTGACTTGAAAAATACGTAAATCAGGAAATTCTCGAACACTCGTCCATAGATCTCTCCATCGATACGGTTTGATCGAATAGATCGCTCCCCGAAGCCCTCCATCGTACGGTGTACAAACCATGACTTTTAGCAACCCCTAGAGCGTCTCGCAGACAATCTGCCACGGTTGACTTTCTCTTCGATTCCCTAATCAAAACGTACCGTCAAACGACTTGAGAAATGCGTAAATTTGGAAATTCTAGAAAGTATTTCTGGAGTACTTTCCATCGGAATGGTCCGATCGAATAGATCGCTTCTCGAAGGCCTCGATCACATCAAATGAAAACAACTACTTTCAAACACACACGGAGTGTATCGCAGACGCTCCACAAAAGTGTCCTTTTGGCACGCTTCCCAAGATAATATCCCATGCTTCTGAACATAATTCAAACTCTTCGAAAACATAAAAGTTCATCGGTTGCACTAGGAGAACATCCCGAGTGCGATCGATTCCCCTGGAACCTTCCTAGTTGACCCAATTATTGAGGCAAAGTTTGGGCGAATCTTTCCGGTGATGGAGCGTATGCTACATGCGCTCAAATTTTGTTCAGATCGACCAACTTTCTGATCAACGGTCGAGATTTAACCAGTACATAGGGTGCCACGTGTTATTCTGGCAATGGAACAGTACCTGCGCATGTAGCACATGCGCATGGTCTGTTCCAGATTGCCTATAAATAGAAGCCTCCCCCCTTGCATATTCCAGGTCCAAAATTAATACGAAACTCTGCTGAAATCACTCCAGAAACTCGAATCTCTACATACATTCCTCCCCTCCAACACTTAGGTTAGATTCTACCTTTCTTAAGCCTATACACTCCATACACAAAACCTCATACACACTTAAACACTCCACTCAAGCCTCTCAAACCCTCTTAAAGTTACTCAAGCTCCAATCAAAACATCCATTGAAGACTACAAAATGTGTTGAAGGCAAAAGGTGGTATCCCTTTTTACATTTATGCTCTCCCCCACTCTTCTCTTCTCCCTCCTAGCCTACTTAGGCTATTCTCTATTTTAACCCCCATCTTCAACCCCCCTTTCTTGCATGCTTGAGCCAAGAGGGCTCTTAGATCATGCCTAGAGAAAAGCAAGTGAGAGCCACCGTGTAGGGGGACCTCTCACTAGCCTACTTTAAGATGGTATGGCCTAAGAGCCCCTTGTTTGTATGGTGAAACCTAAAAGCCTTGTATGTGAATCATGACCCCTTGCATATTATTATTTTGATCATGTCTTGTACGCTTGGCTTCATTTTATGTTTATTGCCATATTCCACAATGTTTGCATTGCTCTTAATTTTATGACATTTCCAAGTTCTACATGCCCTTTAAAAATTGTTCCAAGAGTTAGCCCCTTGAAGTTTAGGATGAGACTTTAGGAGTCATGCCTTAGAAAATCCCTCACTACCCCCTAATTCACACTTTTGCATCATTACATTTCGACTAGCACAAAGGTAACTTTCAAACTCCCTAATTTTCAAGGTTTCCATCCTCTCAAATTTAGTGGTTAAAATGGCCCCATGGAACCCTCTCTTGAGTGGTCTCCCTTTATATTGGCCATAGGACCCCCAAATTGTTAGAATGGTCCCCTTTTCTCCTTATGATCGCCTAAGAATGATGTTCAAATCCTTTGATTTTTATGGTTTCCATTCTTTCAAGTTTAGGGGTTGAAATGGCCCCATGGAACCCTCTCTTGAGTGGTCTCCCTTTTTATTGGCCATATAAACCCTCTCTTGATGGAATGGTTCCCTTGAAAAATGGTTTTCAAAATCCTTCCCCAAAGATGATTTCAAAAATGCATTCTCTCCATCTTTGCATAAAAATGATGTTCTAAAAATTACCATCATTATGTTGATTTTTGAACCCTTGTATTCTTGTCAAGATAGTGGTTATAATGGCCATGAGGAAACCTTCCTTAGAATGGTCTCCAATCACCAACCATACAAACCCTACTCTTGACTAGAGTCAAAATTTTCATGGAAATGATCTTCAAAGAGATGACCTATCAAAATCCATTGTATAACATGTTGTGTTTTCCAAAACTCTATCCAAAAATGCATTGAACCAACTTTCAAAACCAACTTCCAACTCAACTCTAGGATAACTTGACCCTAGGTTAACTTGACCCTAGTTACCTAACCCTAGGTTAACTTGACCCTAGTTGCCTAACCCTAGGTTAACTTGACTCTAGTTACCTAACCCTAGGTTAACTTAACCCTAGTTAGTTAACTCTTAGTCTTTTTAACCTTAGGTTCCCCTAATCCTAGGCTAACCCAACCAAGGTTAATACACTTCAAGGTTCCAACTATTTAACCCATTTTTTCAAATGATCATTCAAACTTTCAAATTATCCTCATAACCTATTCCTCCAAAACCTCTTATCCCCATGACTTCAAAAACCCAACTTCATACACTTTTCTAATGTTCCTACACTCCATCTTTAAGACCTTTCCAAAAATGTTTTCAAAAGGTCACAAACCTAAGGTGTCCCTAGCCCTCCCATGATTAGGGATTCCAAGGACAAGTGACAAATCAAGAACAACTTCTAAGGTTGTCCATGTTAGGATTCCAAATACTTAGCCATTTTCAAAAATCACTTTCAAAAACTAATTCATCCAAACATTCTAAAGTCATGCCTCCTAGGATTTCAAAACAAGACTTCAAAAATACTTTCAAGTTGTCTTGAGTCATGCTAAAGCATTTTTCCAAAACTCCCTTAGAGTTAATCCAAAAGCATTTTCAAAACACTTCACTTCCAATTTCAAGTCAAAACTTCCAAGACCACAAAGAGTCTTCAACTTCTAAAGATCACAAAGTGTCTTAAACTTTTCCAAAGACCTCAAAGTGTCTTAAACTTTTTCAAAGATCTCGAAGTGTCTTAAACTTTTCGAAGACCCCAAAGTGTCTTCAAACCTTCCAAAGGCTCTAATGCGCCTATTTTCCCCTCGGGCTCCTACCCGAACTACGAATGACCTGATTCTCGCCAAATGAGATGCGTAGGCAACCTAAAATGGTGCGGTTATAACTTTTATTTCAACCCCAATCCCTTTTTCAAAAATTCCAATCAATTCAAAGTTTCTATTCCAAACTCTTTCAAAATCTCCATTATTTTCAAACTTCTTCCAAAACTTACAGCATGCATCATTCATCTAAAAAGTGAGGACTAAATCCCTTTTTCAAAGTTCTAAAGTGGATATTAAGTAGATAATGATAACCGGTTATTCTAGTGACTGAACCAAGGGTGATTAGACATGTAGGTACCGAAAGGGCGGGGTAGGTTGATGATCTTAGGATATCTTTCCTACACGTAACCAACCCCGGAACCTTAGATTTCTGTTTTCGAAAGACCAAAATGGAGTTATTTTCAAAAAGGGCCTAAACATTCCAAAAGGTTACCAAACAACCTATTTTTCTAAAAACCCTCCCTTGAGGGAGATTTCAAAAACTTTTTTTCAAAAACTCAAAGTTTAATCTTCGGATTAACACTTAGTTTTAGGTGCTCTAACTCACCTTTATCAAATTAGTTGGCGACTCCTATTTTTCTAAAAAGCCCTTAGCCAAATCAATTTTCAAACCTAGTCGCACTTGTCCTTTTAGGAAGACGAGTTCTAGTAATAGAGTTCCGTGCTTTAGGGTCTCCGAATCGAAAGGACATTAAACACCCAAAAACCGGTGCGCGACACCTATCATATTCATTTCGAATTCTCTCTGCATACAATTAGCAAAATCTTTGCAAAGTGACTCATTAGTAGCACCAAATATAATATCATCTACATATATTTGCACTAAAAGTATGTCATTGTTTTTTATTTTGATAAAAAAAGTAAAATCTATTTTTCCTCTTCAAAAACCTTTTTCAATAAAAAAAACTTACTCAATCTTTCATACCAAGCCCTTGGGGCTCGTTTCAAATCATATAAAACTTTTGTTAGTTTGACAACATGGTTAGGAAATTTTGGATCTTCAAAACCGAGTTGTTAAACAAAAATTTCATCGTTGATAAAACCGTTTAAGAAAACACTTTTAACATCTATTTGATATAATTTAAAATATTTAAAACAAGCAAATGCAAGCAAAATTCTGATGGCCTCTAATCTAGCTACCAGAGCATAAGTTTTATCAAAATCAATGTCTTCCTCTGGGCTATACTCTTAAGCAACAAGTCTTGCCTTGTTCCTCACTACAACTCCGAATTCATCCATTTTATTTCTAAACACCCATTTAGTTCCAATGACTAGTGTAAGCACTCCATTTTTGCTCACTCGGCAATCTCTGGTCTGACCGAGCTAAGTTTTCTAACATCACAACACATGCAAGCTCAAGATGAGCCTTTCAACCTATAATACAACCAACTAGTCGCTTCACGGGTCCACAAGGACCTGCTGAAGCCATAAGCACCATTATTCCAGGCAGCTTTCTAGACCGTGCAGTCCTGGAAACCAACGCCATCCAAGTAGCTTTCCGGGATCGGGCAATCTCGGGGACCAACACCTCATCAAATTCCAGACGGTTCACTTCTGGCGCCCGCTAGCCCGCCAATGTAGAATGTCCGTCATTTGGTAGTTCTCCGAGACCAGGCGTTCTCAGAGACCAACACCACCCTTCTAGGTAGCTTTTTGAGACTAGGCCTTCTCAGGAACCAACACCACCCCTACAGGTAATTTTCTAAGACTGAGCGTTCTTAGAGACCAACACCGTAAAGGTAGTTTTTCGAGACCGGGCAATCTCGGGAACCAGCACCTAGGTCAATACTAGTGCCTGCTAGCCCGACTCGGTGAAAAATGACCAAACCTGCCCCTAGGGCCTCCAGGCATGTTTTAGAAAAGATCAAAATCCCTCGAAATGATAAGTCCATCTTTCCAAAATGTTGTTAAACCATTAGGCGTCCCCCACACACCATTTGGTCCAAATCCGGTCCTATTCCAGCCCACTCCGGTCAAAATGACCGTTTTGCCCCTGACAATCCAAACATGCCCCGAGACAGCACCGATCTTGGGATTTCGAGCAAAGGGTTTCACCATACACCCTTGTTTAACCCGAGGAGGACCCTATAACACTAAACTCACACAACTCGATAAAAGTTCTCTGGAGCATCTCGCAGATGCTCCACCTAAATTGTTTTTTCTCCTGATCCCCTGGTTATAATGGACTATCAACTGATTTGAGAAACGCGTAAATCAGGAAATTCTTGAAAGCTCGTTCATAGATCTTTCTATCGATAAGGTTTGATTGGATAGATCGCTTCCTGAAGCCCTTCATCGTATGGCTCAAACTCAGTTACTTTTGACAACCCCTGGAGCATCTCGCAGACGCTTTGCCAAGGTTGACTTTTTTTCCAATTCCCTTATTAAAACGCACCGTCAAACGACTTGAGAAATGCGTAAATTTGGAAATTCCCAAAAGTATTTCCAGAGCACTTTCCATCAGTACAGTCCAATCAAAAGGATTGCTTCTCGAAGGCCTCGATCACACGAAATGAAAACAGCTATTTTCGAACACCCTCGGAGCGTATCACAGACGCTCCGCAAAAGTGTCCTTTTATGCACGTTTTTCGAGACGATATCCTATGCTTCTAAACACAATTCAAATTTTTCAAAAACATGAAAGTTCACCGGAAGCCCAAGGAGAAGATCCCGAGTGCAACCGATTCCCCAAAACCTTCCCAATTGACTCAATTATCGAGACAAAGTTTGGACGAACCTTCCCTGTGATGGAGCGTATGCTACATGCGCTCAAAGTTTGATCAGATCGACCAACTTTCGATCATCAATCGAGATTTAACCAGTATACAGGGTGCCACGTGTCATTCTGGCAATAGAACAGTACCTACGCATGTCCTACATGCGCCAGGTCAAATTTTGGTCAGGCGCATGTAGTACATACACCAGGCCTGTTCCAGAATGCCTATAAATACTAGACCCCCCTTTGCATATTCCAACTCTGATTTCTGATGCGAAGCTCTGCTGAAATCACTTCAGAACTGCAAATCTCTATACACACTACATCCCTCCAACACTTAGCTTAGATTCCATCATCCCCAAGCCTATATACTTAACATATAAAGCCTTATACACCATCAAACACTCCCTACCAGCCCTCTAAGCCTTCTTAAAGTCATTCAAGCTCCAATCAAAGCATCCTTGGAAGACTACAAGTGTGTTGAAGGCAAAAGGTGGTATCCCTTTTACATTTGTATTTTCCCCCACTCTTCTCTTCTCCCTCCTAGCCTACTTAGGCTATTCTCTATTTTAATCCCCATCTTCAACCCCCCTTTCTTGCATGCTTAGCCAAGAGAGCTCTTAGATCATACCTAGAGGAAAGCAAGTCAGAGCCACCGTGTTGGAGGATCTCTCACTAGCTTACTTTAAGATGGTATGGCCTAAGAGCCCCTTGTTTGTGTGGTGTAGCCTAAAAGCCTTGTATGTGATCATGACCCTTTGCATATTACTATTTTGATCATGTTTTGTATGCTTGGCTTCATTTTATGTTTGTTGTCATGTTCTATGATGCTTATATTTCTCTTAAAACTCCATATCATTTCAAAACTCTATATTTCTTCCAAAAATTGTTCCAAGAGTTGGCTCCTTGAAGTTTAGAAAAACCCCTACTAACCCCTAACTCTCATTTTGGCATCATTGCATCTTAACTTGCATAAAGGTTGCTTTCCATTTCTCTAATTTTCAAGATTTCCATTCTTTCAAGTATAGCGGTTAGAATGGCCCCATGGAACCCTCTCTTGAGTGGTCTCCCTTTTGTTTGACTATATAAACCCTCTATTGATGGAATGTTTCCCTTGAAAAATGATTTTCAAAATTCTTCTCAAAAGATGATTTTCAAAAATGCATTCTCTCTATCTTTGCATCAAAAATGATTTTCCAAAAGTTGTCATTATTATGTTGATTTTTGAAATCCCCACTCTTGTCAAGATAAAAGTTATAATGGCCTTGTAGAAACCTTCCTTGAAATGGTTTCCAATCACCAACCATATAAACTATACTCTTGACTAGAGTCAAAATTTTCATGGAAATGATCTTCAAAAGGGTTGTCCACCAAAGTTCATTGCATAACATGTTTTGTTTTTCAAAACTCTTTCCAAAAGTGCATTAAACCGACTTTCAAAACCATTTTCCAAACTAACCCTTGGTTAACTTGACCCTAGTTATCTAACCCTAGGTTAACTTGACCCTAGTTGTCCAACCCTAGTTTAACTTGACCCTAGTTATCCAACCCTAGTTGTCTAACCCTAGGTTAACTTGACCCTAATTACCCAACCCTAGGTTAACTTGACCCTAGTTCACTCACCTTAGGTTAACCTAACCCTAAGTCATCTAAATCCTAGGTTAACCTAATCCAAGTTAGTTAACCATAGGTCATCTTAACCCTAGGTTGAACCAACCCAAGTTAGTTAACCTTAGGTCACCCTAACCCTAAGCTAACCCAACTTAGGTTAGTATACTTCAAGGTTCCAATTCTTGAACCCTTTTTTAAATGAATCACTCAATTTTAAACGATCCTCACACCCTATTTTTCCAAAACCTCCTACTCTGTTGATTCAAAAAACCAACTCCATAAACTCTTCGAATGTTCTTACTCTCCATCTTCAAGGCATTTCCAAAAATGTTTTCAAAAGGTCACAGACCTAAGGTGTCCCTAGCCCTCTCATGGTTAAAGATTCCAAGGACAAATGATAAATCAAAAACAACCTCTAAGGTTGTCCATGTTAGGATTCCAAACCCTTAACCATTTCCAAAAACCACTTTAAAAAATTAATTCATCTAAACATTCTAAAGTTATGCCTCCAAGGTTTCAAAACAAGACTTCAAAAACACTTTGAAGTTCTCTTGAGTCATGCCAAAACATTTTTCCAAAACTCCCTCAAATTGATCCAAAAATATTTTCAAAACACTCCACCATCCGATTCAAGTCAAAACTTCAAAGACCTCAAAGTGTCTTAAACTTTTCTAAAGACCTCAAAGCGTCTTAAACTCTCCCAAGGACCTTAAAGTATCTTTAAACCTTCCAAAGGCCTTAATGCGCCTATTTTCTATTGGGCACTTGCCCGAACTAAGAATGACCTGATTCTCGCCAAATAAAATACGTAGGCAACCTAAAATGGTGCGGTCATAACTTTTATTTCAACTCCAATCCCTTTTTCAAAAATTCTAATCAATTCAAAATTTCTATTCCAAACTCTTTCAAAACCCCCATTATCTTCAAACTTCTTCCAAAAACTTGCATTATGCATCATCCATCTGAAAAGTGATGACTAAACCCCGTTTTCAAAATTCTAAAGTAGATATTAAGTGGACAATGGTAACTGGTTATTCTAGTGAGTGAACCAAGGGTGATTAGATATCTAGGTACCGAAAGGGCGGGTTAGGGTGATGAGGAAATCTTCTCTACACGTAACCAACCCCCGGACCATAGATTTCTATTTTCGAAGGACCAAAATGGAGTTATTTTTCAAAAGAGCTTAAATCTTTCCAAAGGTTGCCAAACAATCTATTTTCTTAAAAACCCTCTCTTGAGGGAGTTTTCAAAACCTTTTCCAAAAAAAAAAACCCTAAGTTTAATCTTCAGATTAACATTTAGTTTTAGGTGCCCTAACTCACCTTAATCAAGTTAGGTGACGACTCTTATTTTTCTGAAAAGCCCTTAGTTAAACCAATTTTCAAACCTAGTCGCACTTGTCCTTCTAGCAGGATGAGTTCTAGTGATAGAGTTCCATGCTTTAGGGTTTTCGAGACGAAAGGACCTTGGACACCCAAAAACCGAGGCGCGACAACTAGATGATCATTAGGCATAGGAACAAAGTGCCACACATCATTCCTTTCAAATTGATTCAATTCTTCTTGCATTGCATTAATCCAAAACTCATCATTTTTAATATCATTAAAACATTTAGGTTCTATTTGTGATAAAAATGCAAGATGATTACATGTATTTCTGATAGATGATCGAGTTCTTGCTCCTTGTGAAGTATCACCTAGGATTTGTTCCGTAGGATGGTTATCCACAAACTTCTATTTCTTAGGTAAATCTTCATTGATTTCTTATTGGCTTGTAGGAGCTTCTTGCACTTCTCTTTCATTTTAAGGTTCTTCATTTGAGCTTGGTTGAATATCCAGCTTTTTCATGTTTTGCTCTACCTCATCTACATCATCACTTACAACATTCTTTGAAAGAGAGTTATATTCATCAAAAGTGACATGGAATTATTCTTCAACTACTAGAGTCCTCTTATTAAAGACTCTATAAGCCTTGCTATGTGTTGAATATCCAAGAAATACACCCTTGTCAGATTTTGCATCAAACTTGCCGAGGTTGTCTTTATTGTTATTCAATACAAAGCATTTGCATCCAAAGGCTCTAAAGTACCAGACATTTGATTTATTATCTTTCCAAAGTTTATAAGGGGTTTTGTTCAAAAATTTTCTAAATAAAATTTGATTTAAAACATAACAAGCTGTATTAACAGCTTCAACCCAAAAATACTTTGGCAAACCATTTTCACAAAGGATGGTTCTACCCATTTCTTCTAAAACTCTATTTTTTCTCTCAACAACTCCATTTTGTTGAGGTGTTCTAGGGGTTGAAAAGTTGTGATCAAAACCATTTTTATCACAAAACATTTCAAAAGGTTTGCAAACGAATTCCCCTTCATGATCAATCCTAATAGAAGTGATTGAAAAACCCTTTTCATTTTGAATCTTCCTACAAAGTTTTGTGAAGAAAATAATTGTTTCATCCTTGTGAGCTAGGAAGAATGTTTATGTAAATCTAGAATAGTCATCAATGATAACAAGTGCATACTATTTCCTACCAAGACTTAAAGTTCTAGTTGGTTCAAATAAGTTCATATCCAATAGTTGTAGTGGCCTAGAGGTAGTGAGCATATTTATAGATTTGAAAAAAATTCGAGTTTGCTTACCTAATTGACAAGCATCACAAACTTTATCTTTGTCAAATTTTATCTTTGGAAGTCCTTTGACCAAATCATTTTTAGAAACCTTTGAAAGTATGCTTATACTAATGTGACCAAGTCTTCTATGCCACAACCAAATTTCATCATAATTCATAGCGGCAAGGCATTTAACTTTGCAAGAAGATAAATCATTAAAATCGAAAATATATATGTTGCCTTGTCTATGCCCAGTGAGAATGGTCGTATTACTATTGATGTCAATTACATCACATTTAGAGGTTTCAAATACAACCTTGCATCCTTTGTCACAAAGTTGACTAATGCTCAAAAGATTGTGTTTGAGTCCTTTAACAGGTAAAACATTTTCGATAGAGGTAGAGGAATTCTTACCAACACTACTTATACCGATGATCTTCCCTTTGTTATTGTCTCCAAATATGACAAGACCTCCATCTTTTGGTGAGAGAGATGTGAATTGTGTTTCATCTCCCATCATATGCCTTAAGCATCCACTATCCAAGTACCAATGGTCTTTCTTGGATTTAGCTTGAAGGCATACCTACAAAAGGAATTCATTTGACCTTAGGTACCCAAATCATCTTGGGTCCTTGGGGGTTAGTCCTCAATGGTCTTCTAGAGACCCATGCATTACTAAGAGCAATAGATTTTTGTAAAGCATAGCATCTACTGGCAATATGTCCTAGTTTGTGACAATAGAAGCATGAAATTTTTGGTTTTCCAACTGAAGCAACAAATCTGCCTTTCGAAAATTTCTTTATTTTAAAAGGATCAAAGCAAAGACCAGCTTTGTCTAGTGGGCATTTTTGTTTTTCCAAGATTGCATCCAATTTTTCCTTTCCATTTACACATTTAAAAAGAGTTATTTCCAAACTCTTAACTTTATCAAGCAAAATTTGGTTTTCTTTTGAAGAATCTTTTGGAAAAGGATTTTTCTGAATCTTATCATTCAAAGCACAAACTTCATTTTCAAAACTTTATTTTCTTTAGTAAGGGTAGAGGCTATCTTTTTTAGAAGTCCATTTTTTATTCCCATTTTTCTGAATTCACAAAGTAAATCATCAAATGAATCTTGTAATTCATTGAAAGTAAATTAGGAGGAGTCTGATACCTCATTGTCTTCCTCATATACCATGAGACAGAGGTTAGCCACCTCTTGGAGTTTGGCTTCTTCTTTGGAGCTTGATTCTTCATTATCACTCCATGTCATAGCTGTCATTGCCCTCTTCCCTGGGTATTTCTTTCATTTCTTTTTGAGCAGTGGGGATTCAGCCTTTATACAATCAAGCTTCTTGCATTCATAGCATATGATAGTGGATTCTTTACTAGAATCTCCTTTGGCTTCATGCTTCTTTCCGCCTTTCCATTTCTTCTTCATGAATCTTCTGAATTTTCGAGTGATGAGAGCAATTTCATTCTCATCCTCCTCACTTGCTGATTCATCATCTTGACTGGTGGACTTGAATACAACTGACCTTTTCTTCTTTTTATTTTTATTTTTTTGGGCATATTGCTTTTGAGTGAGCTTATGAGTCATGAGAGAGCCCAAGAGTTCTTCAAGAAACAATGTGTTGAGGTTCTTTACTTCTTGAATTGCTGTGACCTTAGCTTCCTAAGTCTTTGGCAATGACCTTAGAATCTTTCTCACCTGCTTATTGTTAGGATACACCTTTCTAAGAAATTTCAAGCCATTAATAATATCAGTGAATCTTATGAATATTTCGTTGATAGACTCATCAGGTTTTATTTTAAACAATTCATAACTATGTACCAAAATATTGATTTTAGATTCCTTAACTTGATTGGTGCTTTCATGTGTTACCTCTAGTCTATCTCATATTTCTTTAGCTGATTCATAAGTGGAAATACGATTAAATTCATTAGGATCAAGTGCACAATATAAAATATTCATGGCTTTGGCATTAGACTGCAGTATTTTCAGATCATCCTCATCCCACTTAGATTCAGGTTTAAGAACATCAGTTCTTTTTACTCTTGTTGTAGGAGTTTTGGGACCATTTACTATAAGTCTCAATAATTTATAATCTACCGATTGAATATAGATTCTTATTCTATTCTTTCAATAGTTGTAGTTTGTACCATTAAACATAGGTGGTCTGTTTGTAGATTGTCCCTTACCAAGAGAGCTTCCAAAGTTGGTTACCATGGATCTATTCATAGAATGTTAAGCCTAAAACAGAAATACAAGCTCTGATACCAATTGTTGACCCAAAAGGCAATCTAAGAGGAGGGTGAATTGGTTTTTCTAAAATTAATACAATTAAGAATAATTAAAAAAATAATTTAATCAATAGAACAGTGATTTAAGATATGTGCAATGCAATGTAATTAACAAAGAAATGAAAACAGAACAAGAAAAGCACACTAAGAATTACCGAGGTTCAACCACAACTTGTGGTCTACATTTTCACCCCAAGATCCCCTTAAAGTCTCCTTCCACTATGCAATCTCCAATTACAAAGTAGGTGCTGATCTCCTAAGTGCTCAGCTCACTTTTACATAAGAACTTCTTTCCAAGTTCTTCCAGCTACCAAGTGGTTTTGTCCAAGATCCACTTCAACTTACAAGAGTTTTTCTTTTACAAGAGAACTCTCAAACTCTCACTTACAAGTGTATGAAGTTATACACACGAAATACAAACTCTCTATCAAAAGTGGATAGGAAATTAAATGCTCACTTAATGCCAAAATGAAGATAAAAGGAATGTTCAAATTTTTCTCAACTTGATCAGTTAATAGATATTGTTTTTCTTGTCTCTCTTATATATAAATGTAGTTGGAAGCTTGTATATAAACCCTTATATTAATTTCATCCGTTGGTAGTTGTTGGGGGCTCATTTAATGCAAGTCCAGTCAGTTATAACGTTAGAAAAACTAGTCGTTATTTCCTAAGTGTCGACACTTGATCTTATGTGTCGACACATCCGGCGTGCATTTTTCAAATGTTGTTCACTGTCTCCATGTGTCGACACATCAATTTCATGTGTCGACACTTGATCATGCTGTCTTTAAATTTTTGGCTTTTGTCCTTATGTGTCTATTCTTCATTTCATGTGTCGACACATTACCTATAAATCTTCATTCATCTTTTCTTTGATCAAGTTCAGCTTGTACAATACTATAAGATCTTTAAGGAGTCTTCTCTTTGGGGTATTATGATAGATTAAGATCTTCAATCCATCAAAATTGTCTTCTATTAAATTTGGATTGAATTTCCTTCTTGATAAACAAATCTTCTTTGATGCTAAGCTGCCAGAACTTCTTTCCATTAACGCCAAGCTCTTCTTCCTTATTGCTGAACTCTTTCCATCTGCTGCTAATGACGTTTTCCTCCATGTACAACTTCATATTCATGATGTCTCATTGCCGAGCTCTTTTTTTGTGCTACTAATCCTTCTTTCTTCTTTAGGATCACTTCAATGAGTCTTTTATAAATTTGATGAAGTTTACTCTTGACCATCTTCAATTTCTTTGAACATATATTATCTTGACATCCCAGATGAAGTCTTCACTTGGATTCTTTTTAAATATTTTGCAATTAAGATGAATTCTCTTTTCGAACACCTTCAATCTCTTCAAAATCAAGTCATTTTCAATTAATCTTTGCATGCTTGATGAAGTCTTTTTTTGAATACCTTTAATCTCTTCAAATGCAAATCATTCTCATTGAGTCTATGCACACTTGATGAAATCTTCTTTTGAACACCTTCAATCTCTTCGAATGCAAATCATTTGATTGAAGTTGGAATAGGTGTCATTACTCTGTTTGGTGCATTACATAACTCTTTGATTGCATTGCTTGATTTAGCTTATTGTGCATCCACTTTGACATGTATTAAACTTTAAGTTAAAACCTTTAAGTCTAAATTATAATCATTATTAATTTGCACACTAAGTAAATGCATTAGTAGAATAACACAAGGTTTAATTATTATCAAAATCAACATGAGGATCAACCTTGAGTCAACAATCTGCTTGGCCTCCCGCATTGTCTTTTTCCGATCGATGTATTGATCAAAATGACCAACCTTCGTCAATTCTTCCAAGTGGTTCTTGAGATTTCGGCACTTTTCTATCTGATGCCCCTTTTCCCCTATGGATTGAGCAGAACTTCCTCTGGTCTCTGGTAATAGAATCCCCTCCCAACTTTAGGGGCTACTTGAAAAAGGGCTTATTCCGTATCTGAGGCAAAATTTTGAAAATCGGGTCCTTGAAGACTGTGTTGACCCCTTCCATTGTCTTTTTCCTTCGATTGTTGTTATTTTCCTTGTGTTTGGGCTTCTTGCTTTCACGCCCATCTTTTCTCTCTGTTTTGTAGCCAATCTTTTCCTGTACTGGCTGAACAACATCTTCCTCTACTCGTGCATACTGTTCAATCCTTAGCGTTAAGTTCTGTATCAGGGTAACTGATTTTTTCATGAGGGATTGCCTTAGTCGATGCTCCCTGGGCAGGCTGATCTTGAACTGCGTAACAGCTAACTGCTCATTGCAATCCTCGATTTCATTGTAAGCCTCCCAGTAGCACCTTGCATACACTCATAATCCCTCGTCATTTTTCTTCTTTAAGGTCAGCAAATAGTCCCCCTCCTTAGGCTGCTTGCTGTTTGCTATGAAACGGTTGGTGAATAGCTCGACAAGTTGTCTTCAACTTGAAATAGATCTAGACTGTAGTTTGTCGAACCATTGTAAGGCCACCTCTCCTAGTGTTGAAGTGTCAGAAGTGTAAGAAGTTCTCGCCAATAATCCACTAGCCTACTGAGGACCTCACAACTATCATCAGCCCTTAGCCTTTTGCACAATGGGGGCTAGACATAATCGGACCACTCCCCCAAGCTCCAAGGAATAAGAGATTCCTCATAGTGGCAACAGATTACTTCACTAAGTGGGTAGAGGTAGAACCCTTATCGACTATTAGAGAAGTCGACGCCAAGAGGTTTGCATGGAGGAGCATCATCACACGATTCGGAATACCCCGTGCACTGGTTTTAGATAACGGCACTCAGTTTGACGGCAACATGTTCAGGGGATTTTGCAACAATCTTGGGATTAGAAAGTATTATTTAATGCTAGCCTATTTGCAGTGCAACGGCCAAGCCGAAATATCGAACAAAACCATGCTGAATGGTATAAAAAAGAGGCTGGAAAAAGCTAAGGGAAGACAGGTAAAAAAGCTCCCCAGTGTCTTATGGTCTTACATAACCACTCCAAGGAGATCTACTGAAGAAACCCCTTTCTCGATGGCATACGGGGTAGAGGCAATAATACTTTTGGAGGTCGGACTTCCAACCATTAGATCGGCAGCGTTCGACACGAGCCTTAACGACCAGACCTTGGCAAAGGACCTCGACTTTGTTGAAGAGAAGAGAGAAACTGCCTTGCTGAAACTTACTGGATATTATCAGCAGCTTAGCCAATCCTACAACAAATGAGTCCAGCTAAGAGCTTTTGTTCTTGGTGACTTAGTGCTAAGAAAGGTACTTGGGCCAACTAAGAATTCAACAGATGGGAAGCTCGACCCCAACTGGAAATATCTCTATAAAGGAGCATCCCAAGTTGGCATAGGGGCATACCGATTGAAAACTGTCAATGAAAGGCGAAAACTACCCCAACCTTGGAACACTAACAATCTCAGAAAATTCTATCAGTAGGGGTATTGCCAAATGATGTAACGGTCTACAATAATACACTATTCTTCCTTTCAAGGCTGCATATTGTTAATAAAATGAAAGTCATTTAACAGATCTATGTACCTGATGCCATTTCAAAAGACAAACATAAAAAGGAAACACTCAAAAACCAAGTATAAAAACTTGGTCCTGTTTAAGTTGGGTAGGTCGGCCAATGAAGGTCATAAAAACCAAGTGTAAAAACTTGGACCTATCTATGTTGAGCAGGTCAGCCAATGAAGGCTATAAAAATCAAGTGTAAAAACTTGGTCCTATCCATGTTGGGCAAGTCGGCCAACGAAGGCTATAAAAATCAAACATAAAAACTTGGTCCTGGCTAACTTGTTGGCATATCGGCCAATAAAGGCCAAATAAAACTAAAATCTAAGGTTAAAAATGCGAGTTTACTGAATTAAGTTTGAGAAAACATCAAATCAATTGAAACAAGAAAACAAGGATTTATTCAAAAAGGAAAATGGAGTTACAGGTTTTCACCAAAAAAAAAAAAAAGTATTCCAAACAAAAAACAAAAGGAAATCCTAAAAGCTAGGGCACAATGTTTTCAGTAGATTTCATAGTAGGGATAACCGAGTCAGTAACAATAGGTTCAGCCTCAGCCGTCTTGGTCACATTAGCCTCAGCTGTCTTGGTCACATCAGCCTCAGCTATTTTAGAGGCATCAACAACCGAGTCCACTGGAATGACTGTGCCTTCAGCTGTCTTGGAGGTATCTTCAGCATCACCCCCATGGTAATCTCGAAGTAGTTCAGAATATTCTTCCAGATAGGGGAGGAACTTTCGACCTCCACTACCTTTAGAGCCCCTTGCCAGCCTTCTCGACAAAGATCAACTGGGATAGATCAACCATTTGTTGTGTCAAATCTTGAGCATTGTTCGCCATACCTTGTTTATATCTCTCCTCGGCCTCAGCCTTGGCAACGTTAGCTTTGAGTCTCTTGACTTCAACATTCGCCTTGTACAAGTCCAACGAGAGAATGGTGTTGTCGTCCTCCAGCTTCGAGACATTGGCATCCTTTTTACTCAGATCAGCAATGACCTGGTTCAAGGTAATATTCGCCATCTCGGCCTCCTTTGCAGCTCCCAATTGGGCATTCTTCGACTCAATCCACTCCTTCTTCAGTGTGGCGTGCACTTCAATAAGTTTTTCATGCTCCGTAATTAGGATTCGAAAGTGTCGCATAGCCTTTAAAGAATTGAGAGAGCCCTAGAAATGAAAAAAAGAGTTGTTAAAACAAGTATGTAACCAATGAAAAATACGTATAGAAACCGAAGAATTTACCAGAAGGGGGTCATGAAAGGCCCCCTGAAAGATCAATAAGTCGTTGTTACTTTCTAACAAGTTGATATCAACTTGCTGGAGGGAACTTTGAACTAAGCCCATTGCTACCTCAGCCGACCTGATTATGGAATCACTCGGCACCGTAGAGCAACCACCGATGTCAGGTTTTATGATCACACGGCCAACGTCTTCAACAACAGCACTACTACCGGGACGAGGATCAGTCGGCTCGACTCTAGGTCTCTTCAAAGTTAGCTCAACCAGTGTATCCCCCACCATTGGCTTTTTCTTCGATGATCTCGTCTCCCTACTCTGTTTTTCAAGTTCAAAGGAGCCGATCTCTACAATAGCAGGTGGGGGTATGGATTTTGCTACGTTTGTCTTCGGCCTCCTTGATTTCTTTAGTTTCTTTGCCACTTTCTGCAACACAAGCTCCTTTATATTCATCTTGTCAGAGCTGTCAAATCGTAAGAAGAAGGATAGACTAATTTTCGTTTTCGTCCAATTTTGGATATGTCTCAACTGTTTGGCTCCATGTATAGAATAGACATTAATGCCGATTCTGTGAAACTTGATCGCTCAAAGGAGATATCATGGATCAGGTTACCCTCACCACCAAAATATTCTATAAGATCGTCAGTAGGATATGTGGGTAACTCAAACGATGCCCAACTGGTCAGCCGAGCAAGAAGGCCAAATAAAACTAATGATGATCCATTCTCGCACACCAGGGCTCCGCCCATGAGGTATTATCCGCTTTGGTCCCGTAGGTCTCTCACAGTTTTGTCCCCAAAAGGGCCCTCGTAGGGGAGAAAGGTACCTGGCGCTTATAAGTTACCTAAGCTCTCATTTCGCACCCGATGTGGGACAATGTTATTAACAGTACACCCCAGAGAGGGGTTAGGGACTTATCGAGTACATGGCTCTCTTGGTTCCCATAGACGGCGCCAATTGTAAATGAGATTTTTATGAAGGTCTTGTTAAACGCTCAAACTGATTCGACGAGCACAAGCAATCTGTAAGAGAAGAAGACAATGAAAATAACTCGACTCCTTACAATGTAGATAAAGAACCAAGATCCAAAAGGGAAAGGGAATCAAGAGAGCCATGATTGACAGCGTACCTTTCTATGGCCGGCATCTACATTGTAAGGGCTAATCCAAAAGGGAGAAGCACTTACACTATCTATCTATTTATGATATAAAAGAAGAAGCACGGTTAGTTTCTGAAGCTGGAAGGATAATTTTAATTTTAAAAAAATTCTTATCAAATGACATATTTATTTTAACACAAGTCTTTCTCACATTCAAATTTCTTAATTGCAACGATTTTCATTAGATTCATTTCATTAGATCCACACCTCTTTTTTTATTTTTTATGATTTCACCTAATAAAAATTATGTAATTAATGTGTAAATATTGCATACGCGATGCCTGTGCACCCACCTTTATTGTAATAACTTAAGATTTTAATAATATTAAAAATACTATACGACTATGCAAGGTAACGCATGTTCCCCGTCTCAAACTCTCTCGAAGTCTCAATACTGTCGTCAAAACCAGTTCCGCGAGAGAGAGGGGGTTGCCGGAGCAAAGAAGAGAGGAGCGAGAAGAACTGAAGACGTTACCTGGACGAGGGAGGCTGAACCGCCGAAGGCTAGACAACCAGATCTGAAGGAGTCGGAGACGAACCACGAATCAACCCCCGCCGCTGCCAGATGCTCCGAAGACCCAAATCCAATCGCAAGCTAGTCTCCACCAGGTTCTTCTCTCTTTCAGTCTTTCTTTCTCTGTTTTCTATCTTTTTCTCTTGCTTTTTCCATTCTTGACTCTATTTTGTTGGTATGAAATTGAGGAAAAACTTAAGGAGAAGAGATGGAAAGTTTCACATTCTTCTTTTTTGTCCCTTCTGTTTGCTCCCTAAAAAATAGAAATCTCACTTTAAATCACTTGTGTAAGGGCCTAGAGGCTTGTCTGATAGATTGAAAATTAAAACTTCCCCTAATTGCAAATACTGAATTATTTAATATATGGATTTATTAAGTTAAATATTTAAGCAAAAATTCGTTTGTTGAGACAAATTTTGAAAGCACCTCTTTTATGCATGCTCAGCTTTCAATATCATCTCTCTCAGACTTGAATTCATAGCCTTCTGGAAGTATATTTTCAGTTTTGAAATCCAAGTTAGGGATCTAAGCAAAAATTTGTTTGTTGAGACCAAAATTTTGAAACCACCTATGTCAAGCGTGCTCAGCATGCAATATCATTTCTTTCAGACTTCAAATTCATGCCCTTCTGGAAGTATATTTTCAGTTCTGAGTGGTGACTCATTTTGAGTTGTCAAATGCATTTAGTAGCAGATTCACAGAAACTTTTGTGAGGTAAGAACTTGAAGGGTTTGTCAAACAACACCGACACTGTGCTGATTATTTCTTGGTAGTGAACACAATTTATAAGGATATTAAATTGGTTCCCCCATTTTCTCAATGAACTGATATAGCTTATGTTATATTGTCATGGTGAAAGAGCAGAAAAATGTACAGGAACTTTTATAAATAAGCTGAATTAAACCTTTTGTTGTGTGCAGCTATTGTATTGGATGGGAAGGCTATAAATTTTCCCAGCTATGAACTGTACTTGTGTGACAGCCCATCCTTCCATGAGGACTGATACCAAAATAACTTAGAATTTCTTTGGATGCAAAGATGAATTAGTTAACCCAACAAGAGGATTGCCTGTTGCATGGATTTTAGATGTAAAATCATGCTCTTGTAGTGGTAGTGTCCTCATCAGCTTGATAGTGGCTAGTTGGATGTAACTTTTTGTGTTTAATCCGAAACATCCTCACGGTATGTGGTTCTTGACTGTTGAGATAGCTTCTGTTTTGCTTGTATATGTTGTGTTTATTTTAACTTAGATTGACTTGTCTGCGTAATGTCTGTCTAATTGGGTGCCTTTGTTTTCAGATTTGATATAGAATTAGGACCATGCCTCGGAAAGTAAATTATGGAGTTGACTATGACAAAGAATATGATGTTTATGAAGATTATGATTATGATTATGATTTTGATCCTGATGTACAAGAAAACTGTAAGTGTCTTTTTTAATTTACTTTCCACTTTGTTGCATCAATCGGCACATTTTACTTTAATGGAAGGATTGCTTGTCCCTGCATTTGAGATAGTTGTAAAGATAAGTTCTGGGCATTGCGCAATGTGATTAATAATTTGGTTTTAGATATTTTAGACAAGTAGATATTTGAACCAGCTTACTTTGGATGCCACTTCACTTGTCAAGTTCCTTACTAATTTTCTTCTTCTATAATTTTATTTAAAATTCGATGCTGAACTAGGTGACTCTTTTTACTCTTCAGTTTATCTATTTTTTATATGTTTTAAATTTTCCTTTAGCCCTTGGTGGTTCTTCTTCCATTTTACGATTAAGCCACTCCAAATGGCATTTCTAACTTGAACAGAATTTTTTGTTTAAAAAGATGATGCTGGAGATATCATTGAACTATTTACTTTCTTACCTTATGTTATACTTAATTGATTGTCTAGATATATGATTGGCTTGTTGGTGGTCAGTGTCATGGTTTAAGTCTAATATTCAGAGTGCAAGATTTGATGAAGAATGCGATGTTCATAAAGAATTTAATACTTGTTTGAATCCATAACTCGTACGTCCCTCTTGGATATATGATGATCATGTAAATGAACATTTTAGTGTATAAATTTAAAAGGTAGTATCTCATAAACTATATATAGTAAAAACATAAATTAGAAAAAATCTTCAATTGAATATTGAATAATATGTAGATTTAAGTTTGAACTTGTTTCTTAAATAATGTTGGTTTATTTGATACAACTGGTTTTATTTTATTCCTTCATGGATTAAATTCTAACATACTTCTGCTTCACCAACTGAAATCACTTATAGTGTTATTGGGAAAAAAATTCCCTTGTGTTTGAATAAGGAATTGATAATTTCTTAGTAAACAAAATGTTTTAATGCTCGTTGGTGCATCTGAAATTGATAGATTAGAAATTTCTGTTACTTTGTGAGTGATGCTACCTAGTCATGTGATTTACGCAGATTGAAATTCTTATAGAATTGCTTCTAATTACATTACTACATATCTTATTTGAGGGTTATCAACACCACCAGCTTCCGAAGCTGCCTACTTGATAAATTCACTGTGTTCTGCTTTGTGTACAGCTATATCGCTGGAAAATACATCCTCATCTCTAGCTCCAATTTTCCAGAGACCTTCTTAAACATTGACTAATGAATGGATTTGAGTTCGTATTTATGATTGACCCCCTCTTGTACTAGTGTTGGAAGTTTCTCATATGAAGTAGCGTGGCATCATAAGCCTCGCTTGTTCTCTACATATGCTCATGAACGGAAATCTGAAGAATCTTAAAGTCTCCTCTGAATAAAAACTACATAGTAGAATGCCATGGGTTATGTTATCTATCCATGTTTCATATGGATCTCTACCTAGGATCCCATCTCAGCCAGTATGCTTGTATAGGGCATACAAAAAATGTTTTCCTCTCATTTAAAGTCATTAACTGTTCACAATGAGCTATTTTTGTGGCCTCCATTTTTGAGCATCATGTGGAGCCTCATGAATGTTCTAGCAAATTAATTGTATATGTTCAACTCCATTCATGAATTATCTTGTGGAATCTCTAAGGTTACCATTGTTGCCATTGTTTTTCACATGCAAATTGTGATGATGACTATGCATGAGAACTTCCCACAAAGTGGAATTGACAAGTAGTAATGGACGACATTGATGTACATTAAAACATGGGCAACGAGGCCTATACTTATTATCTTGACAATTTGGACTTTAAAATGATTCATGAACATCATCGCTTTGACCTCCATTTATGATTTGTTCTTCAGTTGTTCTATCCCCCTGAGCTACCATGTCTCCAGCCTACCCCCATAATGTCATTTCCACATGGTTTCTTCAGTCATTTAATTGATAACTGTAGCCTTTTGCTCTTTGTTCTAAATCAATGTCACTTAAACTTTACCTTCTGAGAAAGAATACAAACAAACAGTTGGAAAATGTTGCTCGATATTTCCCTCTAAATGTGTAATTCTTAACAAATTTTACATTGTACACCTAAAGTTTTTAGTGGAAAATTAAAAAAGATGCATTGATGCTGCATATTTATCTTGTTCAGCCAAGATAACATAGTCACAGATCTATACTGACAATTCGATTGTTGACAAATTTTCTATTGGTTACATGATAGAATATCTTCCCAAAATTGTGATTAGTAAGCATAAGAATGCAATTTATTAATTTCATTCCTTGTAAATTGTGTTTTTTAATTTGGGTAAATAATTCAGTTCATTGTAAATTGTAAGATATTAAAAGTTTCTTGTGTATAAATCACTAATCATATGATGATGTAGTAGATGTACTATAGCTAATCTATAGGTGTCTGTTGGCCATTGGGCCTCCTATTCTTCTAGATGATATCAATCAATGCTAGCTGCACTGTGAAACCTATGTTTATATATCTATTTAGTTGTCCCACCTAAAAAGTTATTCAGCTCATGAAGCATTTACATCTTGTATGTTGACTGTTTGATGGGTACTTCATTGCAACAGTTGAAGCACATGAGATAAAAGAGGAGAACTTAAGTCCTGGGGTATGGCGTTGCCCTATTTGTACATTTGATAATGAAGAGAGTATGTCTGCATGCGACATTTGTGGGGTTCTTCGAAATCCTTTGATTAATGTTCGCAGCAATGACAATAAGAATACAGGTAAATTTGAGTTATTTTGTTATTTTCTTTCACTATTTTGATTCACATTCTTTTAGATTTGGTCAAGTGAGCTGCTGTATGGATCTCCCCTTCTCTGTATTTTATTTGACAGTACTCTTTTCTCTTTGCATGTTCCACGTCATCAGTCCCATCAGCACACATGCGCTAACCATGTTTCATTTCCCTACTTTTCCCCCACTTTTCATAAGTGGCCATGCAGGCAGCTCACATCTATTTTAGGAAGAGACAGTTACATCCTTGTTATGTCGGTTTGATCTCATGTTCATTGCCCCTTTATAGAGTAGATCTTTTTCATGCAGTTGATGGCATGTGCAAAGATTCTGGAGCATCCATAATGGCCAAGTCTCTTTTTGCATCATTGCTGCGTCCAACACCCGACAAGTCTGTAACTTTTCAGCAACAAAGTGCCGATGTGTTGACGGAAGAGTGCAATAGCTTCCGTAAGCTTGGAAATATCCAAGGGCATTTTCATGAATTGCATAAGGCTTTTAGCTTACAAAAACATTACCATTTCAATATAGGTCTGCACATATTCTGACACAGGATATTGACCTGTAGAGATAAAATGTCAATTCTTTCATATTAGAGAACATTAGATGACCTAGCAGTACAGATTCTCTACTTTATCCAGTTGATGGTCATCTTTGGGAGTTGTGATTATTGAGGATAACAGTCTTTTACCACAATCATTTCCTAACCTTACCTATCTTGACGATAACAGCCCCTTTCAAGTTTGATGTCCCGTCTCCAGATGATTTAGTATCGAGTGGATTGCGTTCCTCGAAAGTGGTTTCAAAAGGTATCCTTCTAATGTTTCAATCTTGAGTTTGTGGCTGGCTTTTTCCTTGGATATAATTTTGGAATTATCATTATTTTACCCTGGTAAAGTGTTGGAGTACCACGTTGCTCAAATCTCTGCACTTCCTTCCTTTCTCTTTCTTCCTCTAAAGTATAGTAGAATTTAGTGGTTTAAATTACAAAGGGGATGAATTTGTTACCCCATACTCTACGTAGAGGCATGAAATAGAGAGAGGTAAGATCTCCATGAAATTCTGGGACCCACTACCTCTCCGCTTCACCATGGTGAGACTGACGTCAATTACTTCCTTGGGGATTTGCCTGGTGGTTAGCTCACAGTGCAGTAATGGGTCAAGCACTCTCATGTACGTTTGTTGAGTTGGCATTTTCCTTGGCAAGGAGGGTGCAAACTAGTGACATCTATGTGTGCCATAGCATTGGGATAGTCACTAGATGGTCAACAAACTATAATTACAATGATATGGAATTAGGGAGCTCATAAGCATAGGCAGCTTTACATAGGTGCCGTGTCCTTATTGGGCATGTGTCAAACACCAACGCCTCATGGGCACGGTTGAACATTTGTCAAATACCTCGTGGACATGTCCACAATCAAAATTAAATTATATTATTTTTGACACTCTGATGACACATCTCAAACCACAAACAATCCTAAATGTCCAACATTTCTTTCCTTCTATTCAAATTAGATAGTACACAGGATACAATGACAAGTCAAGCTTGCAATGAATGCTTGAATATAGGATAGGAACACAATTATAAATCCAAAAATACGATAAGAGAGTACTCATAATGTACATGATAATCCAAGTGAACTTTTTGAGCTTCACCTTCCACTTTATAAAAATTCTTCATATAGAAATTTAGAATATCAAAAACTATGTGTATTGTTGTGTCCTTGATACGCTATGTTACCTGGACTCAGGTATGGGTGTCGGGTGCGTGTACTTGTTCAAGTGTCGGATTCGTCTAATTCTCACGTTCAAGACACTTGGATGCGGCTAGATTTCATGTTTTTCAAATACTTCTTTTGTTTTTTAAAAGTAAAATGGCATTTACAAGTTAAAATATAGCATTTCATGCATAAAATGGAAGTCTTTTGCTTAGTTTTATAGGAAACTCAATTAGTTATACATACGTGTTAGATGTATGTCCAACTAGCCATATCGGACCCATATCTCATACCCTTATCCTAGTATCGAGTGTCCAACACGGGTACTTCACAAATTTATAAGAGTCTGGGAAACATGGTTGATATGTTTGTCCTTTTTGGGATTCTATGATGGTGTCTCCATGTTGTAACGTGTGTCTCTGATATTTGTGTCATACATATCCATGGTATTTGGTTCCTTGTCCCACAATGTCAGAGTATTCACCTTAAAAATTGAAGAGATGTGATAAAACATTTCAATTATTGGTTATTTCTTAATTAGTAAGAATAGCAAATGAGATTCTTGGGGAGTTGAGAGAGAAAGAACCACTTTGTATCCTTCCGTTGGTGGAATGAGGATGTTTAAATGTAGTGAAAATGTAATGGGCTTATTGTAGAACTGAGGAAAATTTTGAAATATATAAATGTGAGAGGAAAGAAGCCAAAAATGTAGCAGGAGATTATGAATTTAAAGCATATGACGATCTTTATGCTAAGTTGGGAACAAAGGAGGGGGAGAGAGTATATACAAACTTGCTAAGTTGAGGGAGTGGAAAACTCGAGATTCTAGTCATATTAAATGCATCAAAAAATGCAGGTTCATGAGTATTGGTGCAAGATGAGGAAATCATAGAGCAGTGTATAAGTTATTTTCAGAAGTTAGATGAAATCATATAGAGCACATAATTCTAAAGAAACGTGGAAATGGTAGGGCTAGAGGGAGTAGATTTTTTTTTATAAAATTATAGTATCCTAATTGAACTGTGCACTGAGGAAGATGAAAGGAGGGAGAAATTTAAAATAGATGGGATTCCTATTGAGGTTTGGAAGTGCCTAGAAGATGTGGCTGTGTCTTCGTAAACAAAATTATTTAACAAAATTATAGTACCTAACAAGAAGATATAAATGTGAGAGGAAAGATGCCAAAAATGTAGTAGGAGATTATGAATTTAAAGCATATGATGATCTTCATACTAAGTTAGGAACAAAGGATGGGGAGAGAGTATACAAACTTGCTAAGTTGAGGTTGAGATTCTAATCATATTACATGTATCAAAAAATGCAGATTCATGAGTATTGGTGCAAGATGAGGAAATCACAGAGCAGTGCATAAGTTATTTTCAGAAGTTATATGAAATCATATAGAGCACATAATTCTAAAAGAAACATGGAAATAGTAGGGCTAGAGGGAGTAGATTTTTTTGTACAATTAGAGTACCTTAATTGAACTGTGCACTAAGGAAGATGAAAGGAGGGAGGTATTTAAAATAGATGGGATTCCTATTGAGCTTTGGAAGTGCGTGGAAGATGTGGCTGTGTCTTCATTAACAAAACTATTTAACAAAATTATAGTAACTAACAAATGATGGATGAATGGAGGAGAAGTATTTTAGTGCCTATATATAAAACAAGGGAGATAGTTAAAGTTGTACAAATTATAGGTGTACTAAGCTTATAAGTCATACTATGAAACTATGGGAGAGAGCGATCAAGTATCGGTTAAGACTTCAAACAATGGTATTAGATAATCAATTTGGATTTATGGTTAGGAGGTCAACAATGGAAGTGATTTATATATTAAGGAGACCAATAGAACAGTATAGAGAGAAGAACAAAGATCTTCGTATGATTTTTATAGAATTGGAGAAATCCTATAATAGGCTTCCTATAGATCTAATATAGTGAGTTTTGGAAAAGAAAGGTGTCACAAATAGATGTAGTGAATTGATACAAAATACGTGAATAACAGAGCTATGACCATAGTGAAGACAACCATAGGGGAAACTAGTGATTTTTTTTATCATCATATGTTTATATTTGGAATCTACATTAAGCCTTTATTTTTTTTGCAATAGAGATAGGTGAAGTACCATGGTGTATGCTATTTGCTGATGATATTGTTTTCGTTGATGAAACAAAAGTAGGTAGAAATGCTAAATTAGAACTTTGGGGAGGGTCTTTAGAATCAAGAGAATTTTAGACAAGACTGACTAAAATTGGATATATGGCATGCAACCTTAGTGGAAATTGAAGTACGAATGAAGGGATAGTTATTATTGATACCAAAGAATAAACAATTTTGATACTAGACTCAATCATATATGCAAAGGGAGAGATTGGTGTTGATGTTACTATAGAATCAAGTTACGATGGACTGAGTTGAGAAATGCTTTAGGTGCTATGGTACTTGGAACACGGTTCATTTCTGTACGTAGAATGAAAATGGGAACATGGTACGTCACATATTCTAAAATGTGGTACGATAAGGGTAGACTTAAATGAATTACACTATTAGAATTTAAGGTACTTCTTGAGTAATTTTCTTTTAAAAATTAGATATCCAATAAATAGTCATGTAAAACATACCTCTAGGAGCATTATAGCCTTTTTGTTTTTAGTATTCTTTTGCCAAAATACCCTTCTCCCTAGTTTGATTAATTATATTTGACATTTTTCCTTAGTAACCTTAAAGGAAATTAATTGGAAAAAGATTTTGGGAACGTATCAAATCGCTAAATTCACCATTTTGGAACGTCAATGTACCATGTTTTGTAATGCCGTTTCAAAATCGTAAATCTCTAGGGTATCAAAGTATTATGGTAACACTGAATCAGGTGTCTTGTCTTGTATGAGAGACTTCCATTCCCTGCCCTGTGCTTGTTGGTATTGCTGATTGTGAATTTTGTTGTCTTTATTTATGTGAAGTTTGTGCCTTAAAAATTGTGAAGGAATGAATCATTAGGAAGCCTAAGATCGCTGATGTAGGATATACAAGGAAACTAAGCCTAATTTTGCCTACAGTAGGTTTTTGTGGTTAGGGTAGAAAGCTTCTAGGGTAGGATTCTAAAAGATATGAGGATGCTTCTAGGGTTTGAGATTGAAAAAGCGCAGGTTTTGACTTAAATTTAAAAAATTGTAGGAGATTGGATTTTTAGAATAGGCCATTTGAGGGCCTAAAAATGGTGAGTAATTAAGGGTTCGACCTGATTAAATTGAAGGCCAATAGGTAGGGAAGGGTTAGGTTGATTTGAGCTTGATTTGCTAGGGTACTGGGGCTAAAAAGTTAACTTTTCTAGAGTTGTGAACAGTGATCCGAGAATAGAAGTCTTACAGAAGAGAAGAGGTAGAAGAATCTAGGAATCTCACCTAAAACTCCTTAGGCATAATCTCGTAATTTGCACAAACTCCATATATTCTCTCAAGAGAATGCATTGATAAATAGAAATATTACATAAGTATTTTTACGTTTGTAGGCTTTCCTAATTCTAGTAAGAATCTCAATACATCTATAGCTATATATTTTATATAAACGTAGGCTATTATTGTTGTGGTCACGACAAGCGGCACATTTTGAGTGGCTCTCAAGTTTTGATTAACCAAAAATTTCCTTTTAAAAATAGAAAAAAGATAAAATAATTGTTTGAATTGTCCCTTTTGGTGTACTTTTAGTTTAGGTGTTTTATGGTGTTTGTCTAGGTGAAGAAGTATGTGATACTTTAATTTTCATGAACATTTATTATTGTCTGAAGTTCGTACCACTATACGTTGTATTTATGAAATTCAAATAGAAAGAAACATCATTGGGTCTTTGCTAACATGTGCCTAAGCATGCATTGTCAAGTTGTACAAATTGTGGGCCAACACTTTTTTCACAATTTTTGAAACTGTACAACTCTATTCATGCATGCTTAGCCTATGCCTTAAGGGCATAGGTTAGCAATTGCCATTACAATATATTTAATTTAAATTAAACATACATTTATCCATGAACACAAAATAGAATTACATAAAAATAAAAAATGTAGCAAAAAATATTATAGTTGTTATATGTAAAATCACTACATAATAGATAGAAGACCTAAGAATTACAAAACTATCCCTTGTATTGCATGGCCTAAAATAACTCACAATTTAGGGAATTAGGAAATTTTGACCAACTAGAATATTCTAGACCTAGTAAAGACTCCATAAGAAGGCCCACATATGAGTATGACCAATGGGAGAACCCTATAGCCCATGTCTAGCAATTTGCAAGATTATCAAAATACCCCGAACTACTAAAGCCTAAAAGAAGTCAAAATCTATCCAGTAGAGTTTTAACCTATAAAATGCATAAAAAATTAAAATGAGGTACAAATTAACACTTAAAGAGGTTACTAGAACATCCAACATGAACAAGTTACTAGAACATCCAACTATGTGCTATATGTGAAGTTCTAAATTGTCCCTTCCTTTTTCCAATGCTTCATCAAGTGCCGAACTGCTTGCCCTGACCCCACACAAACAAAAGAAAACAGAATAAATTCTCTTCACCCTGGCCCTCCCTTGTTTTCGTAAAATTTGTAAACACTCGAGCTCCTGGTGTTGGGTAATTTATACACTTTATTCGTCTACTCATCAGCACCGATTATTTTAGTCTTACAAGCTTTCTAGTTTTTACTGAATTCTAGTACTATTCAAAAGTGGTGATTTTATGTATGATTTCACAGTTGCAAGCATGTTTCACTTTGTGGTAGTGAGTGTTTTCTTTATCTTATTTCAGTGTCTCCCATTGGCAGGATTTTGTTCCTTTGTTAAAATTCCTTATTTAGAGTTTGACATTTTCATGTTATAATCCTCCCTTAATGCTTGCAGCGAACCCGAATATGTTATCTGCTTCAGTTGTTCCATCACGTGTCACAGAAAGGAAAATTGCAGTTGACTTGCCGCCGTCAGATGCTAAAAGCTTTGACAGCTCTTCGGCAGTAATGTCAGAAGACAGACAAGGTAGTGTGCGGGACGATACATGTTCTGTGGTTAATGGGGTTCAGCCACAAAGACTTTTTAGTAGCCTGAATAATATGTCTTTGGATGTCAAATCTGGATCCTCAAAGAATGTTAATGCTGGAAGAGCTATGTCACATGCTCATTATAAACCTGATAAATGGATGCTACCGGACCATGCAGGAGATAGATTGATACAACTAAATCTTGCCATTGTAAGTCAACCAACTAACATTAGTCATATCCACAAGGTTAAAGTTATTTGTTTTCACGCAGGTAACTCTTTTTTGTTTTTTGACTCCCTTCTTCCCATATTTGCTGTATCATCTCATTTTCATTTATCATCTTAGGTTGGTCATGTTGATTCTGGAAAATCAACACTCTCAGGAAGGCTGCTGCACCTTTTGGGTCGAATATCTCAAAAAGAAATGCACAAATATGAAAAAGAGGCTAAACTACAAGTAATTAACTAATTGTTTTTTTATGGGAGTTTTTCATGTTGTTAAAGCTTGGTTTGTTGGATTTATGAGTTCTTTGTTGCCATATTAGGGAAAGGGCTCCTTTGCTTATGCATGGGCTTTGGATGAGAGTGCTGAAGAAAGGGAAAGGGGAATAACTATGACAGTGGCAGTTGCATATTTTGATTCCAAAAGGTATCGCGTTGTTCTGCTTGACGCTCCGGGCCATAAAGACTTTGTGCCAAACATGATATCTGGGGCAACACAAGCAGATTCTGCAATTCTTGTTATAGATGCCTCGGTAGGTTCATTTGAAGCAGGTTTTGACAGCACTGGAGGGCAAACAAGGGAGCATGCACAACTTATTAGAAGTTTTGGTGTGGATCAAGTTATAGTTGCAATCAACAAAATGGATGTTGTGGAATACTCGAAGGATCGTTTTGATACGATTAAACTGCAACTTGGAACATTTCTCCGCTCATGTGGTTTCAAGGATTCTTGCTTGTTATGGGTCCCATTGAGTGCCATGGGAAACCAAAATTTGGTGGCGGCTGCTTCTGATACGAGATTGTTGTCCTGGTTAGTTTGCCTGCATTAGCATATTCAAATCCTCACAGTTTTAATTGTTGGAGATTATCATCCTTTTTATTCATGATAACTTCCATTGAATAGAAAGCATAGTAATTTGAACAAAGCATATAAGGATTTCTGCATCTAGGTGTGTAAACAAGTTTGGACTGAGATGCAGAGCTGTTTCAGTTTGCCCTGTGCTCTAGCAGACTTGCCTGGGCTTGTTCAAACTTAGGTCAACCCTTAAGGCTGTAGCTCGGTCTTGATTGCTAGAAATGTTTGTGATATGCAGCTGATGATGAAGATAATACATTCAGACCCATAGTTGTCAGTGTATTATGATGTGCAGTATGGTATTGCATGACTTGATGTGTTTTAGGGTAGTTAATTCGTATCTCAATATGTATACTGTCATAGATTTTATCCTAGAAAATAAGATTCATGTTACACCTTTTTTTTTCTTTTTTTTCTCCTTTCTCTATTTCTTGCTTCTGGTAAGTAAGTGTAGATGAAGTACAGATAAATAATCCATAGATATACGCCCAAGATCTCGACAATAGCATACTGTCGAATTACTTTCACTTACTATGTAAGAATATCTGTTATCTTGGCCCAAAATAGAGTTGTTTCTGGAAGTTAATAGTATACCTAATGGTCAGTGATAATAGATGAAGCCATTCTCAGTAATTGTCCCTTAGGACTGGATGTATTGTGTTTCTTCTCTGTATTAATAGAAGGCACTAGCATATTAGTTTCATAAAAAAATAGGATGGAATAAAACTACTTGCTATTGATCCAGACTTTGTGTGCAGAAGTTTCTGTTATTGTGATATTATGAAGAAAAGAAAATTAGCATAGCACACTGTTGGCACGATATAAACTAACTTTTGACGGGGCAAAGGTTTATTGTCAAATATGGGGATATTCACTTATTAGATGACATCAATAGCTTGCTATGAAGTTTATATTTCATTGTTAATTTCTAGTGAATTCAAGTTTTATTCTCTCCTTTTCTATTCTCTTGTTCTCTTATCTTATTTAATGTCTAAGGTTATAATGTAGAATGCTGAAACCTAACTGAGATGATTTAAATGCAGGTATAAGGGTCCCTCTCTGTTGGATGCAATAGATTCCCTCCAACCTCCTGCTAGAGATTACTTGAAGCCTCTACTAATGCCTATATGTGATGTTATCAAATTTCAATCACAAGGGCAGGTGTCTGCATGTGGGAAATTGGAAGCTGGAGCACTTCGAGGTGGATCTAAGGTACTTAATCAATTAAATTGGCTTGCTGGCCATTCTCTTTTTCTCCTTTTGGTGTGGAGGTGGGAGGTCATACCAACCTATTCCCACCCTATTGCCATTCCTAATAGTTTGAACTTTACACTAATGGAAATGAAGTAGTATTTACTCTGCACTAACAATTGTTAACAGAACTTTACATGTCTGGGAGACTCTGCATTCTGCAGTGTACTTGGTGTTTCAGAACATTCAGTATGTGGTTACCTCATTGTTGAGGAAATGATCCCAAACACCCCCAATCACATCTAGATCGTATCCTGATCAAAATTTATCCTTATTTATTTCAACGTACTTTGTCTCTGACTCTCTCTCTCTCAAGTTGGACAACTGCAATAATGCTTTCCTATAAAACTAGAAGCCAAAATTGATTTATGGCAACAGAAAAATTAAGTTTTAGAGGCTGTTTGCCAAGAAGTCTCAAAAGCTCTAAGAAATTCTCTTGAACGTGTTCTCGCTTGAATTAGAATTACAAGGTTTTATGTGGATTTCTAAGGACTCCTATTTCTAATAGGACTAATAAACTTTAGGAGCATTAGGAACACCCAATGACATAATTTGACCCAAACTTGATCTACAGCGGACCCCTGCATCCCATGTCCAATAAATTTTGAAACTACAAAGTAATCATAAATCCTAAAACTTAAAAAAAAAAAAAAAGGAAAAAAAAAAGGAAAGAAAGAAAGAAAGAAAGAAAAATGCATACAAAACTGACTAGCAGTATCCTAACCCTAAAACAGATGTAAAGCAGGTCTCTATAAAAGCCTAAACTCAATTATGAAAGGTCCCAAATGGATGCTGCCTTGACATGACCAATTTTCAATTTGTGTTGCATCTTGACTTTACCTTTTATTTTTTATTTACTCTTCTTATGGAGTGCATCATTCTCCCCTTGTTAGAGAAAACTCAACCTGGAGTTTTGAAGTATTGAAGGATAAGATTCCAAAGCTTTGAACCTGCACCCATGGCTTGGCATGTAATTTTTCCAGTTGATATTGCCTTTTTCCTTCTTTGCAATAGTGAGGATGGTAGAAAACATCCCTCTTGATTGATTGATGTTGTTTGTAATGATGAAATCAATGGTTTTAGTGTTGAAGCAATTAGCATAAGAGATAGTTTCTTGAGTTGGTTAAATGCATGAATTACAACAGCACCACCCAACGTTTAGATCTCACTAGGTTTAATTCTTAGCTATGGCTACAGTGTTGATACTCTCCTCTTCAACCTCTTTCATAGCAACATCCATTTAATACTTCACATAATTGAGTTTTGGCTGTTATAGGGTCCTATTTTTATCTGTTTTAGGGTTAAGATACTCTTACCAGTTTTATAGGTGTTTTTAAGTTTTAGGAGTTAAAGGTATTTCAGTAATTTTAATATGGATTTGGGCTGTAGGGGTCACTTTGTGGTCAAATTTTGGACGTTATAGTTCATTTAAACAAGTTTTAGAAGCCAAGTGTAAAAGTTTCTATATTTGGAATTGTAGTCCTAATAGAGGTAGTAGTGCGTAGGAATCTATGTTAAGTCATGTAATGCTCCTAATACAAGGGAGACCACTAAGAGGAATTTTTTTTAGAGCTTTTGAAGCTTCTTTTGGACTGTGTTGCAACCTTAATTCTAGCTATGATGCTTGTGAGAATCTATGTATGTATGATGCTTAGAGTTTTCTTCTTCTTCCTTTCCTTATTCAAACACAAAATACAGGTATCCTATTATTGGTCGTCATGGTTTAGATAACCTTGATGTGTGTCATTGTAAGGGAGCACATACTTTCTACTCTAGTGAAAAAAAAAATGTTTATAGCTAAGACAAAAAATAGAATTATTTTGTCAATCCTCTTCCCCCCTATAGGGGTTGCTAGGATCCAACTGAAAATGGAAACAGGACAAGTATCAACCTCTTCTTTTTTTTTTTTTTTTTTATATCTTCATTGTCAAAGGCTCCATAAAGACGCTAGCCTCGAATTCATCATAAAGTGGATTTGACTCGTGCTCAATTGCCCAAAAAAAAAAAAAAAGAGAAAAACAATCAATAAGAAAAAGTTAGGACGGGAAGAAATCTGTCTTGCAAGTTTTGAAGCCAAAATTGATATATGGCAGTGGAAAAAATAGAATTTTGAAGCTTAATTACAATTTATTTTTGTGGCTGAAAGGTGGGCAAAAGAATGTGTTTTAGGGAATGAAAAGCAGTAAGAAAAGATAGGGTTTTGGGGCTGCAATTTAGTTAGTATAACGAGGTTTTGGGTTGTCCAAGGCTGTGTACAGCACCTCACGAACACTGACAAGGTTCGTTTTGTAAATTTTTGTTGTTAAGTTTGAATGCTTAGTAAAGGGTAAGTTTTGGGCACGGGAACTACGATAGTGGAGGGTAAAAAAGCATTTAAACAAATCTGTGTATGGAGTTTTAATGGATTGTTGTGCAGAAAACTAGGCTTTGGTGTACAATTGTTACATTGTTGACCACCAACTCATCTAAAAGCTTAAGCTCTTGGAGAGATGGTAACTTAATTATTTATTTTTTATCACGCCTCTTCACGTGTGGCCAGACTCTTCACCATAAGCGGATCAAATGCATGCAAGTATACAATAAGGTAGGCAGTGAGATTTGGACATAAGACATTACCTGTTCTGATACTACATTAAATTGTTGACCACCAACTCATGTAAAAGCTACTCTTACATGGAGGGGTAACTTAATTATCTATTTCTAACAACAATAATTAAGTGATTTGAGTTGAGCGTTCTGTAGAGAAGAGGTGGTTGTAAAGAAGTTTGGTACTATTTGATTGTTACTTTCACATCTTCTTTCCTGTCAAGGAACCTTAGTTATTCGCTAAAAAGTGCTTTTGGGCGACAAGCCTCAAATTGTTAAAAGTACTATTAAGATGCAACAGAACACATGTTAAAGCACTTCAAGGGCTGCAATAGTGCTTCCAAACTAAATGAGCCATCATACCAATAGGGGTCTAAGGAGAAGAAACTCTAGGCATTACAACTGCTAGGAATGCATTATTCTATCCTGAATAGCCAAATGTATCATAAAGCATTTTAACTGCTGTAAAAGATCGTACAGGCTTCAATGTTTAAGAGTGCCTTGCCTAGGATGCCAAATCCACAAATTTATGACTTGGGACTCTTCAAATGCATTTAAACCGACTGAAAAATATATAGGACTCCCCACAACATAATTGGAGCCAAAACTTGAGCTGGGTGACCCTACAGCCATGTCCATAACATATGAAACTGATCAGTAGTTTGCTAACACTTAAATTAGATATAAAATAGGACTCTATAGAACCCAAAATTTAAGTTATGGTCCCAAAATGGATGCTGCCTCCTCCTCGTAAAACACCCTGGATCTGTGGCTTTTAATAATATTTCCCTTCCCCCCATTTTCCTACAGTTTCTAATTTCTAATAATGGTTCTTTGACCTCAAAATATAAGATTCCTGGCGTTGCGATTTGTTGGAATAAATGGTCATGTAGTTGAGTGATGGGCTTCTGCCTGTTGACTATGGAATGCACAAATATTTTTCATTGAATCTAAATTTATTCCTAGTTACATTATAACACGAAGTAAGGACAAGTTATGCTTTGCTTTGCTTCAGTTTCTAATTTCTTCCACTATAACAGTAGTTGTCCGTTGACGTGTGTCATAGGTTCTAGTTCTGCCATCAGGGGACATAGGTACTGTGCGTTCCTTGGAACGTGACTCTCAGGCTTGTGACATTGCAAGGGCTGGAGACAACGTGGCTGTTTGTCTGCTAGGGATTGATGGAAGTCAAGTTATGGCTGGGGGTGTGCTATGTCACCCTGATTTTCCAGTTACAGTTGCAAACCATTTGGAACTGAAGATTCTCGTGTTGGACGTTGCAACACCGATTTTAATTGGGTCTCTAGTAATGTCTCCTCTATAGACAACATTTATCTTTGTTGGTTTTCTGTAAGTTTGTTTTGTATGAAAGGCACTTAATTCTTTTTGTGTGGAAATGAGCAGGTAGAATTTCATATTCACCATGCAAAGGAGGCTGCTAGAGTTGTAAGGATATCGTCATTGCTTGATCCAAAGACTGGGAAGGTGACAAAGAAGGCACCACGATGTCTAGTAGCAAAGCAAGGTGCAGTAGTTGAGGTTTGTTAAATGGCGATTGTCACTGTTTTTATTTTGCAGGTTATTTATTGGTCACCCTAGCCATGTAAGACTTTGGTATGATGGGTTGTGTTTTATTCTCATACTTTCAGGTGGCACTTCAAGGAGCAGTCTGTGCGGAAGAGTTTTCTGGCTGTAGAGCTCTTGGGAGGGTGTTCCTAAGAGCATTAGGAAGAACTGTTGCTGTTGGTGTTGTAACTCGAATAATAAAGGAGCAGCAGCAGCAGGAATAGTTTAGTTTGTTTATGGCACGAAGAGAATTTCCATGTCGGGAATGTGACGCACATCATCAAATCCACAGACAAATATATCTGCTGTGTAAAGAATGGGTGGGTGCTACTAAAAGTTTGGTTCTGTTTCAAGAGCAACCAACATGTGTAACAATTGTAGGAATTTATTGGGTTGGGTAGGTGATGAATGATTATATGTTATAAGAGTACTCAAGTTTCGGTCCTGTGTACCCATACAACCAACTAGTTTCCGGAGGCAGCAATGCATAAATTTTATTTATTTATTCATTTATTTATTTATTTTAATATAAAACAGCGAAGTGCTTACTGTTGCCCCTCCTCTCTCTCTCTCTCTCTCTCTCTCGCGTAAATAGTGGAAGAATCCTTTTATATCACATTTTAGAGAGATTGATTCGTCTTGCTTGTGTGCTTTGCTCATTGGATCAAGTGTTTGATAGATACTTTTGACCAAATAACTCTTTGTTTAACCAAATATGCTGTTCTATTGATCATATAAGTTCACATTCTTCAGGAGACCGCGACTGTGTTGGTGTTCCGAAAATAAAAAAACAGACACGGAAGCAATAGATTGACCTACGTAATATGAGAAGCAAGCATGGAAATAAAATAAAAGCTTTATACAAGTAGAATGGAAGATGAAGAAAAAGTTTTGGGCCTATAGTGGGTTGTTTTTTGTCCTTCCTTTTTTCTACATATTTTTTCCATTTATAAAAACATGTCTATCATAGAAAAAGCATGAAACTGTCACACTGCTACCCAATCATCTATATTCCGAAATAACAGAAATGTGCTCTTACAGCCAAAGTATGAGTTTGGAAATATTTGCAACAATTAATGTTCATTTAATATCCAAAATTAGCATAAATTCACAACCATCAAGCATGAAGCCTTACTGAAATTCATTTACCATGGAGGAGGAAAAATTGACTGGTTAAATTTACAGTGATCTTTGTCAGACAAGAAACTGTTGCGGTGGCGTTGCTGATACTGGTGTAGCAAGCCTACCTAATTGTTCAGATGTAAAAACTCCAACTGCCCTCAAACTTGAGCTGTAAGACGTACCATAAAAGTTGCTACAGTTTACAACAATAACCATCTTGTATCCCTTCTCCAACATTAGATCAATCACGCGGCCAATAGATGTTGAGGTTGTAACATAAGGAGGCGGGCTTCTCATCATTGATGAAAGTGGGGCATTTAACTGGACAAAAATGAACAACGATATAGCACATTGTCAAAAGGTATCATAAGCAGCTAATAAAGTATCGTAATCCACTAACTTCTCATGGTTGACCAGACGGCCAGGCTTAATAATCAACTGATTAGTCGATGTTTCACCGCACAAACAGTAGGCACACATATTGGGTGGCTGCAGTCTGCCCCATTTTATGATTTGAATTTAACTTGGGAAGCTTTTAATGTAGGTGTTTACTTATGCAACGTTCGATGACATGTTCTTAATTGTTTTATTTTTTAGCCTGCATGGAAACATAAGAAACATACATCCAAAATTGAGAACTATCTTAAAAGCTGTGCTGTTAAAAAGGTTTTGAACTATGTGTATATTTTCTGAATGAGTCATAAGGAGCGAAAAGAGGAGCAGTGGTCTCCGGTGACATTCCAATGAAGCAAAAGATGATTTACCATCTCTTCCACTCTTTGGGCATGCAACATTAGTATGTCAACACCTGCCACCTCCTCTATTTTTCATCGACACCTCCAAACCTACCAAACATGAAAAAAAGGAAAACAAAGGAAACCCTAAAGAAAAAAAAGAAGAAAATGCTGCCTAGGAAGCAAGGTTTTAATTATCAACGAACAGGATATATCGAAACCTTAAAATTGTGGATATATCGATGGATAGGTCGTGAAATATTGATATTATTTCTAAAAAAATTAGAGAAACCTATAAAATATTATAAGATATTGTATAATAGCTATATATAGGGATCTCAAAAATAATGATATATTGATGGATATATTGCAAATAAACACAGATATTTTATTCCATGCTTAGTAGGCTCCATATTTATCCAAATGCCCTTCAATGGTGTTAAGACACCAATCGTCCTAATAGCTTAAACTATTAAGAAATGGGCCCAACAATATATACCAAGCTATTTAACACTCCTCTTCACAACAACACCATTTCACACACGGAGAGGTAACTAAATGAACACACAAATTGAATTAAACATGATGCACAAACACAGAGAACAAAATCCTCAATAATACACATATCAAGAGAATAAATATATAGTATGAGACTTGAACCCAGGACTTCCTAGAAACAAATTTCTAATACCATGTTAAGTCACCCATTGTCCGAAAAGGTTAACTTGTTTAGAAATGAGCTTCACAACGTCTATCAAACTATCAAATAGTTAAACAATGGCCATTGATAGTGGTGAGTAACTGCAATAGTAAAACTAGATAGAGCATAGTGGATGCCTACCATCACTCTTTTGTCATAGGGGTAGCAATATTTGGTGTTTTAAGACTTTGACATTCATTTAAGAAGCATAGACACTTCTAGGATAGTGCTAGACTTGCCCGAAATGTGATAGAACGAGTCCAATTGTATCCTACTATTTTTTTATTTTTTTTTAAAATTGGACATGCTTTAGGCACTTAAGGGACACACATGCGGGGCGGAACCAAGATTTTGATTTGGGGGGTGCCAAACCATGAAACACAAATTTTTAGCCAGTAATATAATTATTATATTTTAAAATTTATTTGGACATATTTCTAATTTCGAGTATCAAAAATACATTGGGTTGCAAGATTAAGTTTTGCCTGAAAAATAAAATGAACTTATAGTCAGTACTACCAAAATATGAAGAAAAAAAAAACTAATTGTTTCTTTATATATGTTAACTCTTTTTTTTAAAAGCAAAAAATTATAGACATCTTTTATAAGAAGCACTGAAAAGGATTGAGCTCATGTATAAAATCAACTAGAGAAAAGAAAATTCATAAAAAAAATCTTTTATGCTAAAGATAAAAACTGTTGCACTAGAGAACATTTTTTTTGATTGATACACAATCGAAACCTCACTGTCTGAGGATTTTATTAGGTTAAAATGTACATAAAACAATAAGTATGACCCACAGTTTACTATACAAAAATTTTAATATTTATTATGCTAGAGCCTTCATGTGGGTTTTAAATTGTGGGGGTGATTACAACCCAAAAGTGTAATCCTTAGCACCTAAATAGCTTTAGTTAGTCCATTTAGGTTGTTTATATGCTCATTTTAGTCTAATAACGCCCCCAATGATGTTTTGTACTTGATTTATAGTTTTGGAGCTGAGATTCAGCTTAAAGGGCAAAATAGTCATTTTAACCGTGTGAACTGTGGTTCCTATCGTGCCGATGCTTGCAGAGAGTTGAGCCATTACAGAGAGGGTGTTTTTCCGTAAGAAGGTCTGCAAGCCAGCCATGCCTATGGTTTGAGGGACCGTGCGCGCAGTTGGCCTAATCATGCCTACGGTTTGCAAAATCCCCTGTTTTGAATTAAGCCTATAAACACAAGTTTGGATGAGAATTTTAGGGATCTAGCTTTATTTTCTCAGTTTTGTACGACTTTCTCTCTTTAGGAAACTTAGAACTTCAATTGTATTAGCTTAGTTTCATTGTAATTCCTTTAGATTTCCATTGTAAGAGCACTTTAGAGTTGTTTTCAATACAATTTCCATTTCAATTCTAATTAGATGTCAAATACTTACTTTCAATTCAATTTAATTGCAATCTCTTGCATGGAAATGAATAGCTAGACTTTAAATTGGGTTCAATTGTGAAGAAGACTTGAAGAATTCAAGAATTCATTGAAGGTATCCCATGATTTCTATGATTTATCTATATAGATTTACAATTCTCTTTGATTGATTGTTGGATCTATTAGACAACCTATGCTATTGACTATGTTTGGCAATTTCAAGCTATGATTAGCAATTATGGCTTGGAATTGACCAAATCAATGGTATTAGCTTAGGATCCTTAGATTGATTATAAATCTATCATCAATTGAGGTTGAATTCTCAAATTATCAAAGCCAAATCCTCTGAATTGCTATCCTTGATTGTGGATTAGCAATTTGAGTTATAATCCTTCATTGGAGATTTTGAATTGTTTAGGTGTTTGGATCAATTGAGCCCCATTTCCCTTTAATTTGATTAAATCTCCATTGCATTTCAATTTCCTAGACATTAAACCAAACAAAAGCCCAAATCATATTTTGTTTTCTCTTTCTATATAAGTATTTTCATTAATTATAAGTATTTGAGTGAGTTCGAATGAACACTAGCCGTTGGTCTATATTGGACTCCAGATCCCAAGGAAAAATATGATACTTAATCCAACTTTAGGTAGTCAAGTTTTATGGCGCCGTTGCCAGGGACTTGAAGGCTTAGGCGTTGCTTGGACGAACTCGAATTGCTTGCTGCAAAGGAATTGCTTCTCCATCCTCTACAATGTGTTGCTATCTTCGGCCTAGTGCCTTGGGTATCGACGTTCCATCCCTTGAGGTGTTTTAGTTAGCTTAGTGTAATTAGCTTTTGTCGTTTTTGTTTGATTGTTGTATTGCATACATACTTGGGTGGATTTGATAGGGACGATAGGTTGTTTGTTTACTTTTGAATTGGTGGTCTTGCCTTGCATGTGGAGATTGGAGGTTCGGAAGGGTGAAATTGAGAATTAATCGGTGGTTATTCATATGTGGAGAATAGAGGATTGGAAGGAAGAACTATATTGAATTGTTTGTGTATGATGTGTTGAGCACAGTGCTATAATGTTTGTGCATTCACTTGCATTCATAGTGCATGCGTCCTTGGCGTAGAAATTCTCGTGGTAGACTTACATGTAATTCTACACCTAGCACTTCATTATTTCACACTTCACGCTTTTACATTGATTTAGGCACGATGCCTTTTCTCCCGAATGAGAATCTTCCACCCAATTTCCAACCAAACCTCCCTAATTTCCAACCACAAGGTGAGAGAGAGGACAACATGAGTTTGCATGACAACGAGAGTGTGTATACTTACGAGAATGCCCATGTGCCTTAATTCCGATTGAGGGATTATCTTAATGCTACTCGTCATAGCCAACAATCATGCATTATTCTTTCTCCCGACCACCATGCTTTGACACTCAAACCAGGGATGATGCAACTTATTCCCAAGTTTGGAGGGTTAGATGTCGAGAGACCTTATGACCATCTCAAAGAATTCCTAGATGTTTGTGTCACCTTTTTTGATGACCATAATCAATGCCCAATTGAGACTGTAAGGCTTAAACTCTTTCCATTTTCACTTAAGGATAGGGCTAAGACATGGTTCAATTCTCTTAGGCCTAGATTGATAGGGTCATGGGAGCACCTTCAAAGTGAATTCTTGAGAAAGTACTTCTCGGAGTATGGAACAGAGGCCATTCGTCGCCAAATATCCCAATTCACCCCCTCTTGTAAATGAAACTTTCTATCAAAGGTAGGAAAGGTATAAAGAGTTGTTGAACTCTTGTCCTCACCATAGTCTTCAAATATGGACGGTGATTAGTCATTTCTTTACTTTCCTTTCACCGGAGCTTAAATTGTTTGTGGAGTCCATGTGTAATGGGGAGCTGTATCAGAAAACCCCGGATGAGACTTCTAAGTTTTTCAATTTCTTAGCCTACAATGCTAGAGACTAGGACACAATCGGGATACAAAATCCCAACTCTAGGTTAAACATGCAAGTAGGCAGAAAGCTTACCTTGAGAGAGCTTGATGATATTAATGCTAAATTGGCATTACTTACTAAGAAGGTAGAGTCATATGAGATCGCTAATGTTAATGTTGTGGTTAGTGGAAATAGTGCATCAAGTGAGCCCATGAGTGAGATGATATGTGCGGTGTGTGGAAATATTGATCATGGGACAAATAGTTGTCCCATTATTCCGGTCTTTAGGGAGGCATTGCAAGGCCAAGTCAACGCGATTGGCCAATACAATAAGGCATAAAATGCCCAAGGGGGTCAAGGCCAAGGGAATCCTTATTATACCTCAACATACAATTCGGGGTGGCGGAATCACCTCAACTTTAGTTAGACGAATGAAGGGACATCTTCACAATGTTAATCACCCCTTATGCCCTATCAAAGCCAAGTCACACCACCACCACAATATCATGCTCCACAACAATAATTCCACCAACCACCACACAAGACCATGCACCTCAACCTCCACCTTAAGCCCAACCAAGCAACTATCAACCCCCAACACAAAAGATTATTAGAGGACACTCTCCAACAATTCATGTATAGTCAAGGGGGTGTGAACTCTAGGGTAGATAAGACTTTAGAACAACAAGGACAAACCCTTAATGACCTAAATGGTCAATTGACTCTTTTGACTCAAGCCTTGTCCATTCCCAAGAAGGGTAAGTTACCCGCTCAACCTCAACCTAACCCATCTCTGTAGGTGCACTAAACCAAAACCATTAACCAAACATCATCTAGTCATAAACAAGTGCAAGCCATAACTACCTTAAGGAGTGGGAAAGTGATAGATAAAACTATTCTTCCTAAGGAGCCTAAAGCTAGGGAAGACACCCCTAAGGGAGTTGTTGAGCCACTTGAGGTTAGGGGTGAGGTGACCTCGAGTAGGGAATAACGTGAGTCTCGAAAAAAGATAAATGAGGAAGAACCAAGTGAGAAAGACAAGCATGAGAAAGAAAACAAGAATGAGAAAGAAAAGAAGAATAAGAAAGAAACGAGAGAGTCTATGGGTAAGGTTGATGATACCTTGAGGGAAGAATGTGAGGTATTGGCTCATGCCCCTTTCCCTCATTTTCTAGCCGAGCCAAAGAGCCATTCCTTGAGTTCCGAAATTTATGAGACTTTCAAGCAAGTCAAGATCAATCTACCTCTCTTAGAAGCCATAAAGAAAATCCCCTCTTATGCTAAGTTCTTGAAGGAACTATGCGCTATTAAAAGGAAATTGAATATAAGAGAGAATGCTTTCATTGCACAAGTTCAAATCAAGATAACTCCCAAATCCAAAGACCCAAGATGTCCCACAGCCACTTGTCTTATAGGAAACCAAAAAATAGATGGTTGCCTTCTTGATTTAGGGTCGAGTGTGAATTTGTTTCTATATTCGGTGTATGAGCAACTAGGATTAGGTGATCTTAAACCGACAAGAATCACACTCCAACTCGCGAATAGATCCATTAAGGCTCCTAGATGTATGGTGGAGGATGTCTTAGTACAAGTTGAGAAGTTTTGCTACCTGACGGATTTTGTAGTTCTAGATACCCAATCGGTAGTGGACCTTCTAGGTTGACGCTTCTTAGCTACTTGTGACGCTATTATCCACGTGAGGGGAGGTCTCTTGAAGTTGTCCTTTCGCAACATGATCGTTGAATTAAACATGTTTAATGTGAGGCGGCATTCGGGTGAGTGTGAGGATATCCGAAATGTGAGTTTCATCGACTTTATTGTGCAAGAACATTTCAATGAGCAATGCATTGAGGATGCTCTAAAGAGGGCCTTAATGTTTAGTAAAGGCATAGATTGTCTCGAGAGTGAGGAGGTGACCATTAATGAGGAAGTTAGTGGGTTAGAGGTCATGCCCCTTATGGCGGTCGGTCAATGAACCCCAACTTTTGAATCCCTAACCTCGAGTCTTATCAAACCTCAACCCTCAAAACTCAAAGCCCTAACACCCAAAAGGAAACCATTGTCCTTTACTCTTAAGTACTTATTTCTAGGAGAGGGAAAGTCTTATCCAGTAGTCATATCTTCATGTCTATCGGTGACTCAAGAGAAGAACTTGTTAGAGGTGCATAAGAAGCATCGTAAGGCCATTGGATGGACCATTGCCGATTTGCATGGGATTAGCCCCCTACTTTGTAGTCATAGAATCTATTTTTAGGAAGGGGCTAAGTCGGTAAGGCAAATGCAACAACGGTTGAATCCAACTATGAAGGAAGTTGTGAGGAGAGAGGTGCTAAAATTGTTAAATGCGGGTATCATTTACCCCATTTTCAACTCTAGGTGGGTTAGTCCAACCCAAGTTGTCCCTAAAAAGTCTGGGGTAACGGTGGTTAAGAATGATAACAATGAGTTAATACCCACTCGAATTCAAACCGGGTGGCGTATGTGCATTGACTACCGTTTCCTAAATGCCATCATAAGTAAAGATCATTTTCTCCTTCCTTTTCTAGATCAAGTGCTTGAATGTGTAGTGGGGAGAGCTTACTATTGTTTCTTGGATGGGTATTTCGGCCACAATAAACTAGAAATAGCCCTTGAAAACCAAGACAAGACCACATTCACATGCCCTTTTGGCACATTTGCTTATAAGCGAATGCCCTTTTGGTTTTACAACGCTCCCGCCACATTTCAAAGATGCATGATGAGCATCTTTGGTGATATGGTAGAGCAGGTCTTGAAAGTTTTCATAGATAATTTTTCGGTCCATGGGGACACTTATGAGCAATGCTTAGACCACCTAGAGCAAGTTCTTAGAACGTGTGAAGAGAGTCACCTTGTTTTGAATTGGGAGAAGTGTCACTTCATGGTGATGCAAGGTATAGTGTTAGGCCACATTATTTTCGGGAGGGTAATAGAAGTAGACCCGGCTAAGGTTGAGCTAATTCAAAAGTTACCTACCCCTAGGACTGTTAAGGATGTGCGCTCTTTCCTTAGGCATGCCGGTTTCTACTGGCGCTTCATTCAATCTTTTAATGCCATGTCTAGGCCCTTATGTGCCCTTTTGGCCCAAGATGCTCCATTTGAATGGACGTCATCTTACCAATTAGCATTCGATAAGCTCAAGACATACTTGACTACGATTCCCATAATCCAACTCTCAGATTGGAGCCTACCTTTTGAGCTCATGTGTGACGCTAGTGACTTTGCCATAGGGACTGTTCTAGGCTAAATGAGGGATAAGAAACCTTATGTACTTCAATATGCAAGCAAGACTTTGAATGAGGCCCAAGTGCACTATACCACCACCGAAAAAGAGTTATTAGTTGTAGTGTTCGCCCTGGACAAGTTTGGGTCGTACTTGGTGGGCTCTCCCGTGATAGTCTATATCGACCATGCCACCCTCAAGTACTTACTTTCAAAACAAGAGGCTAAACCTAGGTTAACCCAGTGGGTCCTATTTCTCCAAGAGTTTAACCTTGCAATTAGGGATAAGAAGGGGGGTTGAGCATGTGGCCGCGGATCACTTATCTAGGCTCCTGTTTGAAGCCTTTACCTATGATGACTTTCCCATCAACGAGATCTTCCCCGATGAACAATTAATGCAATGCCAAGCCATCTCTCATACTCTTACTCCATGGTATGCCGATGTGGCTAACTTTTTAGCCACCAGGGCTACTCTTACACATTGGTCCTCTTTGGATAAGAGGAAGTTCTTTAGGCTTGTGCGACATTGCTTTTGGGATGACCCATACCTTTTTAAGTATTGCCCGGATCAAGTGATTAGACGTTGTGTACCCGATGATGAGTTCACGAGTGTGATGACTTTTTGCCATACTCAAGCGTGTGGTGGGCATTTCTCTTCTTGGAAGACCGTTACAAAGACTTTGCAAAGTAGTCTATATTGGCCTATCATGTTTAGAGATGTCCACACCTTTTGTTTGTCTTATGACCAATGCCAAAGGCTAGGGAGCCTTGCTAGGACTCATATGATGCCCTTACCCTGATTATCATCTTGGAGATCTTTGACTGTTGGGGTATCGATTTCATAGGCCTATTTCCTAGTTCCTCTGGTTACCTTTACATCCTTGTGGCCATTGATTATGTTTCTAAGTAGGTAGAGGTCATTGACACCTGGACCAATGATCACCAAGTGGTGGTCAAGTTCTTTAAAGAGTATCTTTTCCTAGTTTGACATGCCTCGAGCCATCATTAGCGATGGTGGCTCCCACTTTTGCAACCAGCCTGTAGGGGTGGTCATGAGAAAGTATGACATTGTGCATAAAGTTGGCCTCCCATACCATCCTCAAATCTAAGGGCAAGTAGAATTGGCCAACCGAGAGATTAAGACCATCTTAGAGAAGACAGTCAATCCTTCTCGAAAGGATTGGTCCTTGAGGTTAATTGACGCTTTGTGGGCATATAGAACTGCCTACAAGACCATTCTCGGTACTTCCCCATATCGTCTAGTATATGGGAAGGCGTGCCACCTCTCAGTGGAGGTTGAGCACAAGGCCTATTGGGCCATACGTCAATTTAACGAGGGGTTAGAGGAGGCTGGAATCCTTCGGAAGTTACAACTCAATAAGCTCAAGGAATTGCGTAACGATGCCTATGAGAATGCAAAGATCTCTAAGGATAAAATGAAAGCCCACCATAACTAACACATTCGACTGAAGGCCTTTCATATAGGCCAAAAGGTGTTGCTCTATAACTCCCGGTTGCATTTGTTTCCGGGTAAGTTGAAAAGTAAGTGGGTGGGGCCTTATTTGGTGAAGGACGTCACTCCTTATGGGGCAATTGAAGTGGCAAGAATGGATACCGGGGCAAGTTTTAAAGTTAATGAGCAACGACTCAAGCCCTACTTTGAACCCTTTCCAATCATGGAATGAATGTGGTGCTACCATCATTATCTTAAGGACAATGCAAACTTTTAGGCGGGGGGTGGGAGCAGAATTTAGAGGCTTAAACTCTGTCTCCACTGTTTTTGAGCTTTATTTTTTTGCTTTATTTATAGCTTTGTGCTCTGTTTCTACATTTTAGAGTAGGATTTCTGCTTAACCGTGTGCATGGTCTATTTATCGTAGGTACGATAGGTTGACTGTGCATACGGTGGTTCAGACCGTTTGCACGGTGATGTGGCACATAATGATTGGCTAACGTTTGGGGAACTTTGAACGGTTCAAGTGACCGTGTGCACGACCACGTGTCCGTGCCTATGGATGACCTATTCGTGCGCATAGTTGTGGCAAGCCTTCTTACAGACGTAATATTCGTGCGCACGAATGTGAAGGCCTTCTTACAGACGCAAGACCGTGCACACACATTTAATAACCGTACGCATGGTAGTCTGGATTCTATTTAAGGGCATGTGCACAGCTCATTTTTTAGTTCGAAGCAAGTAACAAAGCCCTGTTAAGTTTCAAGAGTTTGCCTCTTTAACTTCCTGCCAACCCATTCTGTTAGTACTGATGACATCCAAGAAGGGTGAGAAGACGAAAGGAGAGAGCCGTTGGCAATACTGCTAAGGTTGACTTGGCCGACCTTGAGTATGACGCATTCTTGAGGGTGTATACTCAATGCACAGATCTGGCCGATAAGGATGCTGTTGTTGTCTCTTGTTTGGTTGTGCCTCATCTGCTCGATGCTGCTAGTCGCCCCTCTCCCGTGAAGTCTGAGGGGGCAGTGGGAGATAAGTCCGAGAAGCAGAAATAGAATGACTGGGTTGTTGAGGAGCTATAGGGTAGGTGGTAGTTAGAGATAGAGTTTAAATGGCATCTATTTTGTGTGGTATTTTGCTCTTGATGTATCTAAAACTCTATTGCTCATACTATGTATCATTTTGGAGCTTTATTGTATATATATCTATGTTGTTTTGATTCGACCTCTTGCAGTTTACATGTTTATTCCCAAGTACCATTTGAGTTGATGATTTATCTCCATCCGGGAGCATTGGTAGAGGTTGAGAGTATTATATGGTTTCTTTTGCATTATTGGTTTATCTTTATCACATCTACTATTATTAGTTTGTGTATGACTCTTATTATTCATAGTGGATGTGCTGATGCTTAGATGGAGACCATGACATATTCATGAGATTCAATCTTCAATTTTTGAATGATTGGTTATATTCATAGTAGGATGAGCATTTCATTCTTGATGTTGATGTTTTGTGGGATGTTATCTTGAGTACACAATAGTGAGGAGATTACACTCATTAAGCACAGATCATGGATGTAGTTTCATTGTACTAGCTTGTATATTTGTAGTCTTATTTGAGTGGTGATCTTTACCTTGTGAGATTTAGAGCCTGATGCTTCTTTGAGGAGAGTTTACATTTACTCAAAAATATTTCCATTGATCCTTGTCATTTTCAATCGCTTCATTGCATTTATATTTGGCTTATTTGCTTTATATTGACTTTCATTGTTAACACTTGCATTCGTTCCAAGATCTATACCATGTATGTTTTGGAAATGATTTTGGGCCATGTTTCTTTTTGAGCCACAGAGTTCTTGTTGTTCTATACCCTTTGTAACCATATCTTTTACCCCCTTTTTGATGTATGATCTTGCTTGAGGTGCAATCATTGTTAAGACAATCATGCTAGTGAGAGGCACAAGCCTTCATTCATCAAGTAGAAATATGTTGTGCGAGAAAATAAAGGAAAGAAGCAAAAACGGGTAGTAGAGAAAAGTGCATGAAAAGAAAAGAAAAGGGGATTGAGAACAATACAAAAGAAAGAAAAAGGAAGAGAAGAAGCAAAGCAACAAAAGAAAGGGGTGTAGCCTCAAAGAGGCAATGAAATGTAATAGAAACTTAAGAGTTGGGAAAAGAGAAAAATTACTTCATTTAACACTACATGCCTTGATCACACGTGTATTATACGCTAACACCTTTTTCCGCCTTCTATACCTACCCTTGAAACCAATTGGCCTTCTCTTACAAAGTCCTTGATCCAAAGCATGGGTTTACTTGAGATCTTGTTTGAATATGAGCCATTACTTGTCAATTATGCTTAGTTGATGTTAAAACTATAAGCATTATTTCATGGAGTCATGCTAAGTCGATACATTTTCATTATTGCGTTCTTTGACATTTGGATTGCTCTCTTGCATATTAGGGCATTTGCTCTTTCTAAGAGCATTCCATTCAGAGGAACCTTGTGCTTAGTTGTTTGAAAGTGTATGTCCGGTGATGATTTTGGATCGAGGCTCCAAGGATATGAATGTGTGAATAGATACATTTGACCTACATTACAAGATTTTATCACACACTCACATGAATCTCACCTTTGTGTCCTTATGGATATACTCTTACTTGCATTGAGATTAAAAGTGATTTGTTGAGATTGCTTTGATATATCTATGCATTATTCTCATATTATTCTTAAGCTTTGATTGATGAGTATGAGTCGATGTTTGTGAGTGTCATCACTGTAAGCCCTCACAAGATACCACTCGTCCACTAAGGGTAATCTAGGAGTTCAAAGACTTAATGCATGGGCTAAATGCATCCGTGACTCCTACGAAAGTGGAGATTATATTTTGTTTAGTATTTTGCTAGGGACTTGCAAGCGTTAAGTGGAGGATGATGATTACACCCCACAAGTGTAATCCTTAGCCCCTAAATAGCTTTAGTTAGTCCATTTAGGTTGTTTGTATGCTCATTTTAGTCTAATAGCGCCTCTAATGATGTTTTGTACTTGATTTATAGGTTTGGATCTTAAAAGGGGCTGAGATTCAGCTTAAAGGGCAAAACGGTCATTTCAACCGTGCGCCTGGTGGTCCCTCCGTGCCTATGCCTGCAGAGAGTTGAGCCATTACAGAGAGGGTGTTTTTCCGTAAGAAGATCTATAAGCCAGCCATGCCTATGGTCTAAGGGACCGTGCACATAGTTGGCCTAACCGTGTCTACAACTTACGGAATCCCTGTTTTGAATTAAGCCTATAAATACAAGTTTGGACGAGAAATTTGGGGATCTAGCTTTATTTTCTCAGCTTTGTACGACTTTCTCTCTTTAGGATACTTAGAACTTCAATTGTATTAGCTTAGTTTCGCTGTAATTGTTTTAGATTTCCATTGTAAGAGCACTTTAGAGTTGTTTTCAATACAATTTCCATTTCAATTTTGATTAGATGTCAAATACTTACTTTCAATTCAATTTAATTGCAATCTCTTGCATGGAAATGAGTAGCTAGACTTTAAATTGGGTTCAATTGTGAAGAAGTCTTGAAGAATTCAAGAATTCTTTGAAGGTATCCCATGATTTCTATGATTTATCTATATAGATTTACAATTCTCTTTGATTGATTGTTGGATCTATTAGATAACCTATACTATTGACTACGTTTGGCAATTTCAAGCTATGATTTAGCAATTATGGCTTGGAATTGACCAAATTGATGGTATTACCTTAGGATCCTTAGATTGATTATAAATCTAACATCAATTGAAGTGAATTCTCAAATTATCAAAGCCAAATCCTTCGAATTGCTACCCTTGATTGTGGATCAGCAATTTGAGTTATAATCCTTCAATGGAGGCTTAGAATTGTGTAGGTGTTTGGATCAATTGAGCCCAATTTTCCTTTAATTTGATTAAATCTCTATTGCTTTTCAATTTCATAGATATTAAACCAAACAAAACCCCAAATCAATTTTTCTTTTCTCTTTTTATAGAAGTATTTTCATTAATTGTGAGTATTTGAGTGAGTTCGAGTGAATACTAGCCGTTGGTCTATATTGGACTCCAGAACCCGAGGAAAAATACGATACTCAATCTAGCTTGAGTTAAAACTATGACAACACCGTGCACTTGCGGGGAGTAGTCAGCGAGGCGCCAATAAATTTTGTTTTGCCAAAACATCACATATATACAGTATATATAGCAGGGCTGGCAACCCTCATAATCTACATAGTTCTGCCCCTGCACACATGTCCATCCCTTAGACATTCACAAAATACATAAGATGTGTGAAGACAATAACTAGGGATCCAATAATAAAACTATATGAATTACACCTATTAATCTCTTCTCCTTTCGACTATCTAATTTTGGTAATTCTAAAATCCAAAACTTTCAATTTATGAATAGACTTTTCTAAAACACATATTGGGATTTTTTGTTAACATTTTCTTTCCAACATGTAATCTAATGTTTAAGCTATAGAACACATGATTTTCATATTTAATTTATGTTATCTTGCAATTTTTTAGTATCTTTGAGTAAAATATTCCTATATATGACATGAAAATATATACCTTTTCCGTGTCCCCATCGTTTCGTGTCTTGTATTTTTTTAAAATCACTATGTTGGCAGGGTTGTGTTACGTGTCTCTGCTTTTTAGCTTTAATCAATATAGCAGAATTGGAATCCTAGAACACTAGTGTTACTTGAGACCAAATGTACCTTATTTGTTATCAACATATACATTATAGAGGATGTAATGTTGACGGACATGATATCTTTGCTTACATAAATTGTAAGTCAGCGCATACAAAATTTAGCAGGAATAAATCCAAATGCCATAAGAAAATTCCAAACTGAATTTCATGATAATGTTTTGGTACTAATTAAAGAGTTATTTGGAAAATTTTGTGAACTGGACAGAAAAAGTATGTGATTGTAGGTTTGTGCATTAAGATACATTGATTAGACTAAACTATCACAGTTCACAAAGTTTCTTGTCAGTTTGACAACCCTGCATAAGAACTCATCTCTGAGAAAGAAGTACCTCCCCAAGCTGTCATGGGTTGGTACCAACTTACACAGGTAAGAATAGCTCAATGAAACTAAAGAGGAAGTACCTCATTGCAGTCTTGACGGTGTAGCAGTCCTACACAGCTTCCCCAGTCATCTATGATCGGAACCATTGAATCCTTAAAGAAACGCATTACCACCTTTTCAAGGTCCAAGTTAGCTTGCAGTGGCAAAGCATCTTCAAATGGTGTCATGATGCACTCAATTGGATCAACCACTGATACCTAATGAAAGTGATGTCAAGCATATCACATATGTTTTGCAGGATTAAAACATATAGTTTGGATATATAAAAAGGACAATGGTGCATTGGATGAAAGCCTTAAAGTATGATGCACAGCAAATGCAGTAGCATCTCTATTCAGCTGGCTCAACCATTATGGTAACCTATGCTTAAGTCCAATCACAATTGGTTATTTTAACTCTCAGTTCTGTATATAGATATTTTCTGAACCATGGGACAGGTTAATCAGCCTGTCCAAAGGGTACCAAAGATTAAATGATTTTAGTTTGACATTTGGCACGAGTGATCTCTAACATGACCCAAATCATGGTAGGAAAATTGGCAAGCATCCATTGCCTGTCTGTTGTTGGGACAATCCATATTGCGACAGTACAAGTGCCGAGGTTAAGTGGATACCTGAGGAAGTAAGGATGGACTAAACATGGATGCTGCAATGCCGAGCAAGGCTTCAATGCGTACAGCAACCTGCACTCATTGTAAACAAATTGGTTTTGATATTTCAAGAATGCCAACCAGATAAAGCATATTCAACAATTCAGCAGCATAAAACATGAAGTTAGTGTAATGGGACTAGTGATAAACTGCAAGCAAGTTCAGATACTACACCGAACTATAAATTTAATTACCACACAACCATATGCTCAGCACAACCAATGAAATTTAACTAAGTTCTCGACATCAGAAAGTCCTGTTTCATTTAGTACAAAGAATTTTAAGTGTGTTCTCAACATCAGGTTACCTTTTGTGAAGCATCTATTCTCTTTTTTTATTTTTGGCATTCACAACCAAGGAAACTTATGTATATATGTATGTATGTTTGTATATATATTCATATATAGAAACCGAAAAAACAACATACCATTCCTCCCCGACTTGTCCACGATATTCCCTTCCATCTTGTTAAGATATTTCCAAGATTTTGCACAGCCACGTTTATCTGACATGACACCAAAAAAAATTAAAACTAAACAATTGGCAAAAAAGCAGAACCATGAAATAATTAGTGCAGACTGCAAAAAGGGGAAAAACAGAAAAGAATGAGAATGTTAACAGATATCGTATACTGTCCAAGAAGCTACATTTCTGGGAAAGTGCTGAAATAAATTAGTACAAGATTTTGCTTTCCATATAAAGACACACACACTTATATACGACATACAAAAGCTCGATGACATAAGCTTGAGATATAGTTCACACAAACAGCAAAGAATTTGAAGGAGGAAAAAGGACTACGGTATTATGTATCCATATATAGGAAAACAAGCGAGGCAAAAATTTGTCTGAATTTTCAACATAAATCAAAGAGATCTCACCGAAGATAATAAAATGGATGTAAGGAGAGATGTCTATGGGCATGTCTTGCAAACTTTTCCTAGCTTCATCCATGCTATCTTATGTTTCACAAGTATATTCAGAGCCAGATCTTCCATTGCGAGTAATGCTTCACATCTCACTAATTCATTGTTTTTTTTTCCAAAATTTTTTCATATTTGAGGAAGTTTATATGAACACGGCTTTGTTATTTAAGGCAGATGTTACCTCTTCAAGCTACTACTGGCCACTAATTCACTGTACAACCCCAAAATCAAGTCAGCAAATATGTAGTTAAGGCTGCAACATATGCAACAAGAAAGTGGCCATGTCATATATCTTTCCCCCTATTATAAATGTACGTCCTGTGGAATTAAAGGTCGGTGGAAAAATAGAGCACCAAAGGTAAAAATGAGATTGAAAAGCATATTAAAAGCCGAATATAAGAACATTTCCAGTGTTGTAAAACTCAATTCAGTATTTTGGGTGTCTATCCTTGAAACCTTAACACTCAATCCAGTGAATGTGGCTAAAGGGGAGAAAAGAGGATGGAAAAGATATCTGCAAGATAAAATTAAGAAGAAAGAGAAGTAAGCAAATACACCCCTACAAACTCACCTAACTTATCTCTAAGACGTCTCATAATCAAAGTAGAGAAACCACTCTCTCTAATTCGCTACGAATGAATTATAAGAAAAGAAAAAATGAAGGATAACCCACAAAATAACAAAACAATTACTCTCCTACTCAAGATTTATATCACTTCCTTAAGATGTGAGAATAATTGTAAGAGTCCCCTTTTGTGGAGGAGAAGGCAACTCAAAATTGGCTAGCTACCTAATCCTGGTCACTTCCTCTAGAAAAGGGTACTTTATAGCTGGATAGACCTAATCCTAATTAAAAAGGGTACTCACAATAAAGAGTAAGTCCAGATGATGACTGTAGGGGATGCAGGCCTATGTACATAACCCATATAAAAGTTTTCTGGATAGACTCCGAGAACTTTGTGGATCAAACAGAATAAAATAGTTAAAGTTAAAAAAAAAAAGTGTCTGATTTTTTATTTGATCACGATTTTGAGGACCTTCCCAACTTCCAATTCACCAAGAGCCATTACACTTGCAGACTATTAGTATATATTACCGTTGTACTTCTCAAGAGCTTTCCGTGTTCCAATTCACCCAGAGCCATTACACCTGCAGACTATTACTATATATTGATGTTGTACTTCCCAAGACCTTTCCATGAATGCATCATGTTAATCTAGCGTTACATGAAGAAGTTAATAACTGTTTCCTGGATGCAGTGCATATAAGATAAAGCCAATGCCCTTTGTTGGCTTCTAAGCCACAGTGCTCCTCCTAAATAATTTATAATTATCTTTTGCTTTTCTTTTTCCCCCTTCAGTCACTAGTTCAAGGGCATATTATCTTTAAATTCAAATGTAATACCCGATGGCTCGTTGTGTTCCTATTTTGTCCGGAAGCATACAAGAAGGTACATAATTGACCCCCCTTTGCTAAGTGGTATGGAATAAGACACATGGTGGCACTATTATGTTTGACTGCATTAATACGATGTGCAAAAATATTTGTTCGCTTGCAGCACAGCATGTAATGTTTGCATGCCATATCTTGGCAGCACAAGATAACTCATTAATGAGAAGATTCATCAAGCAATTAGCATGTTTTTATGGGTTTCAAGTGACAGCCAAAAGTCATAACATTTCCTTTCTATTCTCTAACTGTAATCTTTATTTCCAGTAACTCTATTCTTTAACATTTCTTTTGTTATTCATTTTCTAACTTGACTTGAAATTTAATCTATACTCCCCTTTGCGCTGTTAGGGTTAAAATTTGAAAATTTCTATGATTATTGGAAGTCCTTGTATTTGAATAAGCTATCTGCCTTGATTGAGCTTCTTGTTTTCTTTCTGCTGAAATTTTTGCATTCAATAATGTTTGTCCAACTCAATTCTGTTCCACTACTTTTTGTTCTAAAATCCACAATTCGTAATTGCATTCCATATCCTTCTTCTGGACTATTATTTGGCTAGTATAAGTGCCCATTGTGAAAGGTTCATCAGAATATTTTTGCTTATTGGGATATTTTCAATGGGGTCTATTTGCTGCTCATTAAGACACACCCGCAGTTGCTTTTGCCTCCTTATCTAGCTCTTATCTAGTTAGTTTATGGCCTTCCAATATCAAGCTGAGGGTTCTCATTGGAGATACCACAGGGATTATTTGTTTGACCCAGTTGAAATATTATACAGATTCTGTATCTAGATTTTCCAGATTCTAAATGGGAATCTGCATTGATTTTGAAATGAGGGCATGAGAAATTGTGATGTGTATGAAAAGCTTCAGTGCACAGGATTTCAGAGATAGTATTTATTTGATTTCTGAATTGCAAAACTTAGTGTGGAACCTACCTTTTAGCTCTTTTTGAAACCTTCTTTGCCCTATATCCTATTGTTTGAATTCAGATTCTATTTGATCCTCCCTATTTAGTTGCTCACTTAGCTGTTTAGCTTACTACTATTATTACTTTAACATTTTAGAGGGATGGGGAATAAGGTAAGAGGTCTTCTCTAAGGAGCTTATACAGTGAGAGAAACTTTTGTTTAATGGCTTTTGAAATCTGGTTATACACAACAGAACTAACGCGTGGCTGTTCTGTATCTTTTGGAGGTATAACCTCAAAGTTAAGGTTGCATTACAAGCTTTGCAAGCAATATGTACCTAGAATTGCGTGTGTATAATAAGCTTCTAGATATGCTCTATACGATCATGTGACATGTTTGAGTTGGACTGAGGACTTTCAAGTGAGTTATTTTATGCAATTTTAGAGCCATAATGGATCAGCTACGGTGGTTGGGTCTTGTATCCAGTTAAACCCCAGGTCTTAGTATGTTCCATACATCACACTAGATACAATCTTTATACCAGCATTCAAGAGGATGAAAGCAAGGTGATTAACAACATATAAATAATTGTGCTTGAAAGGTATACCTATAGATGACTTGTGTATGCTACGTATTTCTTGTGTACCCACACAGTATACCATCTAGTATTCCTGTTTTTATTTACGATTTTTTTCAATGATACCATAGATGGGATTCTACTAATTCTTGTTTGATCACAAACATTTAAATTGATAAGATTGCCTTTTATGTATCATTTCCATGCAGGACATTCTATGCTGGCTTCTGTTTTACAACATTTTAACAGTATTCAATTGCACTGAATTTCCTTTAAGAACACCCAAAAAAAAAAAAATCTAGAGAGCAGTGACAATGTATGCCATTATTGAAGAAGCCCCAATGTTTGAGACCATTTCTTAGTAGATAGGGTACCTGGCCATCATTTAGAGCGGACTCCATGAGAAGGTGATCAGCTTCAACTTGAATTGTTGGGGAGATAGTACCAGAAGAATCTGGCCACATGCGTTTATGCAGATTTTTTACCATATAATATTCTCCTTCAACAGATAAAGCACGCATCAAGGAAAGATAGAGGTGAGGCTTTGGCCGCAGGTCAGGATTTCCACCCACTCGCTTTAATATATCTCCGAATGTACAGAGAGCACCTAGCATATGGCATATAAAGAATGAATGAGTAGAAGGGACACCTGCACTGTTGCTCACATACAAACTGAAACAGACTGCTACTGGCAAAATATACATCACAAAACAAGGAAATGTTTCATAATCACATTAGATTTATAGTATTTTTTTTGTTGGTGATAACTAACATTACATCAGAACTACACCCAAAGGGCTTCAGCAATGTAAAAGAAAGAAGACCATAAGGGGTAAAGTCATGCTCCAAAGCTAATCTCACCAATGAAATCTACAAGAGAAAAGGATGATTCACAATAACTTTATGTAAGCCAAAAGTGTAAAGTATAAAGTAATGACATTTGAAGTACTAGCATCGCCATTTCTACAAAAATGCACCAGTTGCGCTCCCTCCAGATGCACTACACCAGACACAGGCACTGCCATTTAAGTTGAACACACATAGAAAAGGATCACTGACTCTATCATAGAAGTTCAACTATTCATGGATTAAAAATACACCATTTTTGGAAAATATGCATGCAGATTCGCACAAAAGGTACAAGCCTAAATCAATTGAAAGAGCTGGAAAAGGAATAGATTCATTCGTTTCCTTTTTTTGGCTTCTATGTGTTCTAATCCTTTCTCATTTTGTCTTGCTAACAGGCAACATAAGTATACTTTATGCAAATTCAAAAGAAGGTTTAAATAATTGGAAAAAAAATGCAGAAAAATTCGGGACTTAGAATTGCTGGTATCCCCAAGTCAATATTTTCCTGATCAAATTTAGTACCTGATCTGAGTCACACTAGACAATCTACACTCCCACTAGACAATCTACACTATGGGCTCTAGGAAGCTTGGATTAAAAAGAAAGGAGCCACAGAAAAAAAGAGAAGAATAGAATCAAACATCTAAAAGATTGAAAAGTGCATTACAAGAAAAAAATAAACAAATTAAAGAAAATAAAGATCAAACTTTTGATGTGGATTTCTTACTTAAAGGGAACAGGAGTGCTGTAGCCTGTAACCAATCTACATCTTCCTACACAAGCAATGTTTAAGTGACAACATTAACAATTTGATTATTGTAACACCCTCAAAATTTTATTAGTTACATCCTAGTTTTGAAATAAAATCATATGTCAGGAATTAATTAGAGCATAATTGTCGCATAATTTTCTTCAGAATTTGTGTAAAGTATAAAAATTTTAGATCAAGGAAGTGAGCTCACAAGAATGATGAAAGAAGGGAAGAAAGAATAGCCAAGGGTATAAACGAACAAAGCTTAGAAGGATGTTCAAGTAAGGAAATAGGGGAAGATGGGGATTAAGGTGAAATTACTGTGAAATTAAGAAATTATGATTTTGCCTTGAGAAGTCATAAGTTATGCGAAATAACCCTTGTGAAAGAACAACCCTTATGCAAAATAAACCACTTGTCACCCGAACAACCCTGGCTTTGCCTCTTTGCCTATATAAACAAGGCAAAACCTTGCCCACTATTGACCTCAGCTGAAGCATTCAGAAAACACCACAGAACAAGGGAGGAATTCTGTTCATAGAGAGAGAGAGAGAGAGAGAGAGAGAGAGAGAGAGAAATATATATGTAGATACAGTGAGAGAGATATAAAGAGAAAGAGAAATAAAGAGAGAGAACATGTGGGGGGCTGCTGATCAAGGAAACAAGAGAGGGAAGGGCTTCGGGAAAGCAAGAACAGAGAGAGGGAGGCTGAGCCAAGGTATACATTCACCTCAGTTTCCCTTATAGGCATTGCATGTATGGGATGATGGCCGAAAATAGGGCCTTTTACGAAAATAGATTTATTTTAATCAATATATATTAAACAAGGGTTATGTTGTTTGTGTGAATAAAGTGTATGTAGGGTGTTATTTAACTCTAGCACACGTAAGGTTTATTTATATTAGGCATAAGCCTTTTACCAGTTGTGTTTAACCAATGTGGGACTAAACATAACATAACATACTCTAACACTCCCCCTCAAGCTGGAGAATAAATATCAATAAGTCCCAGTTTGTTACACAATAATTCTAACCGTGGCTTAAACAAAGGTTTAGTAAACATATCAGCTAACTGAGCGTCGGTAGACACAAAGAGAGTAGCAATCACACCAACTGTCAGCTTCTCACGAACCAAATGACAATCAACCTCAATATGCTTAGTCCTCTCATTAAAAACTGGATTAGATGCAATTTGGATTGCTGCTTGATTATCAGAAAATAGATTCATAGGCAGCTGCACATTGAATCCTATTTCCTCAAGTAAAGAGCGCACCCACACAATCTTACAAGTAGTATGAGCCATGGCTCGATATTCGGCTTCTGCACTAGATCGAGCCACAACAGTTTGTTTCTTACTCTTCCAATTGACAAGATTTTCACCTAGAAAGACACAATATCCTGTGGTAGATCGCCTATCAGATAGAGACCCTGCCCAATCAGAATCTGTGAACGCCTCAACACGTAAGTGTCCACTTGCTCGATAAAACAGACCACGCCTTGAATGAGCCTTAAGATACCTCACAAGTCTGAGTACTGCTTCCCAATGTGGAAGACGAGGTGCAGACATAAATTGACTCACCATATTGATTGCAAAGGAAATATCAGGACGTGTGATTGTAGCATAGTTCAACTTACCAACCAAGCGGCGATATTGATCTGGATTAGAGAGTAACTTCCCTTGGTCAACACATAGTTTCACATTAGGATCTAAGGGGGTCTCAACAAGTTTACTTCCCAATAGTCCAGTCTCTTGCAAAATATCCAACACATACTTTCTTTGAGACAAGCTAATACCATCTTTAGATCGTACCACCTCAACACCTAAGAAATATCGTCATTTTCCCAAGTCCTTAATATAAAACTGCTGTTGTAGGAAGGTTTTCAACTCATCCATACCTTTTTGATCATCACCAGTTATAATAATGTCATCCACATAGACAATCAACAATACTTTTCCCTTTGCCGACGTGAGAGAAAAAACAGAATGATCTGACTCACTACGACAGATGCCAAACCTCAGAACAGCATCACTAAACTTGCCAAACCAAGCTCTAGGAGATTGCTTAAGGCCATACAATGCTTTATAGAGGCGACATACCCGATTACGCTCCCCATGAGCAACAAACCCTGGTGGTTGCTCCATGTAGACTTCCTCATGAAGGTCACCATGCAGGAAAGCATTTTTGACATCCAATTGGAATAAAGGCCAGCCAAGATTAGCAGCAAGAGACAGAAGAATACGAACAGACCCATACTTGGCAACGGAAGAGAAAGTCTCAGCGTAATCAACACCATAAGTCTGAGTATAACCTTTAGCAACAAGACGGGCCTTATAGCGTGCAACAGACCCATCCGGATGATATTTTATAGTGAACACCCAGCGACACCCGACGGTAGTTTTGTCAGACGGAAGAGATACCAAGTCCCAAGTGCCATTATGGTGAAGGGCAGACATCTCATCTTCCATAGCCATCCGCCACTCAGAAATAGATAAGGCTTCCTGGACAGTATTAGGAACAAATATGGACAAAACAGAAGTGACAAAGGTACGAAGGGAGGGAGATAAGTGTGCATAAGAGACATAACGAGCAATAGGATGAGAAGTGCAAGCACGAGTACCTTTGCGAAGAGCAATAGGAAGTGAAGAAGGAGAAGGTGGTGACGTTGGTTCTGAATCGGCGATGGCTCAGGATCTCGCAACAAGGCGGTCGAGACGGGTGGGGGCGGAGGTGGTGCAGAAGGAACCTTCGACCTACGAGTATATACCTATAGTGGGAGCGGACGGAGAAGGAACTGAGGTGAGGATATAATGAGACGGATCCAATGGGACAGAAGACGGGAAAAAAGGTAAGGACTCATTGAAGGTGACATTAGCTCACACAAACTTACGCCGGAGAGACGGAGAATAATATTGATATCTCTTCTGGGTTCGAGAGTACCCAAGAAAGACACATTTAATGGATCGGGGATCCAGTTTATCCCGCCCAGGACCAAGAGTATGAACATAACATGTGCAACCAAAAACCTTAAGAGGCAGAGAAAACAGAGAGTGACCACGAAACAAAACGTCATATGGAATTTGACCCCCTAAGACCGAGGAAGGCATACGATTAATGAGATACCCGGCAGTAAGAACAGCATCGCTCTAAAAAGATTTAGAAACTTGGCGCTGAAATAAAAGGGCACAGGTGACATCTAACATATGACGCAACTTACGTTCAGCAACCCCATTCTGTTGGGGAGTGCGAGAATAAGAAGATTGATGAATAATACCATGGTCATCAAGAAAAACAGATAAAAGAGTATGAAAATATTCTGCAGCATTATCAGTATGGAGAATCTGAATAGGAACATCAAACTGAGTTTTTATTTCTTGATAAAAGGATTTAAAAATGGCATACAACTCAGAACGTGCTTTCATAAGATAAACATAAGTAAGACGGGAATAATCATCCACAAAAATAACAAAATACTGAAATCCGGAGCGTGACAGAACACGGAAAGGACCTTAAATATCAAAATGAACTAAATGAAAAGGACGCGACACATGACTCTCGACTCTAGGAGAAAAAGAAACATGGTGATGCTTACTAAATTGACAGACTTCACAAGGTAAATCAGTAACACGACTACAAGACGGAACTAAGCGTTTAAGATTCTGGAGAGACGGATGACCAAGGCGGCAATGAAGCTGGTATGCAGAAACTGAGGACTGGAGGGCAACAGAAGGTAGGAGCTCGTCATCAGTAAAGCAATAAAGACAACCCAACTCAGTACCCCCACCGATCTTCCTCCTCGTCGTGAGATCCTGAAAAACACAGTAACTAGGAAAGAATGTGACAGAACAATTTAAGGATTTAGTAAGCTTACTGACAGACATGAGACTATATGAAAAACGAGGAACATGAAAAACAGAGTCCAAAGAAAGTGATGAATTTAAAGTAACGGAACCTAAACCGGCTATGTGAGAAGTGGAACCATTAGCTAAGGTAACATGAGAAGACTGGCCAATAGGACGAGAGCCAGACAAAATAGCAGAAGCACCAGTCATATGATCATTAGCACCAGAATCAATGATCCATGGAGAATGAGAAGTAAGGTCAGCAAAGGAAGAACCTGTCTAAGCAAAGGTAGCAGTGGAGGATGGCAGAGGAGATGGTTGCAGAGACGTGAGACGGTGGTATTCATCCTCTAAAATAGTAACCACACACGGAGCGGAGCTAGGTGACCCGGTGAACTAAAGCTCATCATGCTCAGAAATAATAGCCTAATGTGCAGAAGGGTGGCCATTAAGTTGCCAACAACGATCAACTGTATGATTAGTCCCCTTACAATAAGTACAAAACCGAGGAACACGACCCCGACCATGGCCAGTAACTCCTGACTGCTGACCCGTACGCCCAGAATCACGACCGGGACCAACAGAAACACGGCCACCTTGACCAGAGTCACGACCAAAACTACCACGTGCCCCTCCTCCAAGCTCGCGACCACCATGCCCAAAACCATGGAAAGGAGGACCACTAGGAACCGAAGCAACGAAAGCAGACTGATCAGAAGGCAATGAAGACACAGAACTAGTATCAGATATAAAGGCCTGGCGGAGGCAGCTGAACACTTCACTGAGGGAAGGCAACTCCTGACCTCCTAGCAACTGAGAACGAATCGGATCATAAGACTTAGGCAAACCATTCAAGAAGCGAGTCACATGAAGAGACTCACGCTGTCGACGCATAACCTTAATATCAGTAGAAAGAGGCTGACAAATATTGAGCTCCTCACAAACACGAATGAACTTAGCATAATATGTCTCCAAAGAAGAGTCACCAAGACCCAGAGAAAAATAGTCCTGATACAAATCAAAAGTCCGACGTAAATTATTAACCCCAGAATATAACTCCTGAGTTCGTTGCCAAACCTATTTAGCGGTGTCCAAAAACATTAGTGCACCACTAATATCAGGCTCCATACTATTCCACAATTTAAGGCGAATTTGGGCATCCTCAATATTCCAATGGGCAAGTGCAGTAGGGGCAATAGGAGGATCATCAGTGAGAAAATCATGTTGCTTGGAGCCCAAAAAATATATCTCAATAGATTTAGCCCAAATAGCATAGTTCTTTCCATTCAAACGAATAGCAGTGATGGACAACATGTTAGGGGACCAGTGGTAAGAAACAGCAGGAGTAGGAGAACTAGAAATACTGGAAATAGGACTAGTAGTCATCTCAAATAGTAATGGAGGAGCACAAAGCCAAAAACAAAGGCTGAAGGAACTATCAACAAAATACCAGAGTAATCCCAGAAAAGAAGAATCATGTACCAACTTCGGAGATCGTCTAGAGCATGATAGCAGCTCCAAGAAGTGCAGGGAAGGAAGAAAAAAAGCCCAAATCAGTCCCACAGGCAAAGCCGTCGATGGAAAAGAGCCAAAAACAGCCCACCGAACCAACAAACGAGTAAGAAAACACCAAGGAAGCCTTTAGAACAGTAAATCGGCACCTATAGAACAAGATTCAAGCAGCCAAGAGCCTGGGTAATCGTGCAAACAGGAGATCGAAAAATCGGGCCAAAAAATTCCGAAAAAGGTTCAAAGATAGAAAACTCACATCAAATGGCTCCAAAAAAATTCTGGAAAAATTACCATAATATTCAGAAGGTGAAAACGAGTTGGAATGGAGCATCCTAAACTTCGGACGATCAACTAGGGCTGACGTCAGCATGACGTCATCGTATGGCCGATGACGTCAGCCCTAGAAAATGGGGTAGTGATGATGATCAGTCTACTCCAACATGTTGTAGGTGTCGAGTTAGGGTTTTGAAGGAGAGATTGGGGTCGAGTTAGGGTTTCGTCAGTAGCTGGTGGTGGTTGACGGTGGCGGTTATAAAGGATCTAGACTAGGCTCTGATACCATGTTGTTTGTTAGAGTATGTTATGTTATGTTTAGTCCCACATTGGTTAAACACAACTGGTAAAAGGCTTATGCCTAATATAAATAAACCTTACGTGTGTTAGCGTTAAAGAGAAATAGAAATATAGAGAGAGAACATGTGGGGGGCTGCCGATCAAGGAAACAAGAGAGGGCGGGGCTTCGAGAAAGCAAGAACAGAGAGAGGGAGGTTGAGCCAAGGTATACACTCACCTCAGTTTCCCTTATAGGCACTGCATGTATGGGATTATGGCCGAAAATAGAGCCTTTTACGAAAACAAATTTATTTTAATCAATATATATTAAACAATGGTTAAAATTTAAATATTTATGAAACCTTCGTTAAGCGTCATTAGGAGTGACACCATTAACAAAAGTGTCAATCCTAATGACGCTTTACATTTAATTTTCTAACAAATTTGGAATTTAAAATAATAACGAAAAGGCATAAGGAAAGCGTCAATAGGAATGACGCTTTTATTAAAAGCATCATAGCTATTGACATTTTCTGTTATTTCATTAAAATCGTCAATGCGATTGACGTTTTCCCTTGGAAATGAAAACGTTAATGGCAATGACGTTTTCATACCAGGAATTTTTTTTGTTTGCTATTTCACATTGAACTAACTCCTTCATTGGGACTCCGTTAGACAAGCCGTCAGCGCCTGCAACTTTAATTTGTCAAAACGATGCTGTGTGTCGAGTTTCACGCCAAACGGAGGCCGTTTGCAAGATTTGACATACCTGAATTTCGATTCCAAAGTTTTTGAAATCGCTAAGTCTCCGAGAGGAAAAAATGCACTAACTCCTGCACCGGGACTCCGTTCGACGCGCCGTCAACGCCCGCAGCTATAGTTTGCCGAGATAGTGCTGCGTGCTGAGTTTTGCGCCAAATGGAGGTTGTTTGGCCGATTTGGCATCCTCAAACCCCGATTCCAAAGTTTTTCAAATCGCCAAGTCTGCGGGAAGGAAAAATGCACTAACTCCTTCACCGGGACTCCATTCGACACGCCGTCAGCGCCCGCAGCTGTAGTTTACCGAAACGGTGCTGCGTGTTGAGTTTTGGCCCAAATAGAGGCCGTTTGCAAGATTTGGCATCCCCAAACCCCGATTCTAAAGTTTTTCAAATCGCTAAGTTTTCGGGAAGAAAAAATGCACTAACTCCTGCACCGGTATTCCGTTCGATGTGCCATCAGCGCCCGCAGCTGTAGTTTACTGAGACGGTGTTGTGTGTTGAGTTTTGCGTCAAACGGAGGCCATTTGCAAGATTTGGCATCCCCGAACCCCGATTTTAAAGTTTTTCAAATTGCTAAGTCTCTGAGAAAGAAAAATGCACTAACTTTTTCATCGGGACTCCGTTCGACGCATCGTCAGAGCCCGTAGCTGTAGTTTGCCGAGACGGTGTTGCGTGTTATGGTGCATCTATGATCCCCCAGCTGTGTATAACCCATACGTTGGATAATAAGGATGTGAGAACATATCGGCATACTGTGAAGCCCTGGTGTAAGATTCTTGAGTCAACATCCTAGTGAATGAGCCGGGAACATTGTATGCCCCATAACCTGAATACATTGGATCTGGTACATTCAACCTACTCGTTATGTTCTCTTTTTTCACGTACAGTTCAACAGAATTTAGTGTGGAAAAACACGGCGAGATGTGCAGCACACTATCCAAGGTCATGTCATCAATGATGGGCACCTTCTTGTAATAAATGAACATCTCCCATTGTCTATGGGGATGTTTGCATATCAACTTCAAACGGATGTTTTCCCCTTCATCTACAGTCTTGGGCATAAGAAACTGTTCTAATTCTTCCAGTGTTGTTCTGCGTTGTATAGTGTAAAACCCCTTCGCTTCGGTATCATATGATATGTCTTCGTCAGGGTCTTGTACTATCGTCCCGCCCCAATAGCACATCACTTTTACGGTATCCATTCAATCAAACTTACTCTAGCTACACACATGAAAATAGCAGTTAGATGAAGCTTCAGTATAAGTAACAAGTTAGATGAAATTACATGAAAATACACCGAAACAACAAAATGTGAATGTGAATGTGATGTGATGTGAATGTCACCACCCATGATCTATCTATTGCCCAATATTTCAGCCCCACATCTATGACCTCACCCATGAAGTCCTAATAAACCCTGAATCTTTACCTACTGATTGTATTTCAGTTTAAAACCTTAAAGCTTAATTCAGTTGCTCTCTAGATATTTTGAGGATTTAAAAAATTCAGCAAACACCTTGGTTTCCAAGCCAATTTTAGTTGCTTCCAATCTATAGACCCTAAGACTTTTTTTCCCATTTTAGAACAACATACCTACAAGCTTCCTATGGCAAAAACCCAGCAAAAATCTAACTGTAGGCAAGATTGGTTCCAAGTCTGCTAAAGCAGTTTCACCATCAAGCATGACTCAAGGCACCTAAACAAATTGCAGCTTCATTCATATGAGTAATAAATGTACATTTACATAAAGAAATATGTAAAGGATGTAAAAAAGAAAAAACAATGTCATGCTAATCTAACTTGGCTGGCCTTTTTTTCGCAGGTGAAGGATGGCCCATTATTGGTTAAATGATAGAATATATTAAAAGAGGAAAAACATATTCCTAGATTCTAGCTTGAATGATCAAGCAGGTTATCTAACATAACTAGCTGCTTATGTACTCCAACATAAATATGTCAACACTAATGTGCAACTAAAAATGATACTAGATTGGACAAAAGTCACCCAGAATAGTGTACAGTTCAGAATTTTAGTACTCTTTTTCTTTACCATAAAAAATATTAAAGGTTTCACAAAACTAAAACTATGGGTATCTTTACCAATAATCCCTTAAACTTGCTATATCAGACAAGCATGTTTGGACTCCCATAAGGGTTCAAGGATTAGTAGACGAATCAATATATATACTCACAATATATATATATATATATATAGAGAGAGAGAGAGGGAAACGAGTTACGCGGAGAGAGACGGATAGACGAAGTGTTGGTAGCTGGTCAAAACCCTAAGTTCCCAAAATGCAATGTGAGATCAGGGAGGCCGAAGAGGGCTGGAGAGAGATGGCAAGTCATCGCAACCGTAGGTCCGTTGAAGAGCCAGCTGCCAAAGGAGAGAGAGATCGCGTCGGGAGAGAACAAAATTGAGAACCCTAATGACGCTTTATGTGTGAAACGTTGGTTATATCTTTGGAAAGCTAAAAGCGTCAATGGTGTTGACGTTTTTCTAAGAAAAGCGTTCATCGTATTGACGCTTTTCTCAAGCTAAGGAAGACCTCAATACAATTGACGTTTTTCTCTCTAGACGGTAAAGCGTAAAGCATCGTTCATAATAACGCTTTTTATGAAGAATGGAAAACATCAGTTCTATTGACGATTTATTTTATTTTCCTTAACCCAATTTGAAATTAAAATCGAAAAATTGAAATCGTCAACAGTGTTGACGCTTTTGTTAAAGGCGTCACTCCTAATGACGCTTAGCCATTGTTTTGTAAATATTTAAAAAGTAACCCTGGTTTAATATATATTGAATAAAATAATCCTATTTTGGTAAACAGCCCCCGAAAATAACCAGAAAATGGCCAAAGGCCATGATTTCCAGCAAACTGGCAGTTTAAAAATAAAAAAAGCAAAAGCTTGGAAAACAAATGATATGATCATGCATGCTTGATTTAGAGGAAAAGGGATGAATTTCAGAAGGTTAATACAGTTTTACAGGGTCTCAAAAGATCCAGAACATCACATTACAGTTTATTAAAATTTTTCTATAAACTTCAGCTTAATTGGGTTGCACAAAGAAAAGTTAGTTTGCATGCATTATATTTCGATTTGATTAGTTTGCGTGCATTATATTTCAATTTGATGCTGTGAATTAGCACTTTACAGGTTGATTTTAAGCTTTATAAGTCTTAGGTGTAATGGGTATTCACAGAGATGGAGGAATCTCCAAGTTTCAGTGCACTGTGTGAAATTCGGTCATGCACAGTGATTTTCAGAGCCCATTTGAGGGACCAAATGAACTTCGTTTTCGATTCTGAAACATAGCTAGAAAGAGAACGAAAAATTGTTCAAGTTAGAGACAAATTTTACCTGATTTGGCCAAGAAATGAGGGAGAAAAGTGAGATTGAAGTTGGATTTGCGAAACAGGGGCGCTGGCTGCATTTACAGGGCTGATGAACAGTGCATGGGGGCAACCCCCACATGCTGGTGGTGGCACACGAGGGCTTGTGGGGAGGAACTAGGTTCTCCGGTTTCTTCCAGTGTGCTTCTCACGTGCTCTGGAACATTTTTCATGTTTCGTCCAAATTGATTTGACTATTGTAGCTATTTTTCATAAATATTTCTTCGAAAAATTGCTCAAAAAGGGTATTAACAGAATTTTAAAAAAAATTTCAAAAATTATTGTAGCTTATTTTTACTATTTTACACACTTTGAATCAAAAGTGGGAAAAAATAAAATTATTTTACCGTGAATCGAATATTATGAACAACTTGTACCAAAAATACCAAATTTTGAAATAAATACATCTTTGTTTAAAAGAGACCAATTTTTCTTTTCAAAAATCATTTTAGACTCAAAAGTGCAACGGTGGTGTTAGAAAAATTCTTCCTTTAAAAAGTTTGCTCAAGAGGGAATTATTTTCTAAATTTTAGTACTTGGTTGAACCGAACCTGGCCTTGAATGCACTAGTTGACCCCTAATAATTTTATAGGACCTTTGAAAGGCACAAATTCATTCTTGGACTTACATGCATGACTTAGTTTGCATGGAATCCTTGGTTAATAGTTGTTAAATTATTGTGATAGAATTGTCATGAAATTCGAGACTCATAGGGAGGGGAATACCAAACCTGCTTCAATAATTCAATATATTGAACTTAAATATTTTTTTGAACTGCTGGACAAGTTATGCTATGATTTTATTCCAAAAGCATGTTTTATTCTATTTTATAAAATTCCTTTGTAAATTCAATGAGGCAGTTGATGAAAATTATTTTAACGGTTGAGTTTGGAAATGTTGTTGTTGGCTCAAAAGGGATGATGCCATTGTTTTGTGAGTGATTGGGCTCGAAAGGGTGATGCCATCACTTGTGTTGTTATTTGGCTCAAAAGGGGTTATGCCATTGTTATATAAGTGACTGGGCTCGAAAGGGGTGATGCTAAGTTATTGTTGTGTTACTCTGATAATGATTGGTTTTGGAGAAATGATTTCTCAAAGGATTATCACTATTTTTTTACTAGCTATATTACCAGAACTTGGGGAAAGAGAATGGGATTCATCAAATCTTGTTTATGAACCGCTGTCTCAATTTTATAATTGTTTTGTCTAAACTACAAATTTATTATGTTGTGGGTTGTTATTTTACTACTGGGCTTCATAGCTCACCCCCGTTTCATGGGAGATTTTCAGATAGAAACATAGCTGGTGAAATGGAAATGACTTCAGCAGACTTTATTGCAAAGACAGAATTACTTTAGTTTATCATTGTAATTTTTCTTTCTAAGTTTATGTACTAGACTTTGGGAGTTGAAAGCTATCTATGAAGTACTTTCCTTTAATTTAGTGATGGTTAGAGCTTTAGTTCATGGTTCATGTTACGCTAGAATTACTGCAGCGTCATGACCAGGGTTGTCCAGGGAATGAGAATTCGGGTTGTGATAATAATAGTGAAAAGCTGACCTAATCAAATGAATAAGAAAGGATTATACAACTGAGGTGGTAAGCAGGATAAAGTCCACATATCAATGTGATTGTTAATTAAGAGGGATGATGTAGATAGTCCTCATGATCATATCTTAATTCTGTAACTTCGAAAATTGAGTATATTAAAATGAATAAATTCAGAATACCTTCAATTGAGCCGCAATCAAGCAACGCATCAATTATAGCAGTGTAGGCTATTCGATCCATAAACAAAACATGACATGATTTCATTTCTATCACAGTCTTTTGAACTGAAGAAAGATCCTTGGCATGCCCAAAGCCCTGCCAAAAAAAAACAAGGAACAAATATTTGTGGCAAATTTGGATGAAAGAAAAATGAAGGCACACTAGAAAATACTTAAAAAATGCTTGAAGGCTTACCTCTAAGTACACTTATCCCTCTTGCTTGTGACCAAATAAAGTACAAGAAGATGTCAACTACGACACATGTAATGGGGCCATCTGTGTACTTTCATACAGTTAGTTGTTAGATATATCTATAGAGATAGAAGTCAGCCTTCCAGAGATGACTTGTACATTTTTACCTCATTGCTCTCTTCTCCTTTGAAATGGTACCAAAGACTCGTGTGGACCTATCTCTATGATGTTAGTACAGTCTGCATTGTTTACACTAAGTGCAGTCAGTCTGTACGGCCTTAGGTGGGAACCAAATGGTTTGGCTTGTTTTCTTGTTAAGTATGTCTCCAATCAAAACAGTTTCAAATTGAAATCTGAAGTCCCAATTTTCAGTTCTTGTTGACTTGATTATGTCAACATTGGAGAATTTTGCAGCTATTAAAGTTGTTTTTGAGTAGTTGAGCTGCTTTGAGAGATTGTCCAGAAGTCCCAAACTTCCAGCATTGACTTGATTATGTCGAGATAACTGCAAACACATTGCTTGGTTCAATTTCCTCAAACATATCTCTATTGAAATAGATTTGAGTTTTTATGTCATTTGATGCACTAAAAATCCTATTCTTTGTTCTTAGATTTGACTTAATTATGTTGACATTGGAGTATTTCACAGTTATTGCCTATTGGAGTTTTTAAATTCATTGGGCTGATCCCAGAGGTTGAATATAAGTCTGAAAGGTGCAAGCTTGAATTCCTTGTTAGATGTTAATCAATAGTGTTTTGATGTTCTATGGCCTATTGTTGTGGCTTTCCACATGAAATTGACACACTCATATTGTCCCTCTCATTCTCCCTTTTCTGTTTTCAGAATAAAAAATATGTGCTGGTATAAGAATATCTCATCCAGTTAGGACAAGCTTGCCAAGGAATATAGAAATTGTTTGCTTACATTCTAATAGAAAGTGATCCAATTATGCTATAATTTCATACACCTTTAATTGAAGTTTTCCAAGAATATTCTTCCTATGGTATGGTCTGAATTGGGGAACCAGAACTTTCATAAGAATTATACTACTTTACAGAAAAGTGACGCGGATAAATTACCTTCAGTAATGTAGTGTAAGTGACGGCATCAGGAAGAAGAGCATCATGGCCAGTTTTCTTTGCTTTGTCCTGCAATAATCTCAAGTGCATTAATTGAAGTTGCATTGTTTTATACATTTAAACTAAATAGAGGCTCTAAACTGGACTTTCAAATGCATCCACAAAACCTTCATTTCCTCAAAAACATGTATTGCAGCATCAAATTTCCCAGCCTTGACACAAGCAAAGATTAGAGTATTATATGTGTGCCTATCAGGATCTAATCCTTGCCGTAGTATTTCATCATACACACCTAATGCTGCTAGAGGAACACCTGTGCCTGTGTATCCCTGAAAGCAGGATAAAGAATATCACTAAAAAAATCAGCATTAATCATCTATCTTGTGTTTCCAAAGCATAATACCATGCATGACATCTCAACACTCCAGAAAACTTGTCAAAAACATATTTGTGCTCTACAAAAAGGAAGTAAAATAAATTCATAATTAGTCTTACAGAACCCAAGTCAGCACAAAACCTTCATAAGTAAGTTGTAAATTAATATTGATGGATTGCCGCCTTCATTTAGCAGAAAACCAAAGCGTGCAAGAAGACCATTAGCACGGCGTAGGTCCCCTGCACTAGACCAGAAAAAGTAAGGAGGCATTACCAGCAAGAGAAATTTTTTTCTGACAAGCATAGGAGTTTGGAGAGAATGCTTCTCTTGGTCATAGGCAAACAACATAGAAAGTCAATTATTGAACTAGGAACTGTGAATTCAATTAGGCCAGTCCTCATTATACTGATGTTGTGAATTTAAAATCAGAACATAAGTAGACAATTGCCCATAAAGTAAAGCAAGAACATAGATCATGTGTATATGAATAAATACATATAATGGGAGATGTCAATCATGAGAGAAAAAAAAACTATATTACTAGTTTCAGAAAATACAGTGTTGCCAGATCTGGATTGCACAGGCCTGTCAAAGCAAGTGAAACAATAAATATGGCCATAGTCAGTTTAGTTAGCATCTTGTATCATCTAGGTCATAAACTAGGAGATAGCCATTTAGGTTATAGCAACATCATGGTTGTAACATAGGGAGAGGAGTAATCTCACTCGAGTCATCTGAGTCTCAGCAAGGAGCCAGATGATAGTTGACATAGTACAAGAATACAATCGCCTTGTTATATGAATCCTATAACCTAGGACCTTTTATTTAAATTTGCCTTATCAACAAAACAAAAAACAACCCAGGAGCTGGTAGTATCTTAGAAAGAACCCAAATTGATTCATTGAGACAAGTAGAGATACCAGAGGCAAACAGAGAGAAACCAGTAATTTCGTATTTTTGTTTTTCAATTAAGTTGACATAAAATTTACATAAAGTAATGGATTAGCATGGTCATGTTATATGTTTAGGTACCCAATTTGAAAGCAAACCCACTCCCTATCCCTTTTCAATTTCCACCACCAAGTGCTCAACAAGGTTAAGATCAGGACCAAAACAAGAAGCATTCTGAGGAGAAAAATGAGGAAGCTTCAGCAGAGGATAAGCAAAGAAATTTCCTGAAATGAGTGCCAATAACTGTGAGGAGGAGAGTGAAGGAAATGGTGAGGACGGTGAAGATAAAGAATCTTGTTTTCTACTATGTATTAGATCATTTCCAACATTTCCTCTCCAAGAATTCATGCTGATGTACAACAGCATTAAAAAATTTGGTATAATGCTGCCAACAGTTGGTTTTGTGGTGAGCTTAGGTCAAGGAAGGAGTTAAATTTACAGTAAGAGAAGAAGAAGGAAAAGAAGAGTAGAGCAAACAGAAAAACCCAAAATTAGGGTTTTCTATATTATTCTCATATATTTATATTAATGTAACAGAAAGTACAAAATACCCATGTAACACATAACATGACACACCTCCTCGAGTTGGTGGAAATTGTAGCTCTATTATCACAATACAACTTCATGGGTTCATCACCAAATATCCCTAAGCCTCCCAGTAGAGTCTAAAGCCACATAAATTTGCAAACACCATAGTCATAGCTTTGGACTATGCTCCACATTAGATCTGGGCCACCACTGCTCATTTCTTGCTACTTCATGTGACCAAATTCCATCCTACAAAAGCACAGTAGCCGGAAGTAGACTATCTATAATCAACTGAACCTACCCAATATGCATCAATAAATGCTTCTATCTTCAAGTAACCATGAATTATAAATAAAATCATCTTTATTTTTATTTTTTTTGCTAACTAGGTATCCAGGCCAGTTTGCGCACAGCTCGACTAATCCCAAGACCTGTGCAGTGCCCCATCCCACACAAACCAGGTAATTACAGGGCCAATAAATCATCTTTATTGGAGTAGACTTAAGACGCCTCAACTGTAGACAACATCTAGTACAAGAGTCATGTATAAATTAACTGAAAACTCCTACTACATGAGATGAGAACCCAGGTGAAACATCCATTTATACTTCTTCCTCTATGTCACCATGAAGAAGAGCGTTCTTCACATCAAGTTGTTGGAGAGGCCAACCTAGGCTAGCAGCGTAAGAAACAAGAGTACGAATGGAATTCATCCTTCGGCAACAAGTCTTACCTTGTATCTTTCAACTATCTCACCTGCATTCTGTTTGACAATGAAAACCTACTTATAACCCAGTGGTTTCTTTGCAATTGGAGGAGGAACTGACTCCCAAGTGTCATTCTTGCTTAGGGCTTTTACCATAGCCTCTTTCCACTTAGGATCAATACGAGTTTCCTTCCAACCATGTGGAACAGATATACAAGAAGACAAGAATGAAACAAAGGCATGATATTATGAAGACAATGAGTTGTATGAAACAAACTTATATATGGGGTGTTGACTGCAGATCCTAACTCTCTCTCTAAAAGCAATAGAGAGGTCAAAATCGTCAACTTCCATAACAACAAGAGGCTCATTACTTGAAGAATTCTAGTATTGTGACTGGCTTAGTAGCACATGGGTGGTCTATTCTTTCGGATGTCGTGAATAGGTCTTAAGATCAGTTCTGTCCAAACGTCCACCAATATCACATTCTTCCTTAGTACACCTTTCCTCATATTCCTCACCACAAATAGTAGCTCTCGAACTAGGAAGAAAAAAAGGAGAATTCCTGCTGATAAACATCTCTTCCTAAGTACTAGTCTCTCCGAAGAGATGTTTGAGAGGAACCAACAAAGGACAAACTTATAAAAGGTCACATCTATGGTAACATTCATACTACAGGATTGAGGATTATGGCATTTGTATCCCTCCTAAGTATCAAAGTCACCAATAAAGACACATTTTATAGCCTTGGATCAAGTTTCCCACGACAGTGTTGAGGAGCATGAACAAAACAAACACAACCGAAAACCTTAGGAAGAACAAAGGAAGGAGAAAATGTCCTAGGAAGAAGCTCAAGAAGAATCTTAAACTAGATAACACTAGATTCCTAGAAGGCATTTGATGAATAAGTTAGGCAGTAGTAAGAACAACATCACTCCAAATGGATTTAGGGACAGTCATAGTAAACATAAAAGCATTGGCAACCTCCAAAAAGTGGTGATTTTTTCCTCAGTGACTCCATGTTATTTAGGATTGCCAATAAAACTGTTTTGATAAAGGATACTATTTTCCTCAAGGTATGCTTGAAACGCTTCATTAACGTATTTGGTGCTATTATCACTCTAGAGTATTTTAATGGAGGTATAAGATTGAGTAGTCACCATCTTATGAAAAGTTTTAAAGTAAGAAAAGACCTCACTTTGGGTCTGAAGCAAATAAACCCAAGTAAAAAAGAAATAAAAATCAATAAAAGTGACAAACCAATAATAACCAGAAATAGAAACTAGACGAGAAGGCTCCCACACATCAAAATCAATAGTCATAGGGGGAAAACACTACTTTTATTAACTGAAGGATAACAAGAGTGTTTATGCTTGGCCAATACACAAGCATCACAAACAAAACTACTCCTATTACAATCATTCACTAAAGTAGGCAGAAAAAAAATTCAAAACCACCAAAAGAAAGATATTCTAAACGCTGATGCCACTGATGCAAATGTAGAAGAGATGAACCAATCATTGCGTGAAAAGTTTGACCATATGCTAACTATGTAGAAATGCACAACATCCGAAAAATATAGACCGTCATGTGCTCTACCACTGCCATTCGCTCTCCTTCATACCAATTCTTGAAAAAAACAATATAGGACAAAAAGTCACCAAAATATTCAAGGCAATAACCAGGACCTTTCCCTAACGTAGAAGATAAAGAACCATTGGCAACTCTAACTTTATCCTTACTGAACAAGGAGAGTAAGAATAAAATAGATTAGAAGAGCTTGTCATATGATTAGTAGCTCCATAATCTATTTAAGGAGAAGTGGAAGAAGCACAAAGGGCAGTCACCCGAAGAATCCATCCAAGCCATCAGATACTTGAGAGTCTACATCTCATCCTGGGAAAGAGGACCAGCACCACCAGATTTGGACTGACTGGGTTTCCATCCTTTGGAGTAGAGATAACAGTGCACTATGCTTTCTCTTCTCATGCTGAACACAGGCATAAACCTCTTTCATGGTGAGAAAAGAATATTGGCCTAGGAATTGACCTGAATCTGATTATATTCCATGTTGAGACCAGAGAAATCTTTAATTCGCCCTTGCTCTGTCATTTGCTGAAAATGTAGATGCATCCTGGAAAAACACCGCCTAAAATTCTGATTGTAGTTAAGCTCTTGCCAAAAACTACTCAACTTAGTGTAGTACTTAGCAAGAGATCTATCTTTCTGATCTAAGCCATGGATCTTTTTTCTCAATTCCTAAACCTGGCATCATTGCCTCTCTGAGAGTACTTCTGTGCTGCAGCAAACCAAATCTGATGCGATGTGTCCATCAATGTAGAGGTACAAATGATAATGGGTTGCACCAAATTAATCAGCTAAGTCATAACAAGAGCATATAAGGCTTGCCATTGCACACGTGCTGGCCCATCTGTCATTAGGTCCTTGGTAACTCCCCTGATACAACTAACTAATCTATGACCATATCAAAATAGTTGTTGTGATCCAACTTAATTGGACTAGTCTGGAGAGATGGGTTATCACTAAGAGTCCCAACACATCAAATTAATCAGCCAAGTAATAACAAGAGCAAATATGGCTTGCCATTGCACACGTGCTGGCCCATCTGTCATTAGGTCCTTGGTAACTCCCATGATACAGCTAATTATTCTATGACCATATCAAATAGTTGTTTCCATCCAACTTGATTGGACTAGTCTGGGGAGATGGGTTATCCCCAAGAGTCCCAACACAACTCAATCCATTCTCTGTGCTATCAATAGAAGTCTTAATGGCTTTCGTCATGTCCACAAAAGCATAGCACAATACAACTAACAAAAACTAGCTCACGACTCTACAAAACACAAAAATATTCAAGAGATTAGAGATTACCCAAAACATCGAATAACTCAGCCTCACCCTTTTTCCTCAAAAAGATCATCGCAATCTTGAAACAAAGGCTGGAATAGGCTTTCTCAAGTCTGGTTGACACCCACAGAGGCAATTCTAAGCATCCATCTACGCGAAATCAGTCCCGATCGATGATTTCAAAAAATAGCCCTTTTTCCCCGAAAATCAAAGAAAAATAGAAAAATTACATCAAAGGAACTCAAAAATACCAAGTTAAATTTACAGTGAAAAAAAATGTTGTACTGGTAATAAAAGAAAACTAAAATTAGGGTTCTCTCCCTTGTCCTCACGAATTTATATTAATATAGCACAAAGTACAAAAATACCCTTGTGACACATAACATAACAGAAGGTTGTAGGTTAAAGGTCTAATAAAGTACATGAGAATGTTGTAGTGACTATGGCTTGTAGAGGATTAGAATTGGCTCAGCTCTCATTTAGCAGGATCTATTTCGAAATTTTTTAGTGCTGGAGGTGCGGACAACAGCCTTCATGTTGTTTTGGTGTGGATCATTAAACCAAAGGACAAAATGTGGGTGAAAGGGTTAGGGTTGTTTGGGTAGGCTGGGTCTTCCGTGATGAAAGATGGGCTGTTGGGATCTACGAACAATATATTTAATAGTAAGCTTGCTGGTTTTCAAAGAGCAGGAGAAGAAGCAGAGAAGTAGAAGAATACAATGAAGGGGTTAATGGGTTAAGAAAAACCACACAAACAATCTCGACTTCTCGTTAACATCTCTACTGAAAAACAACTATATTAAAGTATTTATTGGCTGTTGTAATTCTACCAATTCTACTATCAGTAAGATTCAAAATAGGAAACTTTGTGTAGTATGTGGCTCTGACATTTATTTTGTTGAACATGAGATGTTAGGATTAATATGCTGATTTTGCTTTTATAGATTATAGGAATGAGAAGCGAAGAGAAGATAGGAGCATAATGAGAACACCGATATAGCAGGAGAGAGATAGAAAGAGAAGAGAGAGAGAATAGGAGAGGAAGAAGAAGAGAAATTGAGAAGATAATTGCAGATACAGAAAAGTAGAACTGCAGGAAAAGAAGACAGCAAGTAGAAGAATAATTGAGCACAGAGAAGAAAGCAGCAACTGAGAAAAAACAAAATACGAGATGGTAAAGAAAAGAAAGATATTAGGGTTGAGGGGGGAGAGAGAGAGTGAGAGAGAGAGAGAGAAATCTATCAATCAGATCTGAATTTTATTCGTATATGGAACGTCAAATTCGTATTACAGCAATATTACCTACGTATAGGCTTTAGATAACTATAAAAGCTTATCAAAACCTTCTCAAACTAATCCTATCAAACATATACACTTTTTCTATGATGTTCTAGCCAATTGAAGCTTGGGAATCACATATACACGTTTGGGATAGAATTTAACTCTACTACCAAGCTGTAATAGTTTCAAAAAATATGACAAAACATCTCTAATTTTCATTCAATCTGAAAGTCTGACCTGCTTCAATTAGAGCATTTAACAGACCGTAGATAAGTGGCGCCGACAACTTAGGACTTCCCACAGCAGTACCTTGTTCCACAGATTCAAGAATTTGAAATGCTTCATCAATTCTTCGAGTATCACCCAAACCCTTCATGCAAGAAGCAGCCATCATGCTTCAAGATAGATGAATTTTTTTGACTACATACACTGCAGACAATAAATGACCACAACCACCAAACAAAGGTAAAAGAAAAAAAAATGTTGCAACCATACTGTCAAAATGCCAATGAGGCCTAACAGATGACCTGGGTATTGAAGCAATCACCCAATGCGCACGTTATTAAACTGATGAGACATGATATATATAGCAACGCGTAATTGGTAATTAATCACTAAGTACTCATTTTTTAGCAATTTTTTATTACGAGGACAGAGAAACTGACTAAGAAGGAGAAAAGAAAGGGAAAATTGGTTATTCAGACATTAAGTCATCAAAATCTGGAACAAGTTATATTTTTTCAAAATATAAAACTACCTACTAGGAGGGAGTTAGCAAGCAAGTGAATGGCCAAGAGAGAGAGAGAGAGAGAGAGGTCTTGTTGTGTTACAGACTTGTGAAAAAGTAAAAAAAAAATGTGGATTTGAAGTTTTTCCAGTCTACGTCCAAGCAACAAAGACATGATGTGCGTTTAACTGTGGGACAATGTAGTCCAAAATCAAGCTTAATGGAGAAATCTGTTCGATGCTGGATCAAGAAATTGGACTTCAAGGCTATGTTCACTTTTTCTACCTTTTTTCCTGTCTGATTACAATAAAATGTCATATTATTTATAACAATAATTGATGAATTTCTCAGGTATATCCAAATATAATTGCATCCGAGTCATTTTCCAATTAGAACAAAATCTTGGACACCAATCTGTAGAAAGTAAACTCAGGCCTGAAGTCAAATAGCAAGGGAGTGCCAGCCTGAAAATGTATCTGATACTAATCACCCAGCCTCTGAAGAAAACATAGCCAGAAGGTATGCAGTTGCTTTTCCTACCCATTGAACTTAGTTAGAAGATGACAATTGTCAGGAAAAGTTGATGCAGATAGAGTCAAAACTCCAAAACGACAATCATTATAGTCAGAAAAGGAAACAAGAATAAATGTTACAGAAAAAACCTGAACTAGCGATCTGCTTGTAGAAGGAAAGAATGATATATTGATGTTATTATTTGGTGTTATATTTTTGAAACATTATAAAACCTATTGTAAATATCTATCTAATTTGTCCCAGACTCCCAATAATTTAACCGTTGCCTAGATCAGCATGTGAAGCTTGTTCATGAAAAAATAAGCTCCTTCTTGCCCAAAAATTTTCCTCGCCAATCTGACATATAAGCCATATTAGGTTTGATGCAGGACAGTGTTTTCAACAAGAACTTTTAGGCTGTCCGCAATCAGGTTAGGTGGGCTAAGGCTTTAGTTTTTAAGGTTTGTGGGTGAGAGGGTAAGATTAGGATGCAAGCATGGATTAAAGATCATATTGGCAGACTTTAGGACTAAAGATTTTATACTGGATTGCTGGATGTTCCATGACAGGGAGGAATATTCAAGGGGTTAATGTAGCATCCTAGACATTGCATTCCATCATATGCATTTGAATATGTATTTTGTGTGCATAATTATACTAGGAATTTTTCATAATTGGTGAGAATTGGATCTTTCATGCTATAGACATGTTCAAATTCTCTAATCAAGGTGCTTCATTAGGTTTATTTAATGTTAATTGTATTTTGGAACATTTTTGTGAAAAGTGGTTTTGATTAGTTAAATTTAATCGGGATTAATTAGACTAATCGTTGTTTAATTAGGCTTAACCATGATTACCTTAAGTAAGGATTAATTAGTTCTTAATCATGATTAGTTTGTTAGACTAAGTATTAGTGGGAGAGTGCCACCTCACATGGAAGGACACCCTCATCTCTTCCTTAAGGGACATGTATCCCTCTTATCCTGATTATCTTATAAATTGCAAGACATGTGTGTGCATGTGCATGCTTGTGTGTGGACATGTCATGCTTCTAACATGTGAAGAGAGAGATGAGGGAGAAGTAGAGAGGAGAAGGAAATTCTGCACAAAAGAAAAGAAAGAAGGAAAGAGTGTTTGGTCAGAAAGAAAGTGAAGGAAAAAGCTTGGGAAAGAAGGAAAAAGCTTGGGAAAAATCTAAGAAAATTGCAAAGGCTCGAGATAAGGTAAGGAATCCCAATACTATGATTGTTTTCATGTATTAAGTTGATTAATGCATTTAGAAAGACTTTTCATGCTCTTGGAATTGTGAAATTTGACCCTAGAATTAGAGACTTTAAGTTAAAGACTTAGAATCTTTTGTAATGTTCATGTTTTGATGTTTAAAATTTTGTTTGAGACTTTTGAACCACATTCAAGACCTTAGGAGGGCTTAAGAATATGTTGGATTAGTTAGGAGTTACCTAAAACCCTATTTTGGATGCATCATTCTTGGACTATGAGCATGCTAGTGCGGGGTGGAGTGCACCTACTCACACAGTCCACTAGAATGAGTGTGCCAGTGCGGGGTGGAGTGTGCCTACTGGCACAGTCCATTGGAATGAGCATGCCAATTCGAGGTTGAGTGCACCTACTAGTGCAGTCCACTGAAATTCTTTTTATTTGCATAAGAATTACCCTCCAACCTTGAACAATAGCTACATTTGGAGACCTTCATTTTGTTTGTAATATTATTTTATGCATTAATTATGTAGGATAATTAGCAAAAAGGTGGTTCAAGCCCTTTTAAAGAACCAAAGTGAGTGGTGTGGATGCTTGGAGGTATTCCTTTCAACTTTGATTTATCTTAAATATTTATATGTTAGATTGCAATGAAAAATGTATGCTTTTGACTCAAACGCTTTATTTTACAAAGATATTTTAATTTCATGGACATTATACTTGTAAAATCCTTTAGAAATGTGTTTAAATGTATTGTATGCCACACTCAGGAGTCCTAACTCAGGGGATCTAAAACAAATTGTTATATGAATTGGGGAGAGGTCGCCTAAGGGGAGCCACATGGTTCCTTGTAGGTTCTACATGTATAAAAATCAATTATGGGCTTCATCTCATTGTGCACAGAGAGTGTGAATAAATGCTAAGAAGTGGAGTTTATTTTGAAATACAAATGTTGCTTTGTAATCAATATGTGAATAATCCTCCACTATTTTAATGAGAAGCTATTACTTTTATATTATGCTTTTGAACAACAATGTTTTATAAATTGTCCATGGTATTAACTAGAATATATTCCTTGTATCTATATCACTCACTGGGCTATGCTCATACTGTGGATTATCATTTCAGGAAATGTGGAATAGGACCATGCCTGGAGATGTTTGTGAAAGTCTGCTTGGAAGTGTGTTTTGGGAGATCAATGTTTTTGTTTTTTGTGAAGAAAAGCATTCCACTTTTCAAGCTACTGACCCTATGTGAGTAGTTGAGTGACAATGTCTTGTATATATTTGTTTTGTATAGCCTTGGGATAGGCCTAAAGGTTTGTAATAATCCTATGTATATAGTTTTGACTTCAGATGTGTTGGAAACGTAAGCACTTACTCTGAAACTCAATTTTGAATACACAACACTATATTATGCTTCTGCTATTATCTATATTATGGATGAATGCACAGGTGATCAACCTATTTCATGTATTAGGCCTTTAGTAGCTACGCTACTAACCGGTTATGACCTTAATTCACATAAGTGGAGTTTGGGTCGTGACAGTTAAAGGTTGCAGTGGTAGAATAATTGGAAAAATAAGATTTTAGGATGAAAAGTCAGGGCTTTTGGGATTAAGTTGTGGTGAAAGGAAGGCTGGTCCTGGCTGTTAGGTACGGCACAGTTGCTGGAAGTTGAAAATTAGAGAAGAAAAGGGAAACATAAAAGAAAAATGAAAGATAAGCCTTAGAGTCTCACCAAAGCCTTCTAGGAATCTCAACTAGAATAGATTCAGGGAGTCTCGCCATTAAAAGAAAACAAAATCTGCAGAAACTAAATTAATCAAAAGTTGTATAATTGTCTCTACAAGGCTAGCTTATATAGGAGCATAAGACACTCCTTTTTTTTTTATAAGTATATTATAACGTGCCAAAAAGCGAGCACAACTCTATATACACAACAGATAAAGTAAGATGAAACACAAAACAGATAAAGCAAGATGAAACACGCAACAAAAAACCCTCTATATATCTACAAGGATGTGCAAATCCCCCAAAAAAATCAACAGAAGAGTGTAGAGAAAAAGGGGAATCTCACTCGACCAAAAATACATGGAGACCAACATCACACCCTTCAACTTATGGACCAGGCACTTTACTCCTTCAAAAGATCTCTTGTCCCTCCACAAACACCACATCAGACATGTTGGCCTTCCTAATAAGTCTCCAATAGAAAGAGGAGACTTAAAAAACTCCTTTTGGGGAACTTCCTCAAGCCAAAGTGTCTTTCGTCCTTGCATGGACGATGCTATCTAGCAGACTCCCCAAAAGAGCTTTTGCTAACTCCACCTCCCAATCCTGCAAAGCTCTATTAAAGAGAGGAGACCAAAGCCCCATATTGGAGATGGACACCAACAGTTTGCTACAGACGCTCATGATACACTGCTATGCCATTCAAATTCGGGAAGGCCTCCCTTAACTGAGTTTGCCTACACCGTGAATTTTGCCAAAAAAGACACCCAGCGCCTATTCCCCACTTTGAAGGAACTGAGGTAAGGGATGCTCATAATACCGTTAACATAAAGCCACTACATGGGGCCCCACAATATTTCTTGTGAGCCAATCCCCCTATCATGGCTACACTTCCCTACAATCACTCCTCTTCACAAATTCTCTAGGTCTCAGGCAAACCTCCATACCACTTCTCCAGTAGAGCCCGATTGCATAAACCTAAATTTTGAGTCTCAAACCCCCCCCCCCCCCTTGGTTTTTAATCCGGAAGCAAACTCCATCCACATCCACAAGAAGGTACCTAAACATAAGTCTGCCCCTTGGATAGATATTGCTTTTTTCCACGACACCAACCTCTTCTCAAACCTCTCTACCACCGTGTTCCAAACCACCTTGGATTTGAAGGATGCACCCAAAGGAAGGCTCAAATAGACTGAAGGTTATTCCACCCCTTAACCCAAATTAGCCGCCAAAATCTCCACGTCCCCTACCAGGATGATCTCAATCTTTGCTAGATTGATCTGAGGCCCAAAAATGGCCTCAAAACAAAGAAGCACGCATCTCAAGGCTCGTAAACTCAATTGCCCCACAAAAAATGGTTGTATCATCCCTGAACAACAAACGGGACCCCGAGATCATCTCACTTCTTTGGTCACCCATCTGGAACCTGCTTAACTACCTTGCAACCACTGCCTTCCCTACCATCCAAATTAAAATCTCCATGACAATGATGAAGAGTAACAATGAAAGGGGGGCACCGTGCCTCAACCCACTAGAACTTTAAGAGAAAAGTTTGATGACCCCATTAACTATAGCACTAAGAACTTCACGGTCGAGATGCAAAACTTGATCCATTTACACCCCCCCCCGCCCTGAAACCCATTCTATCCAACAAATAAATCAAATAATCCCAGCACATATATCAAAAGCTTTCTTGAATAGTGATCGGTTCCAATGCTGGATCCAACTGAAATCTAAGCCTAGTCTTACTTTTTGTCCTCTGGGTTAGTAGGCTGCTAGTTTATTATTTATATTGTCTTATGTTTAACTGGCAAACAAATATTTTAGGATTTTTATATTTTATGAGCCTCGGCTCAAAGCTAGCGTGTAGTTTTATTTTGTGAGTTAATGAGTTTAGTTATGTGATTGACCCTTCATGTGTAGCCTTTAAGTTGGTTTTAATCTGGTTTTACATGTCACAGTTTAAACTTACTAATTTGGGGAATCATGACCATAGCAGAATGCAGAGATGTCTACCAGACAATTATATCATGCATTCTTCAAGTTCAATAGAGCAAGTTCATATTTCAGCTGTTTTTTAAGCTCTCTCATGACTTGTGTACTGCAACCCCAACCTAAATTGGATGCTATGGGATTCCTGGATTGCTTTATATATTCTTCTTGCAAGCAGAACTTTATGTTCTAAACACAAACAGTCCCTGTTTTCTCTAGCATTTCTACCTAAAAGCCTGCTAACATAACCATGGCCTCTTTCATATCATATTAACATTTAGGTAAGTCCCTAACTCCCAAATCCTCCTAATAATAGCTGCATAAAACTTTCCAGCAAAATTCTCCTATAATTTGAACCCAAAATCCATTTTATCCCTCTTTCAAATTACAAAGCTTACATCATTTCTAATGAGAATCAACAAGCACCATTAAAGGATCCATTATATGTTCCAGTTGGGCCTATTACAAGAGCAAGATCCAAGAAAATCAAAGAAGCAATTAATGGGCTAATTTATGAGATCTAGGCTGATTCTAAAATGGGACATTCCAAGCTTGGCCCAAAGTAAGATGAAGGCATAATAAATTTAATTCAAGCTATTGATGAGGCTGATTAGTAGTCTTTTGACTTGGCTAATTAATTGGTTGATTGCCCATCAATTAGGGGCTGATTTGTAATCTTTTGAGTAGTTTTTTGACTTAGCTAATTGATTGGCTGATTGACCATCAATTAGGGGCTGATTTGTAGTCTTTTGAGTAGTCTTTTGACTTGGTTAATTGATTGGCTGATTGCCCATCAATTAGGAGCTGATTTCTAGTCCTTTTTATCTCAACCATATTTTATAAATTGCATGCACTTTTTGTAATGAGAAAGCATTGAATTGAGATAAAAATAAAAAAAAACGCATGAGTGTTGTTTTTTCTATTGGTTCTTCAGAGAACTTGCAAACTTATCAAGAATTTTTCCTTGTGTCGTACAAATTTTATAACTTCGGTTCGTGATTCCATATAATCATTGGGTCAGGGTTAGTTACTCTATACCTTCGGTTTGCATTTCAGTTATAAGTGTTGGGACAGGGTTTTCTTTCAAAATATGACTTTTAGCTTTCTTGAGCAAGTATTCCGACATTGTTGTTGGGTCTCAACGCGTGTTGGTTGGGGTTCGCATCATTTGGTATCCGAGCCAAGTTCTAAAATCAAGTTTACTATTTTTTTATCTTTTGTTTTTTGCTATCATCCATCATGTTTCATTTGTATTCATTACTCTTTGTTCTTGCCTTGTGTCGAACACCAAGTTCAAAAAAGAAAAGAAAAGAGACTTCAAAAAAAAAAAAAAAGAGAGAATATGACTTCTGTTCTTTTCCTTTGATTCGTTATTTCTATAATATTTTTCTTGCCATCGGTATTGGTTTAAATATTGCAAGTTGAATTTCTTGAGCAAGCTCATTAGTTGAACGAAGAACTAAAAAGGGGGAAGTTAGGAGTGGAAAAAGGCAAGAGAGTGTGAGACTAATATCGAGAAAAGCCAATTTCAGAGTGAAACACAAGAGCGAGTGACATAATTTGAGTGCAAATACGTGAGGGAGTGCTGTGAAGGATTGTTTCTAACATTTCTGTATAGCTTAAAAAAAAATGTCTTCCAGGGACGACACATTGTAGAAAGAAGGACCGGGGGGTGGGGGGGTCGTTCTTTGTGTTGCAGGCTATGCAACAACAATTCAAACGCATGAATGTTGTATTTAATGAAATTCAAGATCGGATGGATTGGCAAGATGCTGTTATTGCTAATTGGCGCAGGGGCGTCCCCAAAGAGTCCCTATTAGTAGGAGGCAAGAAAGGCGTGCGCCTGTGAATGGTGTTGATGGCGACCACGAGGATGAGTTCGAAGATGAAGAGGATCAAGCTTCATTGAACGGCGAAGGCAGGTTCGTACCAAGGGGAGAAAGGCGTGATAGAGGTTTCCGAAGAGATCCAATATGGCGAGATGGAACTGATAGAAACCTAGGAAACCTCAAAATGAAGATACCATCGTTCCAAGAAAAAAACGATTCTAAAGCATACTTGGAATGGGAGAAGAAGGTGGAGTTAATTTTTGAGTGCCACAACTACTTCAAGGAGAAAAAGGTAAAACTCACTGTCATTGAGTTTATTGACTATGCTATTATATGGTGGGATCAACTTGTGATGAACAAAAGGAGAAACCATGAGAGGTCTATTGAGACGTGGGAGGAAATGAAGGCCATCATGAGGAGGTGGTTTGTCCGTAGTCACTACTATAGGGACTTGTATCAGAAATTACAAAGTCTTACTCAAGGCTATAGGAGCGTGGATGACTACTACAAGGAGATGGAGATCGCCATAATTCGGGCTAATGTAGAGGAGGATAGAGAAGCTACCATGGCAATGTTTTTGAATGGGTTGAACCGGGACATTACCAATGTGGTGGAGTTGCAACACTATGTGGAGTTGGAGGACATGGTGCACATGGCAATAAAGGTGGAACGGCAGTTTAAAAGGAAAGGAACTCGGTTACCTCAAAATCTTGGCTCCTCTACTTCTTAGAGGTCAAATTGGAGGAAAGATGAAGGGGCTAGGTAAAATTGAATCTCAAACTCGTAATCGTGATATTAAGTGTTTTCGTTGTTTGGGAGTAGGTCACATTGCTTCACAATGCCAAAATAAGAGGACCATGATCACACGTGTTGATGGAGAAATGAAAATTGAAAGCGATAGCAATGATGACCACATGCCATCATTTGTGGACGCTGGTGACGATGATGTAGAGTATTCGGTGGAGGGCGAGTCACTTGTGGCTAGGCGTGCTTTAACTGCTCAAGTCAAATAGGATGACATGGAACAACAACAAGAGAACATTTTGCATACTAGGTGCCACGTCAACAACAAAGTATGTAATATGATCATTGATAGGGGAAGTTGCACTAATGTGGCTAGCACTACTCTAGTTAAAAAATTGAATTTATCTACCATGAAACACCCTAGACCGTATAAGTTGCAGTGGTTGAATGATTGTGGGGAGGTTAAGATGAATAAATAAGTGCTAGTTTCTTTTTTAATTGGAAAGTACAAGGATGAAGTACTTTGTGATGTTGTTCCAATGTAAGAGGGTCACATATTATTGGGCATGCCATGGCAATTTGACAAGAAGGTCACTCATGACCGGTTCAAGAATAGGCATTCTTTTGTAAAGGACAACAAAACTATTACTCTTGTCCCATTCACTCCAAGACAAGTGTATGAAGATCAAATGAAATTGAAAAGAGAAAATGAGTTGAAAAAAAATTGAGACCGAAAATTTAAAAAAAGATGATGAAAAAGAGAGTGAAAAGAAAAAAGAGAGTGAACAAAAATAGGAGAATGAAAAGAAAACAGAGCGTGAAGAAAATGGGAGAGACAAAAAAATGAGTTTTTTTGCTAAAGCGAGTGATGTCGAGAGTGCTTTTATACAAACCAACCTATATTTGTACTATTATATAAAGAGGTATGTTTTAATACTACCGAATTTGAGAAATCTTTGCCTAGTGTTGTCTCTTTGTTGCAGGAATATAAGAATGTGTTTCCTACCGATGTGCCTAGTGGGTTACCACCTATCAGAAGAATAAAACATAAAATTGATTCTGTGCCAGGTGCGACAATTCCTACCTGACCAGTCTATAGGAGTAATCCGGAGGAGACAAAGGAACTTCAAAGGCAAGTGGAGGAGTTGCTAGCCAAAGGACACGTAAGAGAGAGGATAAGTCTGTGCGTAGTACCGGTGCTACTTGTACCCAAGAAGGATGGAACTTGGAGAATGTGTGTTGATTGTAGGGTTATCAACAACATTATGGTAAAGTATAGACATCCCATTCCTAGGCTAGATGACATGTTGGATGAGTTGCATGGGTCATGTATTTTCATAAAAATTGATTTGAAAAGTGGGTATCATCAAATTAGGATGACAGAGGGTGATGAATGGAAAACAACCTTTAAAACTAAATATGAATTGTATGAGTGGTTGGTTACGCGTTTTGGTCTAACTAATGCACTAAGTACATTCATGAGGTTAATGAATCATTCATTACGTGCGTTTATAGGCAGATTTGTTGTAGTCTATTTTTATGACATTTTGGTGTATAGCAATAGCTTGGATGAGCATATTGATTATTTGCATTGTATGCTTGATGTTTTGAGAAAAAAAAAAAACTATATGCCAATTTAAAGAAATATTCCTCTTGCATGGACAAAGTTGTGTTTCTTGGTTATGTTAGCACAAAAGGAATTGAGGTGGATGTGGAAAAGGTAAAGTCTATCAAGGAATGACCCACACCTAAGTCAATCACAGAGGTAAGAAGTTTTCATGGTTTGACTAGTTTTTATTGGCGATTCGTCAAAGATTTCAATACACTAGCTGCACCACTCACTGAAATTGTTAAAAAAATCCGTGGATTTTAAATAGGGTAGTGAGCAAGATCGTGTATTTCATGAGATTAAAGAAAGATTGTGTGGTGCTTCTTTATTAGCATTACCCGATTTTTCTAAAACTTTTGAGATTAAGTGTGTAATATCCTGAACCTCTATTATCTAATTTAATGTGAATTTCTAAAATTTTATATCATTCTAATGTACTTTTGAGTCAAGATGACCAATCAAAATTTATGTTGTACCTTAAGTTCCTAGTGTGAGACACATGGGATTATTTCCCATATATATCATCTTATTACACACACACACACACACACACACACACACACACCCGTATGACACACACACCCACACTCATCTGCCGAGAAAAAGAAGAAGAAGGAGAGAATAAGAGCAATTAAAGAGAGGAAGAAGAGGAGGAAGAAGGTCGGAAGAACTCCATCCAAGCTAGAAGAAGCTATTGTTGAAGCTTGAGAAAACTTAGAAGAAAGGTATGAATCCTAATCTCTTGTACATGTAAATACATATGTGTTGTTGTGTTTGGAGACTCTTTTGAGTTCCATTTGGTTAGATTTTGAGGGCTTGTAAGCATATGTTGATGGATTGGGAGTTGGGGTTGAAAACCCCCAAATTCAAACATGTTGGGTTTGAGATTTCAAACCCTAGATCCCTTTGATTGGCTTGTTTATTTTGCCTCATTTTGAGTTATTGTGGTCTCTTTGGGTCAATCATTGTACGCTAGAAGCATTTGAGGAGTTTGGGAAAGGTTTGATGAAGTTTGGTTTTGGTTTGAGTGAGGTTTGGGGATTTTCGGATTTGAAATTTGGGTTTTTCAGCTCAAGAGTTGATCCCTTTGCCTCAAGAGTCAACCCTTTTGTCTAGAGAGCTCCTAGATTCATTTCTTCAGCTTAGGAGTCCACCCTTTTGTCCAAAGAGTTCCCAGTTTCACTTTTTCAGCTCTAACACTCTTTAGTACAACGGGCATAACTTGCTCTAGAAAACTCGAATTGATGCACCGTTTAAAGCGTTGAAAAGTAGACTCATAGACCTTTGTACCCATATAGAGTTTGTACTCTAATTCTTTATAGATTCGGAGATACGAAATTTTAAAGTTAACCCAAAATTTCTATCAGTAACATTGTTCTTCAGAATTTTAGTCCATTTTTAATGGGACATAACTTCTTTATTCGAAATGTGTTTTCAACCCACGACCTATCAAATTAAAGGTCTTTAAGCCTATTTTCAAGTGAAATTGACCTAGAATGTAGTCTCACTCCTGATGAGAATGAGATGCATTGAATGAACCGGTGTTGAGGGACCAATGTTTCAAACCTCAACTTTTATGTTCTTACTTTGCATTAGTGTCTTGTGTTTGATGTCTCTATGTACTTTATATGTAGGAACGATCTTATTTAGCACCTTTCACAAGGATTAAGGTGAATAACGATATGCCATGAGTAAAACCCTATTACTTTCCAAATGTTTTAAGTTCAACTCCATATAATGCAATGTTTTCCATATGTTTTCAATGCATCAATGTTTATGTTCCATTGAAAATGTCATACTTTTAAAGGCATGCAAGTTATATTTACGCTATGAATTGAAACCCATGAACTAGAGTGCTTACATGAATGAGATGCAAGATTTTTTCAATATATGGTGCCAACTCAAGATCTTTCGTGGTAAGACCTTAAACTAGCAATGATGGTCCTACGGTAGGGGATGCGAAATAAACTATCGCCATGTTCGGAAGACGTCCCACGGCTTAAAGAGCCCTATGTGTGACCTTTAAAGTTACTAATGTGGAGTATAGCTCTGATGTCGGGTTGTAGCACATTTATGTTTTTAGAACGAGAACGATGATATGTTCAAATGTTTATGAAAAGTTATGTTATGCTTTATCACGAACAAAGATATATTGCATCTCTCTTTTATGATACCATGTTTTGAAACGATAGAATGTTTTAATATAATGCTTATGCTATCTATGATTTCAAGCCTATACTTACGCGTTTTCAAGTTCACGCTCTACATGCATAAATGTTTTATCTATTGTTTTATACATTAGACATAATTGCTAGTCCATGGTATTTTCGTACTCATGCATCAGTATTATTCACTAAGTATTAGCTTACGTTTTCTCGATGTTTTCAGGTAGCCAATCCGAGAGGCCCTAGGAGGAGGCTATATGTGGATTTTGAGTTACAGCCCATGGACCTATGTTATGTTATGTGTATTTAGGCAGGACCCTAATGTTTGTAATGTTATAAATGATATAACTGTGGCGGCCTCGAATAGGCCCATATGTCTTTATATGTTTTAGGATTAGGCAGAGTTCTACATGTGTGATACGAGTTATGTTTAAACTATAAAAATCCTATTTCCGCATTTATGTATCATTTTAAATGATTACGCATAGGTATTCAACCGGTTTATGTAATGCGGCTTTGAGTAGTCTTGCTACTACCTGGTCATGTATCGTAAGTCCGCATAGGCCGAGTTTTGGAGCGTGACAGAGGGTGATGCCTTAAGAATAGGTATTGGAGCTGTTATGATGCAGGAGAAGCAGTCAATAACCTATTTTAGTAAAAAGCTAAATGGGGCAGCTTTGAACTATCCGACATATAACAAGGAGCTTTATGCATTGGTGCAAGCATTGGAGACTTGGCAACATTACCTTTGGCCGAAAGAATTTGTCAAATATACCGACCATGAGTCCTTGAAGCACTTGAAAGGATAAGGTAAGTTGAATACAAGGCATGCCAAGTGGATGGAATTCATTGAGACTTTCCCTTACGTAATCAAATACAAACAAGGTAAGGAAAACATTGTGGCTGATGCATTATTAAGAACGTATGGCCTTGTCTCTACTTTGAATACAAAGTTATTAGAATTTGAATATCTTAAGAAATTGTATGCTAAAGATGATGACTTTGCTAATGTGTATGGAGCGTGTGAAAGGGCAGCGTTTGGTAAGTTCTATAGACTAGATGGGTATTTGTTTAGAGAGAATAGACTTTGTGTGTCTAATAGTTCTATGCGAGAGTTGCTTGTGTGCGAGGCACATGGAGATGGTTTGATGGGTCATTTTGGTATAAGGAAGACTTTAAACATGTTGCATGAAAATTGTTTTTAGCCAAAGATGAAACATGATGTGGAGAGGATTTGTACTAGATGCGATACATATAGGTAGGCCAAATCTAGAGTCTTACCACATGGATGATAAACTCCTTTACCTGTACTTAGTGCGCCTTGGATAGATATTTCTATGGACTTTGTTTTAGGTTTGCCTAGGTCGAGGAACGAAATAGATTCAATTTTTGTGGTTGTTGATAGGTTTTCTAAGATAGCACATTTCATCTCTTGTCATAAAACCGATGATGCAACCCATATCGCTGATTTGTTCTTTCAAAAAATAGTACGACTCCATGGTGTTACTAGGAGTATTGTGTCTGATCGTGATGTTAAGTTCCTTAACTATTTTTGGAAAGTCTTGTGAGGAAAGTTGGGAACTAAATTGTTGTTTTCGACTACTTGTCACCCTAAACAGATGGAAAAATTGAGGTAGTGAATAGAATTTTATCTACTTTGCTGCGTACTATAATTAAAAAAAAACTTGAAAAATTGGGAGGATTGTTTACCATTCATTGAGTTTGCATATAATCAGAGTGTTCATTCTATTACCGATTTTTCACCATTTGAGATTGTTTATGGTTTTAATCCACTAACTCCTTTGGATTTGTTGCCTTTCCCAGTTAATGAAAAGACTAGTTTGGATGGTCAAAAGAAGACTGAGATGGTGAAGAAACTCCATGAAAGTGTACGGCAACACATAGAGAAGAAAAATGAGTAATATGCGACCAAAGCCAACAAGGGCCGTAGACAAGTCAACTTTGAACCGAGTGATTGGATTTGAGTGCATATGAGAAAGGAAAGATTTCCAGCTTGTAGGTGGTCTAAGCTACATCCTAGAGGGGATGGTCCATTTCAAGTCCTTGAGCGGCTCAGCGATAATGCCTACAAGTTGGATCTTCTAGGTGAGTATAACATTAGTGCTACATTTAATGTTTTTGATCTTTCTCTTTTTGATGTAGGTGATGATTCAAGGACGAATCCTTTTGAAGAAAGGAGGAATGATGAGAATCAACAAGCACCATTAAAGGATCCATTATATATTCCAGTTAAGCCTATTACAAGAGAAAGATCCAAGAAGATCAAAAAAGCAATTAACGAGTTGATTCATGAGATCTGGCTGATTCTAAAATGGGGCATTCCAAGCTTGGCCCAAAGGAAGATGAAGGCATAATAAATTTAATTCAAGCTATTGATGGGGTTGATTAGTAGTCTTTTTACTTGGTTAATTAATTGGCTGATTGTCCATCAATTAGGGGCTGATTTGTAGTATTTTGAGTAGTCTTTTGACTTGGCTGATTGCCCATCAATTAGGGGCTGATTTGTAGTCTTTTGAGTAGTCTTTTGACTTGGCTAATTGATTGACTGATTGCCCATCAATTAGGAGTTGATTTGTAGTATTTTTTTTCAACCATGTTTTATAAATAGTATTCACTCTTTGCAATGAGAAAACATTGAATTGAGATAAATAAAAAAAAAATGCATGAGTGTTGTTTCTTCTATTGGTTCTTCAGAGAACTTGTGAACTTATCAAGGATTCTTCCTTGTGGTGTTCAAATTTTATACCTTTCGCTTCGTGATTCCATAAAATCATTGGGTCGGGGTTAGTTACTCTATACCTTCGGTTCACATTTTAGTTATGAGTGTTGGGTTAGGGTTTTCTTTCAAAATCTAACTTTTAGCTTTCTTGGGCAAGTATTTCGATATCGTTGTTAGGTCTCAATGTGTGTTGGTTGAGGTTCACATCAATTTCTTCTACCTTTTTGAACCCTAAACCTACAAGCTAAGAAGCATGAACATTGACACAAATACAGATATGCGACACGACAATTTTTAAAAAATGAGGACATGGACACAGCGGGGATATAGCCAAAAAATATTTTTTTATACATTTTATTTGCTATGTACATAAATTTAATATCCATAAACTACCAAAATATAAAAAAAATACTAATTCAACATGAAAAACATATTGAATTCATGATTTAACATAAAACATGATGAAAACATGTTTCCAATTTAAACTTGCAATGTGATTCATGTGTGTATAAGTGATGGGTATGTGTCTCTTGCATGTCTAATAAAAAATAAATAACTAAAATTTAGGACACACGAATTGGCATGTCCAAGAAGTATGCGTGTCCAACACCTATCCGACATGGACACAGCACCTCTTAGAAGTGTCCAAGCTTCCTAGCTTACAAGTGGCTCTTTACCTTAAGCTATTTATCAACAATAAATAACCTATAAACTTAACCCACCAAATGATCCATTTTAAGAGGTAGCATTCCATACTCTAGTCCTGCCCTGTATCATGCAGTTTTGCTTATCCATATTAGTCAATTAATTGGCAACATTTTGAATCACAATTCGGATGTACTAACAATACAAGGAACATGAAAATAATATACATCAGTTTAACCTGAACTGAAACAACAAATATGCTAATTAAGGTTTCTATTGGGTGAAACCGGATCCCACTATGGGGTTTCAGCACTAATCACTATGAATGCCCCATCTTGGGTTCCAATCAAACTCTTTTGAAACTCAACCTGAGTTTCATTTGGTTTTGATATGGAACTCAGAGAAAAATAGAAAAGAAAACAAAAGCTGACTATTCAATGATTCGGGAAAACACTCAAAAGCTGATCATATTTGGAAACCCAAGGGGTTTTTGGGTCCGAAGCCAAAACCTCCAAGGACGTCTTTGCATCTAACCCTTCATTTACAAAAAAAAAGAAAAAAGAAAAAAATAGCAGAATGTTGAACAAGGGAAGACTAACACAAGAACCTCTTAGTCTAAGAAGCATGGACACTGACACGGATACGGGTACGGACAAGGGTGTGGACAGTGACACGGTTATGGATACGGACATGGGTGCGGACAATGACTAGGTACAAACATGGGACATGGCAAATTTTAAAAAATAAGAACACAGACATGGCAGGGATATGGAAAATAATATATTTCTCATATTTTTCTTGCTATGTATATGAATATAACATCCACAAACTACCAAAAATATAAAAAAAAATAATTCTAATTCAACATGAAACATATATTGAATCCATAAACTAATTATCGTTTAACATAAAACACGATGAAAACATGTTTACAAATTAAACTTGCAATGTGCTTCATGTGTCTCTAAGTGATGGATACGTGTCTCTAGCATGTCCACTAAAAACGTAAATAAATAAAAATTTAGGACACACCAATTGGCATGTTCAAAGAGTATGTGTGTCCAACACAGATACGACACCCTCTTAGAAGTGTCCATGCATGTTACATGCACAATTAATTGATTTATCATTGATATATGTATACGAATTTAACACACGAAACATATGAACTCATGGAATGAGTCTAGAGTGACTAGTAGGTAGCATCACTGTGTGTTAAATTGCTATCTACTGGTAAAACAGAGAACAAGATTACATAGATGTTACACAAGAGCATATAGAAATACATCACAGTTTAATCAATAGTAGGGAGTCGGCAATTATGTTACTTCCTACTCCCACTGTAGATTATGTTGAATTTTTAAATAGCCAGATTGAAGATAGTTTAATTTAGAAAATCCTCTTAGTCATTTAGAAAGGTAGAAAATTGTATTTCTAATACAAAAGAGACATAAAAGGGAGAATATGAGCACTGCCCACTTATATTGAAATTAGGAGCACATCTGACGAGGATGCTATGGTGAACGTGTGGCAAAACTAGGAGAGATAAGTATATCAGCGAATGAATTCGTGAGATGATAGAAATAGTACCTATCGAAGATAAAATGAGAGAAAATTGATTGAGATGATTTGATCATGTACAATGAAGACCAATAGGCACCCAGGTCAGGATGAGTGACACTATCCGCATTGGGGATAATGCTAGAGGACGTGATAGGCCAAAAATAATTTGGAATTGAGATGATAAGAAAGACATGCACTAGCAATTTATCCACCCCTATAGGTAACAATACTTGGAAATGCACTAGCATTTTTCATACATTTATGAATATGGGGATAAAGTTTCTAAAGTTGTCATTCATGGTGGGAATTCTATGAATGTTGTCTCTAAATTTGTTTTTGCTAAGTAGCAGTTGTAGCCTGAACCATAACCCCAACCATATAGAGTGGATTGGATAGATATCACCTCTTTACCGGTCATAGAGAGGTGCCTAGTTTCAATCCAAAGAGGTGATTTTTCTAATCATAGGTGGATTTCCTTAATACTTTCATTCCAGCACCTATTTTCCCTCTTCCCCCACTTCTGCCATGACATGAGGATCAAATTGTAGATGTTCTTGAGATTTCTAATGTTACATCTACGCATAATGGCTTTTGGAAGTATCTTGTGCATTGAAAAAAATCATTCAGACTCGCCACTTGGATTATTGAAGATGAATTTGCTGCTTTGATCCTAATTTGTTATAGTAGTATTAATGCCTTTATTCTCCAAAAGAGAGTTCTTCTCGGCTGGGGAGAATGATGGAGATCATAATAGAGGCAATAATTGATAGCTTAGTTTTAGGAATCCTAATTTATTTAGGATTTTATTTATCAGATTCTGAATTTGATTTATATTAGTATTATTAGAAAAGCCTATAAATGAAGGCTTGAATTGTATTGTGGGATTATTATATTTTTGGAATAATTGAGAATTCCAAAATTGTGAGATACTCATCTCTCTTCACAGAATTCTCTCTATGTCTCTTCTTTTCTCCCTTTCCTCTTCTCTTCTTTCCCTTCTTCTTCTCTGAAAATTTCCTTCTCTGTTTTCTCCCTCTTTCCATTGTGCTGCATCAACATCCCCTTAGAGACTTTGAAGAATTACATTACAGACCTATTGTTGTAGCAACTGTATAAAGCACACACACTAATTCATTGTGCAGAACACGCAGAAGGCTACATCTATTAGTTTACAAAAAACATTTACAGCATAACTTCACCAAGACTGACCCCTAATGACATAAAACGTCCCACATTGTGATAATATCTCTCTTATTGCACGTGTCATGCCAAAAATACTACACTAGCTCTTGGCATTCCCAGAATTACCACCAATGACAACATCATTAAGCAATTGGATTGAATGGCACCAGCATGGGCATTCTACATAGAGTCAGTTAAGCTTGTGAATAAATCTCTCTCTCTCTCTATATATATATAGAGAGAGAGAGAGAGAGAGAGACATCATAACTATAAGCAGTTTGTATGCTATTACACTCATTAGTCATGGTCTGGCTATATTATAAAAACACAGCCTACATAAAAAAGTCAGAAAAGTTCCACACAAAAAAGCTTTGGAAGTACCTTCAACAGAGTACCATATGTGATTTCATCAACCCCACAGCTCTCTGGCTTTGACATTTCATCAAAGACCCTAAGAGCTGAATCCACATCCCCGCAATGAACACAAGCCTTCAACACCGTATTCATCACAATTGTATTCAGCTTCCCATACAGCTTCTTGCAATTCTCAATTTCCTTAAAAATCTGAAAATACAAAACAATAATGGTAATTCAAATTACATACCTCCAATTATTTACACACACATGCTTAAATGCATGCATTTATAGATACACATGCACATACACGCACAAGCACATACATACACAGTATTACATACTTGACTCAACTAACCGTTTTCCCAACTACGTGGGGTACATACACATACATACATAGCATTACATACTCATCTCAACTAAGCCTTTTTTTTCCACCTGCTTGGGGTCGGCAACATGGATCCTATTGCACCGTTCCTCTATATCAAGAAAATAGATTTACATATCAAGTCTACCTAATACAATGAATTGTTTCAATGCTCACCCTAATTGATTTTCTTTTATTGAATTGATTTTATTCCCCGTAGAATGAAATTAAATTGATTAATACAAGATCCATAATGGCATGATCTCAATTGAACTGCAAAGTAACATACATACAAATATCATATGTAATCAAATATATGTGTGTAAGACAGAGAATTGAGGAGGAAATGGAGAGATAACCTGATGGAGCTGTCGCCGGCGTGTGAGTTGGACAATGCGCGAAGTGAGCCGTTTCAGATTGGGGATGGTTTGGGGTTTTTGCGTGGAGAGACATTTGAACAAACGATGTCTGTAGATTGATGATGATGAAGAGGAAGTCGAGAAAATATTATTGAGAGAACATAATAATGGTTTTGTTGGAATGTAGGGAGGCCTAACCAGAGGAGGAGGAGTTAAGCTTTCATGAGATAAGAAGGTACGAAATTGCGGCATTGCTGGGTTTGATGATGATGATGCAGCTACCCATCACCCAGCATAGGGTTTATGACTGAAAGAAGAGATTGAATTGATCAGAGGCAGAGGCAGCTTGGGAGAAATAGCTAGACGAGTCCTAGATGTCTTGCAGTGTAGATCTTGCAAACTGCACCCGCATCCCGCAGCTCAGCACCGGTGTCTAGTCTAGTCTAGTCCAGTAGGATATACAGAGGGCAGAGGGAAGACGAGGTAGAGGGATAGGTACAACGGATAACATCAGGCGATAATTTGGCGCCTTTTGTACCTGTTTGGTTACGGTAACCGTTACGATCCCTTTTCGTTTTTTATATTCTCATAAATAAAAAATTTGAGAATATTTAGTTTTTATTGTTCTCAAAAACAAATTAAATAGGACTGACAAAAACACCAACTTTTCATATATGATTTTGGAAACTCATAAAATAAATTTTTGTCGGTTTCTAAAATAATGGTGTTTTTTTATAAAAAATTTAAAAATAAATTTCAAAACTGGCTTACCAAACACAATTTTGACTAAAATAATTTCTGAAATCATTGTTTGAAAATTTTAAGATGAATGAGCAGAAAAAGCAGCTATCGCAATATGACTCATGATTGCTACAATTATAAATAGTAGTTATTATGAATGTAACTTGTAGTTATTGCGAAATGGTATCATATTTTGAAAAAATTATTTTGTCACCACATCTTGCTTATATGGTTAGAGAATTTATTCACGTCATACTATGCATCCATTTTTTTAAAGAGAGAGAATACTTTTTTAAAAATTATAGGTATTATCAAGGCTCAATGGTTAAATTTTCAAATTTAATATTTCTAAATGATAAATTTTACAAAGGTAATAATTTAAATGGAATATCACATCACGTAAGGATTAAAATTTTGTTTCACTGTGCTATTTTGATTAACATGAAAATGGAAGTATTTCGAAAATATTTCAAAAGTGACAAATAATAATGTAATAAAATACAACATTTGCATTTTTTCTTAATAGAAAAATATAAAACATTTATGAAAAATCCTGGTATATTATCTTGTGCTTCAGTGCATGTTGCTATATTTCGGTGATTTTTTTATTATAAAAATACTAACACTAGTATTTTGTTTCCGTCACTTAATAAATTTTTCGGCTCATTTTAATAGAAACAAATGGAAATTATCTTCTTTGTGTGAGCATGATGAAGTAATGTGATGTTTACCCTACATATACGTCCTATTTTGTGACAATTGTTATTACATAATAACTAACCATGCTTAGTTCAAGTGATAACTAGTGGTAATTAACCTCATCATACTGGACCATCACAGTTCCGGTGCTATTCCCATTTCATATCAAGTGATTGGTTATTCAATTGCTATGATTTGGGGACACGGCTAAACTAAAGCCCCTATCATGTCTCGCATGCCTGTGGATCGGGGCCAGCTCGAGTTGATAATTGAAAATTTTAAAAAATAGGATTAGTCATGCATCTCTAATTTTTTAACATAAAAACACAAATTATAAATTCAAATAGTAAAGATTTAAAAACATATATACCATAAATATAGACTTTTTGACATATATAAGATTGAGTCTCACTTGGGTTAGGTTGTTTCTTTGCTCCAGGTCCAAAAAAATATGAACCTGAGAATCAAAACCGAATTGATCAAGTTGGTATTTTTTGTACCGAGTACAGAACTGAACATTTGACAGACCCGAACTAAGCTAACGCACATAAGCTAGATTAGTTCAGTTCTTAGGTTTTCGATTTGTTTGTGCACACTGATTGTGGATATTTACATCAGTGCATATAACCATTGTTGATAAGAATGGCAGCGGGTCGGGTTGGGTTGGGTCGGGGATTGACACTTCCATCCCCACATCCACCTACAAAATCCACCTCCATCCTCGCACGGAGATTTTGTTGGAGGTTCATCCCCACTCGGTACAAACCTCCGTCCACCCTCGCCCCCACCCCGTACCCACTAAGCCCAATTTAAAGCCCAAGTAACTGCAATCAACCCACATTCAAACTATTCCCTTAAAAAAAAACAGAATTCAGCATTCAAATCAATTTTTTAGCATTCAAATCCAACAATTCTAGAATAAATCTAAGAACTTCAAATTAAATAAACAAGAATCTAGCAATAGTTGAATAAATCCAAGAAATTCAAATTAGCATTACAACCAGCAAGCTTAAATCTGCAACAGAACCAAAAAGGATGCTAAAATGTCTTGATAAGCATCCCAAACATTTGAGAGAAGCTAATTGCTGAGTAGCATTCAATCATGCTGTAAATTTGCAATAGAAACAAAACAGAACCAAATTACAACCAGCAAGCTTAAATCAACAATCTGGTCTCAACTTGATTAATCAATTTACAATCCATCGAGACCCGAGACAAATTTAATGACCAACCCTGATTTTGACACCAACACTCAAGAATTGGTTTCAAATCCCTGGTAGTAGGTGGCAGGAGGAGAATCTTCGATGAAAGTCACCTCCTCTACATAAAAAAAGAGCTTATGCAATAACAGAACTCCAATATATAAGCAGCTAAATGAGACTCAAATATCACCTTCGGTAGTACCCACGCCTGAGTATTCTATAATGTCTTCCCATGTATATAAGCAAAGTAAGGTTTTTCCAAGAAAATGAACCATAAACCAGTAATATCAAATTTCGAAATGAAGCAAATAGAATCGCTCCTCCATTGGGTTATGCTATGCCAAACCAGTAATATCATTTTTTGATCTTTTAATTTTTCATAAAGATTTAAAAATAAAATAAATAACTACAAATCAGAAATTAAGAAAGCCACAAGAACTCCTATATTTCTAAAAGCTAGAATTCCATGGAACATGATGCTAAAATTAGGCAGGATGCCATACCATGTATGCATAAATCCAAGAAAGTGTTCCCTAGTGAACATGAACACAGTGAAAGCTGTAAGACCAAGAAACATGCAGATTCTCTTTTTCGGCAAATTTCCCCGACAAAGGGAAATTTTTTGCTTATTTCCCAGCCTAGGTGCGGTTTTAACTTATTTCCGCAACCCAGGTTTGACGCCATTTAGAAAAGCGTTTTTGTTAAAAACGCCTTTTTAAAAAGCGTTTTGACGTTGTATTTTGACAGTTAAAATTAGAATACAAACAGAAAGAAATAGAGACGTATAAACGCTTTTGTAAAAAGCGTTTTTTGGTTCATAGAAGCACCATTCAAAATGGCGTTTTTTTTGTCTAAACAAACGCCTTTAACAATGGCGTTTTTTGCTCAATATATGCCCTAATATCGCGTCTCCCTCTCTCGCGTCTCCCTCTCTCAGTCAAATTCAATCAGATTCAAGACAACACAGATTCGGTCGAAGCTCTGTCCCACCACGTCTCTCTCTTGCACTCACGTCTCTCTCTCCCTCACGTCTCTCTCTTTCGGCCACAAGGTATGTATATACATATATATATATATATATATGTAGATATCCGGAAATAGAAACGTATAAGCTTTTTTTTTTTTTTTTTTAAAGTCCTTCCCACCCAACTCACTCAGTAGGCTCCAACCAAATACGAACAAAATATGAGTTTTTTGATTGTTAATGATGGCTCATGTCTTGCTAGTACCTTGGTTAGTTCACATTCTCAATCTTTAGTGACACTTTTTTTTTAATTGTTGATTGTTAAACTAAATCTGTTATTCCTAAAACCAATTTAAATACATCAATGCTTTTTATTTTCATTTTTATTACAGTTATGATGTTCAAGGCTAGTTTACACGTATGTTGACTGATTTTTTCTCTAACTGGATCAAAGATAGGCTAGTCACGCTAAGATTACGATATTTACAATTAGGATGTTTAAGGATTTATACGTTTTATACATTTCTATTTCTAAATAAAGACTTTAAATGATAATTATGTCTTATAAATTATATTTGAAAACAAAAAAAATATTTAGGTTCTTGAAAAATTATAAACAAGAATATAGGTTTTGCCAGGGCTTGTCACATTATTTTAGAAAGATTTTCTGTAAGACTTATGCTTTTCTACGTTATATATATATATATATATATATAAAGAAAAATCATATACAGAACAATACCTATGGTCATGTAGTCAAGTTGAACAATACCTACGTTAATAGTTTATCTCAATAAACATCTTAATAACAAATTGAAGAAATTTTTTTTTTTTTTTGCTGAAGTATCATTCCCTATTAAAGTAAAGGTAAAAAGGAAAATGTTTTGTTTTGTTTTAAAGAAAAAAAAATATAAGATCCAAACAGCAATAGGAAAAAATAAAATCAGAAAAAAAGTTAAAGAAAATAGAAATGGTAGAAAATATGATTGGGTTTTAGGACAATTGTATATGTGTGCAAATGACATTAAATAAAAAAAATTAGTTCATCATTAAATATCTTCTCAACGAATTGAAGAAATATTATTTTTTAGCAAACAATGCATTCATGTAAGAAATATAAAATTGTAGCCCTTGAATTTGTAAAAACAAAATTATCGTAGTTATATATTATTGTGACATTGTTTATGTGATTTGTAAAAACAAAATTATCGTAGTTATATATTATTTTGACATTGTTTATGTGCTTGTACTTAAGTACTGTGTTGTAGGTTAAACAAGGTTCATTTTGAAATTATCGAAAGCATGACGACAACGGTAATGTTTTATTGGGGGGGGGGGGGGGAAGATAATACAAGATCACAGAGAAGGTATAACTTATGATAGAGAGGGTAGTGCATGTTATGATATAGAACTGAGAACCTCACTTGATGGGTTACGGGACATGATCATTCCTATGATGGATGAGTATGAATAACATGCAAATATAAAGTTCATATGTAGATACCCTTTGAGACGAAATGGAGAAGTATTAATATATAAGAAGTTGTCGGTGAAGGACGACAGGACATTGCAAACTGTCTTAAATCTGCCTTCCAAATTTCCTGACTTGTATTGTGTTGAGATTTATGTTGTGAAGGAGGAGAGCACAATGACCACCAGTATCGGTCGTCAAGCTGTCAATTGGGGAGATGTCTAGTCCTACGGTAAAATCTTGACCGGGAGGGGTGATGTGTCGGCCTTGGGAACATTTACTGAAATGCTTATAGTTGGGCAGAGTAGTCAAATAGCCTTCCCAAACGATGCGTCGGGGCAATAAATGTCTAACATTTTCACCCCATACGAGGATTACTCACAGCGTCGAAGTAATGTTGAACAATTACATGACTATCAAAGTCCACCTAGACATCACCGACAATATGCTTCGGGGCTAGAGGTGGGAGGTCCTAGTGCAAGTATGGATCCCGTAGAATGGCTTGTGGGCTTTGATGACATTGGTAGACGGGTAGTTGAAGATGAAGATGAAGATATAGATGTAGATGTTGTGCAATCCAATGAAGAAGAGGAAGATATTGATGTTTTACTGAGAAATGATGATAATGATGACCCTGATGACGATGGGCAAGAACAAGTCAACGTTCTTGAATTGAATGACACCCCGGTGCCCTTTTTTACAAACTTAGATGGGATAGATCATTCTGTAGCTGGTCGAGACTTATACTAGCGCGGTCCGACATGGTCAGATTCTAATCCAAAGTTTGCAACAGGGATGATTTTCAAAGATAAAGATGCAGTGATCCGTGCATGTAATTGGTATCATGTAAAGAGGAACAAACATTATTATGTTGTGGAAACAAATAAAAAGGTTTGGAGCACGAGGTGCAGTCACGATTGCCCTTGGAAACTGCGTGCTTGTTTGAAGAAGAAGCATACTTTCTTTGAGATCACAAAATACCTGGGGCCTCATACATGTTTACATGGGATGGAGAGTTTGGATTACCGCAACCTCAATTCGACATTCATTGCTCATATGATTAAGACACAAGTGGCGGTAAGTTCGTATGTATTGTAAACTGAAAGTAAGATGTTTTGATATTATCCAGTAATGGTATAATCTAGTGGAATTTAAAGTTTTCATTTGTTGTCATGTACAGGAAGACCCTGGATGGAAGATAGCTTCCATAATGGAGAGTGTAAAAATGGGGCAGGTTTCACAGTATCGTACAAAAAAGCATGGCTTGGAAGAACAAAAGCTATTGAAATGGTTTTTGGGGATTGGGATGATTCGTATGAAAAGCTACCAAGGTACATGAGAATGTTGCAGTTTAGGAACCCGGGCACAGCTGTGATTTTGGAAACACGTGACTTTCGAATGTCAACCAATGTCGCGCTTGACAGAATTTTTTGGGCATTCCGGCTATGCATTGAGGGTTTCAACCACTGCCCACCAGTGATATGTATCGATGGTACCCACCTTTATGGAAAATATATTGGAGTGTTGTTGATTGCTGTGGCCAAAACTGTTGCCAACAACATTTTTCCTCTAGCCTTCACTATAGTTGAATCAGAAAACTATCGTGATTGGTCGTGGTTTATCTAGCATGTTAGGCATGTTATTGTGACAGGAAAAGAGGGGATCACATTGATTTCTGATCGGCATGCAGCTATATTGAGTGTGGTAAAAGATTACTGGGAAATGGCACGAGATGGGCAACCAGCTGGAGTCCATCGATATTGCCTTAGGCATTTTAAAAGTAATTATCAAAAAAAAGTTCAATAACGCTAAAGTTAAAGATCTTATATGGAAAGCTGGAACTGCCTATCAAGTGCACAAGTTCGACTAAGCAATGGATGAAATAAAAAATTTACAAACAGAGTCGGCGACAAAAGCATATTGTGACCTGTGCAACGAGGACTCCAGTAAGTGGACATTGGCGCATGACGGAGGTTATCGTTAGGGAGTTTTAACCACCAATGATTCAGAGTGCTATAATAATGTCTTAAGAGGTGCACGAGACTTGCCTATAATTGCATGTGTTCAGGTTACTTTCTACCGTTTGGTGGCAACTTTCACCAAGCAACGATTACAAATCGGTCGTGCCGTAGAGAATGGGTTGAGGTATACATCGAAAGTGCAAAGGAAGATAGAATCTTATCAAGCTCGATCAACAATGCATCGCGTTAATGTCTTTAATTGGTAATGTCATATAATTTATACAGTGCTTTTAATTCACATCGGGTATTCATATATTTGTATAAGTCTCCATGTCTATTGCAACCGCCTTGTGATCATATTCCAATTGTAGGGCTTAGGGTTCTGCTGAGGTTATTACAAAATCCAGTAGGCACAAAAGGGAACAACAGACATCCGGTGACTCTGAATCCTCCCTTGTGTGACTACGGCAAATGGGTCATTTATCATTATCCTTGTTCGCACTTGCTGGCAATATGCACGAAAACAGGCAGACAACCATGGGGCTTAATTGCTCCTCAGTATAACCTCGATGTTTATGGTCACATGTATGAATCAAATTTCGAACCAATGGTGCACGAGTATTATTGGACTTCATACAATGGTCCAAAGGTCGTTCTAGATCCCACCCGTAAACGAGAAGCCACTCCCGGGCGACCAAAAAACAAATGAATTGAGAATGAGATGGACGTCTCTAGAAGATATCAAACCAATAATTGTGGCATTGGCAAGCAACAAGGCCATGATAGGCGTAAATGTCCAAACCGGATTGCCTGACTTATGTATTACAAGGACAATTAGCTGGCTAGTCAAGACTTATTTTGTATTTGTAATTCAAATAATGGGTAGTTCTATCTGTATGTGAACTTAATTATATTACTATATGTTGCATGGACTTATCATAATTTTCCAAGCCAATCACTTCTGTAGAGTTGATATAAGTTTGCAAGGCTGAACACAGTTGGCATTCAATAATAGCTTTCTCAGGCTGAACACACATAATGCCTTCACATCCTATATTGAATATTTGTAGTCATAATAACTAAGCTGAGACTACTCAACTCATTCACATGGCCTGCAGAGATTAGCCTTCTCCATGACATGTTATATTTATCCATCAGCCTTACCTGAATTTGTAGACAATGTAGGCACTTTACATTATTGCTTTACTTTGTTCAGGACAATCATATTTTACACATGTGCTAACATATGTCACAATGTAGGGGCTATGGAGATAGGATTGCCAGGGCCAGTCGAGACCACGGTGTTGACAATGCAGGCCCATCATCGCTCGACATACATATGGGAGCATGGGGTACATCAATTTACATATTACATTTACTTACAAGCGCATTTTTAAGTTTTTAACATTGAGGCCTTTGACTTCATACTCCAATTGTCGCACAGGGTATGGAGGCTCTACAGTGCAGACGCGGTGCCTCCCATTCGTATGATGTGCAGTTAGACTCGCGTGTGTTGTAGTATGTAGTACAGGTTGGTTTTTACGGTGTCTATCGACTTGGGCCCATCTGTTTGGACCACAGTTTGATTATCGCTTTAGTAGAGCGTTGGCGGGAGGAGACACACACGTTCCATCTCCCTGTAGCCGAGGCCACTATCACATTACAGGATGTCTTTGTCCTATTGGGATTACCTATTGATGGGGACGCCATCATACGGCGACACCTGCCTACTACAGTGGTGGATTGCTAGGAGCTTTGTCTACGGTTATTGGGCATTGCCCCTGCCGCAGATCAGTTCAGGAAGGGCCGTCTCAGGCTTGGTTGGCTTCATGACACATTCTAGGTGCTTCCAGATGATGCCGATCAGGTTATAGTCCAGCAGCGTGCACGTGCATACATTATGCGACTGATTGGGGGGATACTATTCCCAGATTACTCTCAGACCTATGTGCGAGTGGCTTATCTTGCATTGTTAGAGCACTTTTCCATTGCAGTGAGATATAGCTGGGACAGTGCAGTCCTAGCCATGCTTTACAGGTATATGTGCTGGGCCGCGAGGACCGGTGCTAAGCAGATTGCAGGGGCACTCATACTTGTACAGGTAAAAAGGCTGGCATAATTTACAGTGTTTTATAATAATGCCTATGTTACTTAGTTCGCCTTAGTTGTTGTGCGAGTGACACACTCATTTTGTACAGATATGGGCATGTGAGCAGTTCTCATGCATGTGCCCGCATCACATGGAGGACCCTACTCAGGCCCAGCAATCATTACTTGTAGGAGGGGTGCAGTTCCCTGCTGGACCACAGGGGGCTAGGTATGAAAAAATTGCGTACGCTTCTTTACCTATAATCATTAATACAATATTTATCATTCATACAATATGTTTTCACATTGTTATAATATGTTTAATGTATATGTCAGGTGGAGATCTAAATTTAGCACAGACATTACTTCCACCCATGTTGTCCGCGTATATAGAGACCAGCTAGATCGATTGCGGCCAGATGAGGTACGTATAACATGTTCGAAATTGTAATTCATATTACTTAGTTGTCCTATCATTGGTTACAAAACAAATACTGTCAATGTAAACGTTCGCAGTTCACGTGGAGGCCATACGATGCGACCATGCATACACTGCCGACTTATTGCCGAGCAGGGAGGGATATATGGCTAACTCGGTCTCCTTTAGTATGCTTAGAGGTTGTTGAGCTACATTTACCTGATCGTGTCTTACGACAGTTTAGGTTCAAGCAGGATGTACCAGATGACTGCTATACCTCACCTAGGTTACATGCTATTGACATGCGCAGGAGATGACGCACCACTGATTGGAGCGACATTCATGCTGAGTATGTCGACCGATGGGAGCATAGGCGTGATCATCTGGTAGCTGGGGTTCTTGATGTTGCACAGATGCGATATGATGATCCATACATAGGGTGGTATCGCCGTATTACACGCCCACTGGTGGGCAATCCTGCTCATCTGCCTGCTACTGGATATCTTGAGGTTGGCTCCACAGTAGAGATTGCGGTTAGTATAGCCATAACATTTTCATTTGTTTCAACGTCACTTGTATACATCAGTTAGTTATACATGCTTTCCCTCATTTTTGCAGGCCCGCCATGTCACATCCATACATCAGCACTTAGATCGTGCCATTTATATGTATGGCACGCCAGCTGCATTGCAGGATCTAAATAGGGTACAGGACATTAGTGCCACGTTACTCCGTGTATTACGTGAGCATGAGCGGATTGGACAGTCAACAGCTCCCCTTCCCGTGCGGCCACCCCCCAAGATCATCCGAGCATCATTTGCCACAGTCCTTCGATGCTTTTAGACCATCCTCATCGCATGTGACTCCGACGATGCCACCGTACACATATCACGGTGAGTCACGGGATGTACCATCTTCATCACATGCGACTACTTACGAGGTCAGACCACGTCGCCGTGCTCCCAGTATCATTAGCTCCCCTATTACGTATGACCAGGGATCTGCTTACTCAGGACTAGGAGATGATGAGGACGCTGAAGCATATGATGACCCATTGTTAGCATCAGGACAGCGTATCGAGACGTCCTTTATGCATACAGAGGGTCGGACTTCACCCGTTATGTCGTCACAGTCGGTGCCTCTATTCCCACCATCTTATGTAGAGGGGCCATCGTTGATTACCCAGTAGACCAGCGGGCATCCAGAGGGTTCAGTGGTAGCGCAGATCACACAGGTAGACGCACTCCCTACCGATGACTTACATGATGCTTCACAGATCACACAGGTAGAGGCACAGCCGCAACAATCGATACCATGTGTCTATGTTCGTAGGTCGAGGAGAGATAGGAGGCCACCCCCGTGTGGTACGGGAGGTCATGTATAGTAGCTATGGTATTTAGTTTTTCATTTATTTTTGTGCCTGAAACTTTTTTTGGAGTTCCATTTATTGTTGTGGAGATTGTTATGGAAACTTTTTCTGGAGGTCATGTATAGTACTTAGGGTATTTAGTTTTTCATTTTGTATTGTATTTTGTTAAAAAAATTGTTGCAACATATATAAAGTATAGTTCAACTTTTATATGGCCTTCGTATGATCATGTCATTTTATAAAATATTACTGTTGCTATAGTTCATTGTATGAAACTTTGTACAAGAAAATTTGACAATTTCTAAAAATGGTGGGGTACGAATTCAACCCGTGACTTTAAGCAATTACGTGGAGGCTTCATGAATTCACGTGACTATCAGTAATCTATTCACTCAAATCACATTAATTCGTGACTGGTCCCTTTATAGTAAAGCGTATGCTGTATTGTCTCATTCGGTCACTAATCCCTTAAAAAAGCAGATGGGGGTTTGATCATGCCATGTCAGCGTCGCTTGCTTACCTGTGCTGCTTTCTCCTTCACAAAGCGCCACTGTGATGAGCCATGTGAGCGTCCCTTGCTTATAGGTTTACACTTCGCGTAAAGGTTGCAAGTTCGATGGTGAATAGTCATTTCTGGATCATTTTCACATGTTTTTTTTTCTTTTCTGTAGCCGTCAATATTACAGTCAATAAAGCCTGCTTGTTCTTGACACTTCACGTGAAGGTTACAAGTTCGATGGTGAATAGTTACTTCTGGATCATTTTCACGTATTTTTTTATCTTTTCTGAAACCGTCAATAATACAGTCGAAACTGTTGCTTAATTGTTATTCACCCTTCACGTGAAGGCGGACGCTTCACACAACCCAATGAATTCACGTGAACCCATTATTGGCTATATATACATTATTTGAAGATGTGAATAAGTGCTAAACCATACTTACAAAGATGCCGAAGCGAAAAAGATTATTTGAGGCATCGTCTAGTCGTTCGGTTCCAAGCAATGAGACGGTTCAAAACTAATCCTCAGCTATCCATGCGGTGCGTACATACACGGACCCAGTCGGTAACAAATGGTATGGCCGAAAATGTTGCTTTCTTAACAAACCTATCTTAATACACCATACTATGGGTCCGGTCAGCCACATATTTATCGGCGAGGTGCCCTTACATCCACCCCCCGGGGTCACTGACGACCAATGCATATACAGAGAGCTGTGGGAAGACCTGTTTGATAAACGTTGTGAACAAGAGATGTATTGCCGATGGCATGGCCTCCGTGTCCCAAGGCCTGTTCGGCAAAGATGTTCAACAGGAGATCACCTAACAAGAAGGTCATCAAAGCACTGGAACGCGAGATTGATCAAATGCAACGAAGGTTGGATAGATATCATTTTACAGAGCATGTAAAGATAGAATGTATTAATCCAACGCAACGAATATTAGAAATTATTCAAGATCCATTACTACTTTCTGACCCAGAACTTTCAGACTTCTCGGAAGAAGAAGGTGACGATAACTTTCAAAACTATCTACCTAGTAGCCTTAGTGTTGCTGGCAAACCACTATGTTGCTATGAACATGGTCCATAAAGCTTGTTAAGATTTGTAATTCAGTATTATGTATGATTTAGTTTTTTCATATAATATATGTGAGTTTGGGTCATATTTTCCGGTTTAGAATTGCAATACTTAAGTTCAGAATTTCAATATTTGCCTTAAAAGTTATGCAAAGTTTTAGAATTTCAATACTTAGGTTTTTCAAGTTGTGTGAACTCGGGCTTCGGGGTACAGAAACGGGGAGGAAGGGTCCGGGGAGTGCGAAACTTGATGAGAGGCAACGGTGGGACACAAGTGACGTGTGTGAGTCAACGGCACGTCAATCGGTGTCCCGGTTTGGAAGTTACGCAAAGTTTTAGAATTTCAATACTTATGTTTTTTGACCCAGAACTTTCAGACTTCTCTAAAGAAGAAGGTGACGGTAACTTTCAAAACTATCTACCTAGTAGCCTTAGTGTTCCTGGCAAACCACTATATTGCTATGAACATGGTCCATAAAGCTTGTTAAGATTTGTAATTCAGTATTATGTATGATTTAGTTTTTTCATATAATATATGTGAGTTTGGGTCATATTTTTCGGTTTAGAATTGCAATACTTAAGTTTAGAATTTCAATATTTGCCTTAAAAGTTATGCAAAGTTTTAGAATTTCAATACTTAGGTTTTTCAAGTTGTGTGAACTCGGGCTTCGGGGTACAGAAACGGGGAGGAAGGGTCTGGGGAGTGCGAAACTTGATGAGAGGCAACGGTGGGACACAAGTGACGTGTGTGAGTCAACGGCACGTCAATCGGTGTCCCGGTTTGGAAGTTACGCACAGTTTTAGAATTTCAATACTTAGGTTTTTTGAGTTGTGTGAACTCAGGCTTCGGGGTACGGAAACGGGGAGGAATGGTCTGGGGAGTGCAAAACTTGACGGGAGGCACCGGTGGGACACGAGTGACGTGTGTGAGTCGACGGCACGTCAATTGGTGTCCTAGTTTGAAAGTTACGCAAAGTTTTAGAATTTCAATACTTAGGTTTTTCGAGTTGTGTTAACTCGAGCTTCAGGGTACAGAAATGGGGAGGAAGGGTCCAGGGAGTGTGAAACTTGACGGGAGGCACCGGTAGGACACGAGTGACGTGTGGGAGTTGACGGCACGTCAATCGGTGTCCCGGTTTGGAAGTTACGCAAAGTTTTAGAATTTCAATACTTAGGTTTTTTGAGTTGTGTGAACTCGGGCTTCGGGGTACGAAAACGGGAAGGAAGGGTCCAGGGAGTGCGAAACTTGACGGGACGCACCGGTGGAACACTAGTGATGTGTGGGAGTCGACGGCACGTCAATCGATGTCTCGGTTTGGAAGTTACACAAAGTTTTAGAATTTCATTACTTAGGTTTTTCGAGTTGTGTGAACTTCGGCTTCGGGGTACGGAAACGGGGAGGAATGGTTCGGGGAGTGCGAAACTTGACGGGAGGCACCGGTGGGACACGAGTGACCTGTGTGAGTCGACGACACGGCAATCGGTGTCCCGGTTTGAAAGTTATGCAAAGTTTTAAAATTTCAATACTTAGGTTTTTCGAGTTGTGTGAACTCGGGCTTCGGGGTACGAAAACCGGGAGGAAGGGTCTGGGGAGTGTGAAACTTAACGGGGGCCACCGGTTGGACACGAGTGACGTGTGTGAGTCGACGACACGTCAATCGGTGTTCCAGTTTGAAAGTTACGCAAAGTTTTAGAATTTCAATACTTAGGTTTTTCGAGTTGTGTCAACTCGGGCTTCGGGGTATGAAAACGGGGAGGAAGGGTCCGAGGAGTGCGAAACTTGATGGGAGGCACCGGTGGGACACGAGTGACGTGTGTGAGTTGACGGCACGTCAATCGGTGTCCCGGTTTGAAAGTTACGCAAAGTTTTAGAATTTTAATACTTAGGTTTTTTGAGTTGTGTGAACTCGGGCTTTGGGGTACGGAAACAGGGAGGAAGGGTTCGGGGAGTGCGAAACTTGACAGGAGGCACCGGTGGGACATGAGTGACGTGTGGGAGTAGACAGCACGTCAATCGGTGTCCTGGTTTGAAAGTTACGCAAAGTTTTAGAATTTCAATACTTAGGTTTTTTGAGTTGTGTGAACTCGAGCTTCGGGGTACGGAAACGAGGAGGAAGGGTCCGGGGAGTGCGAAACTTGATGGGAGGCACCGGTGGGACACGAGGGACGTGTGTGAGTCGATGCACGTCAATCGGTGTACCAGTTTGGAAGTTACGCAAAGTTTTAGAATTTCAATACTTAGGTTTTTTGAGTAATGTGAACTCAGACTTCAGGGTACGAAAACAGGAGGAAGGGTCCGGAGAGTGCGAAACTTGATAGGGGGCACCGGTGGGACACAAATGACGTGTGGGAGTCGACGGCACATCAATCGGTGTCCCGGTTTGAAAGTTACGCAAAGTTTTAGAATTTCAATACTTAGGTTTTTTAAGTTGTGTGAACTCGGGCTTCGGGGTACGGAAAAGGGGAGGAATGGTCCGGGGAGTGCGAAACTTGACGGGAGGCACCAGTGGGACATGAGTGACGTGTGTGAGTTAACTGCACGTCAATCGGTGTCCCGGTTTGAAAGTTACGCAAAGTTTTAGAATTTCAATACTTAGGTTTTTCGAGTTGTGTGAACTCAGGCTTCGGGGTACGGAAACGGGGAGGAATGGTTTGGGGAGTGCGAAACTTGACGGAAGGCACCGGTGGGACATGAGTGACGTGTGTGAGTTGACGACACGTCAATCGGTGTCCCGGTTTGAAAGTTACGCAAAGTTTTAGAATTTCAATACTTAGGTTTTTGAAGTTCTGTGAACTCGGGCTTCGAGGTACGGAAACGGGGAGGAATGGTCTGGGGAGTGCAAAACTTGACGAGAGGCACCGGTGGGACACGAGTGACGTGTGTGAGTTGACAACACGTTAATCGGTGGCCCAGTTTGGAAGTTACGCAAAGTTAAGTTCAGTAGGTGCAGGAATTTGTGTTGCTGATAGAAAAGGCATTTCAAATGGCGTTTTTTCCTCTAAATAAACGCTATTTATAATGGCGTTTTTTCTCAGGAAAAAACGCCATTTCTAATGGCATTTTTTGGGCCTTATAAAAGCTATTACAAACGGCGTTTTTACGCATATTTCTCGTATTTTGACTTCGTAATTGTCGTATTTTTTCTGGGCGTAGTTGAGGTATTTAATGTAAAAACGCTATTTAGAAAGACATTTTTAACGAAAACGCTTTTGTAAAAGGCGCCAAACCTGGGTTGCAGAAATAAGTTAAAATCGCACCCAGGCTGGGAAATAAGTAAAAAATTTCCCTCGGTTAGGGAAATTTGCCCTCTTTTTCACTCAAATCGTTATTTAACGATAAACAAATTTAAAAGAAAAAAGAAAAAAATAAACAAAAATAAACATAGCACTCCAATATGATGCTTAGCAGGAGAAGACCCAACAGCTTCCTCAAGCTATCTGTTAACAAGCCCAAAAATAAATGATTAGAAATTTCCAGCCCTAAAATTGTATATTATAGCTTATGATATACAGAAGTAAATAATTAGAAATTTCCATAACTATGGGCAAGACTCGAGACAAGAGAGATTACCTTGGTCATCTTCTTCTTCCTTCTCCGATTAAAATCGCTAGTGTGAGAGGCCTGAGGGCCTCTCTCTCTTTCACGCAGAAGCGCAGCGGCGCTACCAGTGACAAAAGAGAAGGGCTGAAGGCTGAGAAAGTGAGAAGCCCTAGGCCCTTTATCATTTTTAGATTTAAAAATTTTATTACTTACAGTTAGGAATTACTACTTACATTAGCGCCCCTAACGGGCATTTGGGGGGGGGGGGGGGGGGGGGGGGGGGGGGGGGGGGGGGGGGGGGGCGGGCTGTCTTTATACCCGCATAGATTTAGATTAACATCTCTATTTTCGCCTCCATCTCTGTTTTGAATCTTTCATACCCTTTCCAAATGGGACGAGTTTGGTCAGATCTCTATCTTTTCCCGGTCTATTGCCATCCCTAATTGTTGAACATCATATCGGTAAGCGTCAGTTCATGGTTCATCTGCTTAATTGGTGATTGAACTAATTTAATCATTAGATTAAAAACTCAATATATTTATTTATTTATGAATTTAATTTTATTATATCTATTATATGATAAAATTAAATAAATAAAAAATCAGTCTTGCTAATATGTCATTAAGTATGCATTATTGCTAATATGTCATTAAGTATGCATTATTGAGTTATACAAAGTTAACATCTTAAGGTTATATTTATTTTGCGAGAGTGAACAAGGAGTCTCCAGACTAGCAGTTTTGAGACTCCTTGTCCAATACCTATTGTCTCACCTAATTCAGATTATTATGCTTTATTTTGCCTCATACAAAGTTCAGGATTAGTAGTATTTGTTTGCAAGTAGCCGGATTGGACAAATACTAAAAATGCCCAAGATACCCCTAAACTCTTATTAAAAATTGCATTTATGCCCTTCATTCAAAAAAGAACCTTGGCAAGAAAAATACATTTATGTGGTCAAATTAATTAAAAAAAACTTGAATATTTTTAAATCCAAAAGATCCCTATTGAATTAAAAAAAAAATTCAAAACAATTAAAAAATGGCAAGAAAAAGATTTTTATTTGCCTTTGCACAATGTATGGTTGCCAAAAACACACTAGTTCAACATGCACTAAACCCTCAAACTACACTTTCCAAGGAAGAGTGCCTCGATCGATCATTGTTCAATGGTTAATCGAAAGTTACAATTTGTGATGATAATTATTATGATATCCCAAACTTCTATTTAATTATATTAATAAGAATTTGTAGTGTATGCAATTTTTAGTGTTAATTATTCCTTCTTTTGGGTCAAAATGACCAATAAAACTTGTGTTGTATCTTGTGTTGAAGGTGTGAGACACATAAGATTATTTCCCATGTGTGTCTTCTTACAATACACAAAACACACACACACACATATACACACACAAACAAGTCGGTAGAGAGAGGGAGAAAGAGAGAAAGGGGAAGAAGGAAGGGGAGATTGAAGGAAGAAGGCTTGAAGGAAGGGATTGAAGCCCTTGAAGACTTCACCAAGCTTGAAGAAGGTAAGGTTTCATTTATCTCTATCTATAATTGCATATATATATATATATATATTTATCTATCTTGTGTGATTTTGTTGGGTCTTTGTATGTATGCATATATATGAGTTGGGTCTGTCTTGGGGGACTCCTTGAGTCCCAATTACTTTGAATTTGAGAGCTTGAAGCTTAATATTGGAGGATTGGAGAGTTGGGGGTTGAAACCCCCAAATATGTGAAATGCTAGGGTTTTGATTTCTTTTTTAGATCCCTTTGTTTGGATTGTTCTTTTTCTCCCATTTTGAGTTATTATCATCTTTGTGGGCTAATCTTTGAGCCCTAAGAGTATTGGGAAAGTTTGGTTGTGTTTGAAGGAGTTTTGGTTGTATTTTGGTTGAGCTTCAAGTACTGCCTAGAACAGGGCGTTCGAACTCCCAATATGGAGTTCGAACGGTGAGAAATATGCCTGAGCGTTCGAACTCCCTCAGGGGGAGTTTGAACCCTCAGAGAAGGGGTTTTTCCAATTTTCTTCTTGGAGTTCAAACTCCCATTTGGGCATTCAAACTCCCAGTTCATTTTGCTTTGGCGTTCGAACTCCCGGTTAGGTGTTTGAACTGTCAGTTAGCTTGGACACTATTTGGTAAAACGGGCATAACTTTCTCTAGAAAACTCAGATTGATGCACCGTTTAAAGCATTAGAAACTAGACTCATAGACCTTTGTAACCATATAATTTTTTTTTTCTAATTCCTTATAGATTGAGAGATATAGGGGTTTGAAGTTGACCCAAAATCCATGCCAACAACATTGTTTTCCAAAATTTTAGTCCACCTTCCGTAAAGCATAACTTCTTCACCCGAAATGTGTTTTTGGCCCATGACCTATCAAAATAAAGGCCTTTAAGCCTATTTTCAAATGGAACTAGCCTTGGGTGTGAAATCATCATTGAGAGAGGGTTGGGACTCGATGAAGGAGTCGACATTCCGGCTATCATGTTCAAATCTCAACCTCGTGTTCTTATTTTACATCGAGGCTTTGTCCTAGAGTTTAGCCTCACTCTCCTGTTGTGAGAATGAGGTGTTGTTGAGTTAGGGTCGAGTGGGTTACGTGCTTAGTCTTGACTTACGTGTTGTTGCTTTGCCTTAAAGTCTTGTATTAATGTTTTTTTGCTTCTACGTGCATTTGTGTAGGAATACCTTGTTTGTCACCTGTCCAATTGGAGAAAGGTGAGTAACGATATGCCATGAGTAAAACTCTAGTATTTTCTAAATGTTTTAAGCTCACCTCTATATATCATGAATGTTTTCCATACATTTCAATGCATCAATGTTACGTTCAATTACGAATGTCATATTTCAAATGCATACAAGCTATATTATGTTATGAATGGAAACCATGAACTATAATGTTTAAATGAAAGAGATGCTAAGTTTTCAATGTATGGTGCCAACTCGGGTCTTCTTATGGCAAGACCTTAATCTAGCCCGATAGTCTTACGATAAGGGACGAAAAATAAACTATCTATGTTGGGAGACGTTCCTGGCCTAAAGAGCCTTAGCGTGACCTATATGGTTACTATGGAGCCTAGCTCATATGCAGAGTTGTAGCACACTTATGTTTTGAACCGAGAACCATGATATGTTCACATGTTTTACGACAAATTATGAAATGTTATATCAAGAATAATGTTATGTTGCATCTCTTCTTATGATACTATGTTTTGAAATGTTGAAACGTTTCAAATGATGTTTACGTTACCTATGAGTTCCAAGCCTACGCTTTAAACGTTCAAAAGCTCATTTTCTTATGCATAACTGATTATCGATCCTTGTACGTTGGATGTAATTGTTAGTCCATGATATTTTCTCGCTCATGCATCATTATTATTCACTAAGCATTAGCTTATGTTTTCTCAAATGATTTTCAGGTAGTCAATTTGGAAGGCCCTAGAGCGAGGCCATATGTGGATTTGAGCTACGGCCCACGGGCCTATGTTTTGTATAATGTTTGAGGGTTGGACCCAATGTTTTGTAATGATATATTGCTATAACTTTTGTGGACATTGATTTGGTCCTTATGTATGTTATGTTTGGGATTAGGCACAACATGTATGAAAGGGATTATGTTTTCAAGTTATTAAAAGTTCTATTTTTCGCAGTTATGCATCATTATAAATGATTATGCACAGGTGATCAACTGGTTTATGTAATGCGGCCTTGGGTAGCCTTGTTATTGGCTGGTCATGAACCCTAAATCCGTATAGGCTGGTTATGGGGCGTGACAGCGTGGTATCAGAGCTATAGGTTGATACCGTAAGACTGAGTCATGTCTAGATAGAATTCTAGGTTTGACTTTAGTATATGCTATGTGTCTATGTATGTGTATGCTATGTGTATAATGACGTGCCAAGGTGTATTACGTATTGTACTATGTTATGTACTTGATTATTTGTTGATTTCAGGGGCGACCAAGTTGGGTGACCAAGTGAAGGACTGTTTGAAGAAGATCAGGGCACAAGGATCTGGGGCGTCAGTATCAGCCTCAGTTCAACAATTTATAGCAAACAGGAGAGAGAATCAACCCTGGCAAGGTCGAGCTTTCACACTTACACTGGGAAACACCCCAGCTATCGACTCCGTAGTGTCAGGTATACTCCCTATTTGTGGTCGACCTGCACACGTCCTTACTGATTCTGGTTCTACGCACTCATTTGTTTCATATCTCTTTACTCAATACTTGTATACATCTTCGGTACCTTTTGATTATGCTTTGGTAGTATCGTTGCCATACGGGGATTCCATATTATGTGATAGGATTTATAATTCTTGTGAAATTCTTATTAACGACATGCCCATGTTTGTAAACCTCATTCCCCTAGAAATGCACGGCTTTGATGTCATTTTAGGAATGGATTGGTTGACCTCTCACCGTGCTATCATTGGTTGTGAGCTTAAACGAGTCGTGTTTCATTCTTTTAACCATTCAGGACTAGTATTTGAGGGGGGTTGGTGTCGTGCCTCCACCCTATCTCATTTCATCTATGCAAGCACGTTGTTTAATTTAAAAAGGGAATCGTGCATTTTTGTGTAGAGTTTTTGACACACACGTTTCCCCACCGCCCTTGAAAGACATCCATGTTGTCTGAAAATTTTCCGATGTCTTTCCGGATGAGCTACCTGGTTCCTTGGTGGACCGGGAGATTGAGTTCCACATTGACCTTAATCCGAGTACTAGGCCCATTTCCAAAGCTCCATACCGTATGTCCCCTTTAGAGTTAAAAGAGTTAAAAGTTCAATTCCAAGACTTGTTAGAAAAGGGAATCCGGGTTCTGACCACTAGATTTCATGGTTCAATCCAGGTCCCGTGAGGTCAATGTGGAGCTTTAGAAATCCCGCGAGGGTCCCGTGAGGTTTTGACCAATCTATATGCTCATTGTTTTTACCCTCGAAATCCCGCGACATCCCGCGAACATGCCACAAGCTCCATGTTTTGCAGCCAGCACACTGTTTTTGCCCTCGAGATCCCTCGAACTCCATCGACCTCTTTCAAAGTCCCTTTCAATAGCCAAAAAGTATCATTGTGATATCCCAAACCTCTATTTAATTATATTAATGAGAATTTCTAGTTTATGCAATATTTAATGTTAATTCTTTCTTGTTTTGGATAAAAAATGACCTATGAGGACTTGTGTTGGAAGTGTGAGACACATGGGATTATTTCCCATGTGTGTCTTCTCATAACATAATACACACACACACACACACACACATACACACACAAATTGGGGGAGAGAAGGAGAGAGAGAAAGGGGAAGAAGGAAGGGGAGATTGAAGGAAGAAGGCTTGAAGGAAGAGATTGAAGCTATTGAAGACTTCACCAAGCTTGAAGAAGGTAAGGTTTCATTTTCTCTTTACAATTACATATATATATATATATATATATATATATATGTATCTATCTCGTGTGATTTTATTGGGTCTTTGTATATATGCATATATATGAGTTGGGTTTGTCTTGGGGGACTCCTTGAGTCCTAATTACTTTGAATTTGAGAGCTTATAGCTCAATATTGGAGAATTGGAGAGTTGGGGGTCAACCCCTAAATATATGAAATGTTAGGGTTTTGAATCTTTTCCTTAGATCCCTTTTGATTTAATTGTTCTTTCTCTCCCATTTTGAGTTATTGTTTTTCTTTTGGGTTAGTCTTTGAACCCTAGAAGCATTGGTCAAGTTTGGTAGAGTTTGGAATGATTTGGGTTGGAAATCTAAGGCTTGGAGAACCCATTTTCTCGAACAAAAAATGCAAGGATCGTCACAACGGTGCATTTTAGCATCTTAACGATCAATTTTGAAGTATTGGAGTAGCCACGGGTCATCAGGACGTAACATTTTGCATCCTGACGATGGTATTTTTGGGGAAAAGTTAGCCTCGGGTCGTCAGGACGCCCTTGCTGACGCTCGTGTCTGACAGCCCCGACACTGTTTAGTAAAATGGGCATAACTTTCTCTAGAAAACTCGGATTGATGCAACATTTGAAGCGTTAGAAAGTAGATTCATAGAAATTTCTACCCATATAAAGTTTGCTCTCTAATTCATTATAGATTGAGAGTAATGGAAATTTAAAGTTAACTCAAAATCTATGCCAACAACATTGTTTTCCAAAATTTTAGTCCACCTTCCGTGAGGCATAACTTCTTCACCCGAAATGTGTTTTTGGCCCATGGACTATCAAAATAAAGGCCTTTAAGCCTATTTTCAAATAGAACTAGCCTTGAGTACGAACTCATCTTTGAGAGGTCGTTGGGACTCGATGAAGGAGTCGACATTCCGGCTTTTATGTTCAAACCTTAACTTCATGTTCTTATTTTTCATCGGGGCTTTGTCCTAGAGTTTAGCCTCGCTCTCCCATTGTGAGAATGAGGTGTTGTTGAGTCAGGGTTGAGGGGTTTATGTGCTTAGTCTCGACTTATGTGTTATTGTTTTGCCTTAGAGTCTTGTATTGATATTTCTTTGCTTGTACGTGCATTTTTGTAGGAATACCTTGTTTGTTACCCATCCAACTGGAGAAAGGTGAGTAACGATATGCCATAAGTAAAACTCTAGTATTTTCTAAATGTTTTAAGCTCACCTCTATATCATGAATGTTTACCATACATTTCAATGCATCAATGTTACGTTCAATTACAAATGTCATATTTCAAATGCATGCAAGTTATATTTATGTTATGAATAAAAACCATGGACTATAATGTTTAAATGAAAGAGATGCTAAGTTTCTAATGTATGGTGCCAACTCGAGTTTTCTCATGGCAAGATCTTAATTTAGCCCGATAGTCCTACGATAGGGGATGGGAAATAAACTATCTATGTTGGGAGACGTCCCTAGCCTAAAGAGCCTTAGCGTGACCTATATGGTTACTATGGAGCCTAGCTCATATGTCGAGTTGTAGCACACTTATGTATTGAACCGAGAACCATGATATGTTCATATGTTTTACGACAAGTTATGAAATGCTATTTCAAGAATAATGTTATGTTGCATCTCTTCTTATGATACTATGTTTTGAAATGTTGAAACGTTTCAAATGGCGTTTACGTTACTTATGAGTTCCAAGCCTATGCTTTAAACGTTCAAAAGCTCATTTCCTTATGCATGATGATTATCTATCCTTGTACGTTGGATATAATTGCTAGTCCATGTTATTTTCTCGCTCATGCATCATTGTTATTCACTAAACATTAGCTTACGTTTTCTCAAATGATTTTCAGGTAGCCAATCCGGAAGGCCCTAGAGCGAGGACATATGTGGATTTTGAGTTACAGCCCATGGGCCTATGTTTTGTATAATGTTTGAGGGCTGGACCCAATGTTTTGTAATGATTTATTGCTATAACTTTAGTGGACCTTGATTTGGTCCTTATGTATGTTATGCTTGGGATTAGGCACATCTCTACCATGTATGACACAAATTATGTTTTTCAAGTTATCAAAAGTTCTATTTTTCGTAAATATGCATCATTCTAAATGAATATGCATAGGTGATTAACTAGTTTATGTAATGTGGCCTTGGGTAGCCTTGCTACTGGCCGGTCATGTACCCTAAATCCGTATAGGCCGGGTTTTGAAGCGTGACAATCATACAAGACTCTCTTAGCCCGAACTCACACGAATAAGTTTGAAAGCCCTTCTAAATGCTTGTGATTGACAACCCAAGTCCCCAAAATACATCAAACAAGACGTGTCACGAAATTTAGCCAATTACATAAACTTACAAACTCCCCCTTTGGCAATTTCGTGACCAAAACCCTATACTACACAACGTCACCATTATAGGAAAAGAAAACAAAATGGAAAAAATACAAGGACTCCCCAATCACAAGTACTTAGAAACATCCCTGCATACTGCATTAACCAACCAAACTAGCCCAATCAATTGCAAGCGAAATAATAAAACAAGATATAGAAAATGTAGAAACTTGTAGTAGCTTTCCCCCTTTTTGGGCACAAATTGACAAACGAAGCTAACCATGCAAAGTAATAACCAATATATATAGATGAGAATAAAACGGGGCAAGAGCCAAGCACAAAAGCCTCAAGCATGCAAAAAGAGGCACCCAACAAAGCTAACAACTAACAATATCCATACAAAAGAAAGACAAAAAAAAAAACAATAATATCAATAAGGGAAACCATCCAACAGATACAACTATCGACAATGAATGCTCCGAATGAAGTCATTCACATCATGAAGAAACTCAATGTGCTGTTGGGAAAGAGTAGACAAGGTATCCCGAACATAGACAATATTACGCTCATGTCGCTCTATGATGAGATCAATCTACTCATGAACTAGACCAATGCACTCCACCAGGTTAGCGTGGATCGATGTCAGCTAGGTAGAGAGAGCAGCAATGGCAACAGTAGAAGATGAGGAGGAATCAAACACAGGAGTAGAAGTCCCGGTAGGAGGAGGAACAGCCACAGGAGTAGTGGAGGAAGATGGTGCTACAGGATTAACATGAGGAGCCTTATCATCCGAAAGTTCCACCCCAGGCTACTACAACTGTGCTGGGGGAGGTGCAACTTCAATATGAGCATTACTCAGCCTGAGGGTTTGACGAAGATGGGCTTTCCAACTAGGATATGTATCTCGTCGGGTGCGACCATAATTTGATGACGAGTGAGAAAGTCGGTGATCAAAATCTTGAAAGGAAGATAAGCAAGCGAGGAGTTATCTGCAAAGTCCTCGAGGATAAGATTGAATATGAGACGACCGATATTCATAGCAAGTTTGGTGGCTATGGCATGCATAAGATGGGCACGGAACTCATCGATCTCGCTCACATGTGAAGTGCAAAGAAAGAGATCACACACCACATGGTTTAACACTCAAAAAACATCCTTAAGCTCTTTTTGCTTAAGGAGACTCGAAGGACCAGGTGGCCAATTTCCTCCAGAAGAGAGGAGAAGTTGGGCCAAAGAATTCAAAGTAGGTCCAATGCGAGTAGGAGGATATGGGAATTCAGTGATGATAGGACGAATGATGTGGTGAAAGGTGCAAATATCGAAGATAGAAAAAGTAAGAGACACCCCATGCACAAACGACTGCAAGGTGCCAACCACTTTGTCTGGGGCATGAATGTTCACATAAAATTCTTGAACAAGCTCATGACTAGCTAGCCCATTACACACAGATAGACGATTCCAACCCCATTTAGAGAAGTAGGTATGGATACATGCCTCAGAGAACTGATCGAGGATAATTCCCTGAGAGACAAAAACGGGTTGGGAGTAAAAGGAACGATTATTCCGAGACTCTGCCTCAGAGGCAGGTCGAAATCGAGACACTTCAGCCGATGAAGACACTCCCCCTTGATGTGACGACCCGACACTAAGGGTGCTAGAGCGAAGGCACTTGCTTGGGGAATGAGGAATAGACCGAGTGCCCGGGGAACTAGGGCCAGATCGTTTGCTTGGGGAACCCGAGGTACGGCTAAAAGGAGGGGTTTGTGATCCCTTCCGTTTTCTAGGTGTAGGAATCATAGTACATACCAAAGCAGATGCACCAGTCCAATAGTGACTGATTCAAGCAAGACCTACACAAAACACAACCCCAATAAGCAGAAAACCCAAACGAAACCAACAAGTATGGCTAACACAAAGTAACGCTGAACGAACACCCAAATAAGAGAGACACATTAGTCACCATGATTGGTGCATGAATAACTAGCAGAAAAAAACACAATCTGGACAAAGCGATAGCAACAACGCCCCCCAACAGGTGATTCGCACCCCACAATCGGAAAAACACTGCCCCAAAGACCCAATTAACGGTAGAGCACAAAACTCCCAAAAATCGAAACCCTAAATATGAAGAAAACACAAAATTATGATTGGAAGAGGAACGAAGAGAGGAGAGGATGATTACATCAACAACGATTCAGAAGATACGACGAAGAACGTGTTAAATCAAGGCTGATCTCTATGTTGATTTTGATGATAACAAAACCATGTGGTTGTTATCTAATGATTTCAATTAAGTGTGCAGGTTAGATTATAATCATTTGATAACAAGAAATATTAGTGAGCTAATTGGTTAAGTATCCAACAAAAGGATTACTTGGGTAATCTTATTCCTGAAGATATAGAAGATGCTCAAGAAGTTCAACAAGCATTGAAAAGAATGATGCAAGCTATGGAATTCTATCATGATGATTTGTTGACTTTGTGGAAACATGAATATTGATAGAAGAGCTTGGAGATTGATGAAGAAACATTAATTCCATTTCAAAAAACCTGAGGGGCTTATGAAGATTCAAGAACTTATTCATTGACTTAGCATTCATGGAAGATCATTTGAAATGGCTTAAGATGGTTTGGAATCAGTTATTAAAGATTAAAAAATTGAAGTGCAATCAAATTTGAAGAAGGCATTGTCAACAACATGTGAGATGGTTTACACCCTGAAGATTTATGTGAAGAACATTGCTAGAGATCTGGAAGATATTGACAACACTATACTTGATTGCTGACACTGGATTCAAGAATTGTAAAGAATGTGCAAAACTGTGTCAACACTCTACTTCATCTAGCTGACACTATCGTGCTAAAGACCCTCGATTCTCATGTTCAAATAATCCATTGAAAGTCGCTAAGTCTCAATGAAAGATCTAATTGACGTTGGTTGACACCTTGATGGAGATTGAAGTTCAAGAAAATGTCTAAAGTCATGGTCAACACATTCCAAGATGGTTGAACCTTCAAAAGTTAGATTTGGAAATTCATTCAGATTGCCAACACCTTGAAGTGATGGTCAACAAAATTAAGAAATGCATAATTGCGATCTGTTGATCATATTGTCACAACATTTTCAAGTGATGATCGGAAATATGAAGTCAATGAGCTATCAAAGTTAATTGTCCAAGAGAATGCTGACATCATGAATTGGTTAGTAAAATGGAAGTTCTTGTCAGCACCTTATAAGAGTGCCGACACCGTAAATGGCACATGAGAAGATTATGAAAGATCAAGTTAAAGCTATTAGTGCCAGAACCTTAATCAGATTGGTGACACCTGAAGAAGAGATTAAGTCTGTATATGTATGTGGTTGACAACATCCATAGACAACTTATTTCACAATAAAGACCTTTAATCCTCATGTTTATATTTATTCCAATAATGAAGCATGCAGCTTGAACATGCCATCCCTGTAAGCATTGTGAAGGAAGCTTAAACGAGAAGTATGTCGAGATTGATGACAATGCAGAAGATTGGTAACACTTGACAGAGTGAAAAGACTTCACCGCGCAAGCAGGTTGTTGACTTCTAACAGTTTGATGAATCACGGCTTAGAAAATGATAACAAGTATTTATGAAGTTTTACAAAGCCTTTAAGAAAATCAGTAGAGCCAAGACGTGTTCACACCATCAAAGATTGATTGACAAAAGGAATAAAATACAGTCTGTGGAAAGCAACAGTAGCTGCAGCAGAGAACTAGATTGCCGACACCAACCAAGATTGTTGAGAATCTTGATAAAAGGCAAAATGGCAAAAGAAACAAGGAGACAGATTGGCAACACAAGTTAAATATTGTTGACAACCTTGTGAAAGAATAAACGATAAAAGAAGCAGAAGTATAGAGTGGGAGCACGAAGTAAAGTTTACTTACAATCATGTTAAAGAGCAACATCAAATGAGTGGTAAGCCAAGATTGGTGACACTAGAAAAATGATTGCCGACAATCTCGGTAAACAGTCACAATGAAGGAAACGGGGTGCCAGATTGGCAGCACTAGAAGAAGATTGCTGACAATCTCGGTAGGCGACGGGAATTCAAAAATTTGCTCCAACGGTCAGATTTTTGAATTTGTCTTATGTGCCCACGCTGTCAGTGCACTTCTAATGGCTAGTTTATGTGGAAGGCTATATATATATATATATATAGGTTTAAACTCATATATGGGTATGGAAGAATGATATAAAAGTGCCAAAATCCAAAAGCCCTAAATATTCCTCACTGCTCTACAACTGCTACAGTCTAAGCGGAAGCATTGAGCTGAAATATGCTATATCTACTCTTTGAGAGAGCTATCCATTGTATAGGTTTCATCTATTTCATTTGTAAACCTTGTGAGCTTGAGTGTAACTTGGGTAATACACTTGTAAGATTGAGTGATCTTGGAAAACATCACTTGGAATTGAGAGTTTGGTGTAAACTTTTGTGTAAGAGTGAGCTGAGCACTTAAAGCAAAACCAGTAGCTGTGTAAGGGGCTTTACATAGTGGAATACCTTCAAGAGGATCTAGGAAGAGATGTCGTAGGCAAGGTTGGCCGAAGCTCTTTAAAATCTGTGTGTCTCCATCTCTTTATTTTCTGCTCTGTTTTTCATTCATTGCACCTATATATAAGCTGCCTGCATATATATCTTATATTGTGCTATTATTCCATTAGTTTAAATTGTTAATCTGTGATTATTGATTAAATTTCTAAAAACTCAATTCACCCCCTCTCTTGGTTTGCTATTTTTGGCCAATAAAACGGAGAGAAGAAGCTCGCTAGATTAAGGAGGAACATGCACCCACGATCGCCAGACGTCGCGGGTGAAAAAAAAAAGGAAAGGAAAGCGACCCTAAAAGAAATATGAGGGGAATAGTTACTGGGGTTTTAAATAGTGCCCTAATAAGTCGACTTTGCGGGAGTGGGATCCAGCAAACGCTCGCGAGATCACCTGACCAAAAACAAACACACCCAGACAAACAGGAGAACCCACCTAACCAAGGCCTCAATAATCAACACATTCAAAATACAACTAATGAAGATAAAAAAAGACTTAAACATGAAAAATTAATATCAAGATAGATCAAGAATGGCATGCTAGAAACTCAAGACACACAAGGATGATAAGAACCATACCACCAATTACGAAACATGGTGTCGGTCTGTCACAAGATCAATGAGAATATAGACCCTAGAGTAAAATCATGCCAGTGTTCATCATGGAAGCTTCCTCTTAGACACTAATATACTCGAAGTCAAACCACCATGTCATCCCAATAAAGGTATTTAACCACAAAATCTTTTTGTCCAGAATTATATACTCTTTTGATCAACCTTCACAGATCCAACCCTATCTCTCTAGCATTGAAGCATAATAGACAGCCGAGGGATGGTGACTTTCACACATGTGAGCATGCAGCCATCTCCTTTTGTCACATAACAAGGGTAACTTCTCACAAACTCACAGGTAGCCCTTTCCACCCAAACATTTTTTTTTTATAATTTTGTGAAAGGGTATACATGACCAAGGTCAATCGGGGCATTTCAGACCAGAAGAAGATAACCATGATGAGGTTCGCAAAATGATCATAAAAGGTTAGACTCCATATTCTAAGATATCTCAAGAAGGCAGCATCAAATAAACATGTATTATAAGCATGGCTGGAATTATCAATGATGCATGAATCACAAACACACAATCCAAGATGCACACAAGATTCAATTTATGTTATGCTCATGCCTCTAGCAATTCATGGGAAGTGCTTTAAATCGATCACAAAGAGAACCGAACGAAGGTCACACTAAAGACAGACACACATAACATGAAAAAAAAAAAAAACAAAACAAAACAAAAACACATGAAGACAGGCTTGAAATAAGATGAAGCAGGAACTGCGCTCAAGCTTGGACCTCAGCAAGACAGACTGCTCGAGAGAGTATACTCCTAGGGATTTTAGCAGAAATTCAAACCTAAGAGTGTTAAGGGGTTTAGTGAAGAGATCAGCAAGTCATTTCTCAGTGGAAATATGCTCTAGAGAGATGACCTTCTCTTTAACTAATTCACAGATAAAGTGATAGAGAATGTTAATGTGTTTGGTGCGAGAATGTTGAACAGGATTCTTAGAAATACTAATTGCACTCATGTTGTCACAAAATAAGGTTATGACACTCGGTTCTAGGCAATAATCATAGAATATCTGTTTCATCCACAAGAGCTAAGCGCAACAACTTTCAACAGCTATGCACTCTGCCTCAGTTGTGGACAAAGAAAAGTCATTCTGCTTTTTACTATGCCAACCAACAAGGTTATTGCCTACATAAAAACACCCACTAGAGGTGCTCTAACGATCATCAGCAAACCCTACCCAATCCACATCAGTATAGCTTGCAATATCCGCATTATTGTTCAAGGTAAACTAAATACCATGCTCAATAGTACCATTAATATATTTAATAATTCTTTTAACCGCAAACAAGTGTGATTCTTTGGGACATGCCTGGAAGCAACCACAAACACCAACATTAAAAAGCAATGTCAAGTCTACTAGCAGTTAAATAAAGCAGACTACCAATCATACTTCTATACAAGGTTTGATCAACATCCTTGCTTTCAGCATCCTGACTAAGCTTAAGACTAGTACTCATGGGAGTCCAAGCATGCTTAGTGTTTTCCAAGGCAAATTTCTTCATTAGGTCTTTGGCATGTTTGGACTGAGAGATAAAAATTCCTTGATCCATCTGTTTAACTTGCAACCCCAAGAAGTAATTTAGTTCACCCATTATGCTCATTTCAAATTGACTTTTCATATGTTTAGAAAAATTGTGAGCGAACTTTTTAGAAGTAGAACTAAACACAATATCATTCATATAGATTTGAGCAATAAGAATGTGTTTTAATTCTTTCTTTATGAACAAAGTTTTATCAACTCTCCCTTGAGAGAAGCTAGACTCTAGCAAAAAGGTAGTCAATCTCTCATACCAAGCTCGAGCGGCTTGTTTACCTATACAAAGCTTTCTTGAGCTTGTACACATAGTCAGGATGCTTAGGGTCCTCAAACCCTTTGGGTTGTTCAATATAGGCTTCTTCTTGAAGAATGCCATTTAGAAAAGCACTCTTTACATCCATCTGATGAAGTCTAAAGCCTAGATAACAAGCAATGATGGCAAGCAAGATGCGAACAAACTCCAACCTTGCAACAGGGGCAAAGGTCTCATCAAATTCTATTCCTTCAATTTGAGTATATCCTTTTGCTACAAGTCTTGCCTTATTTCTAGTGATAGTGCCATACTCATCAGATTTGTTCTTAAATATCCATTTGGTACCTATCACATTCACATTATGGGGTCTAGGCATAAGAGTCCAAACATCATTACGCACAAATTGACTCAACTCTTCATGCATAGTAGTAACCCAATGCTCATTAGTCAATGCTTCTTTCACTTTTTTTGGTTCAAATGAAGAGGTATAACATAAGTAGTTTACCTCATTCCTTACTTGACGCCTTGTCTTCATCAGCTCTGTGACATTTCCAATCACTTGATCCAAAGGATGTTTTAGTTTCACTTTGGATGATGGCTCTAGGATGCTGTTAGGTCCATCTTTGGAGTTGGTCAAAGAGGTCACAGCATCGTCTCTTTTCTTATTATTTTCCTTCTCCAAAATTCCAGAAGATGCACTATCTGAATCATAGTCCTCATCAAGTGCAATGTTAGTGTGAACTAAAGAATCATCAATAACCACATTTATTGATTCCATAATAGTAAGAGTACGCAAGTTATAAACATGATAACCTTTACTATTAATGGAATATCCAAAAAAGATACCTTCATCACTCCAAGTGTCAAATTTACCGAGATGCTCTCTATCCCTCAGGATATAGCATTTGCTTCCAATACTCTAAAGTATTTCACATTAGGCTTCTTACCTTTCCACAGTTCATATGGCGTCTGTTTTGTACCAATTCTCAAATACCCACGATTTGCAATGTAGCATGCGGTATTTATCGGCTCAGCCTAGAACTTCTGTGACACTTTCTAACCATGAAGCATAACTCGAGCCATTTCCTGGATCACTCTATTATTTTTCTCCACCACGCCATTCTATTGTGGTGCCTTTGGAGCAGAGAACTCATGTTTTATGCCCTGCTTGTCACAAAAATTAGCAAATTCAGAATTCTCAAATTTCTTACCATGGTTGGTACGTATTCTGCGAATGCATCTGATTTTTATGCCCTTCTCTACCTGCACTTTTAGACATAAAGCTTTAAACACAGAGAAGGTGTCAGATTTTTCTCGAATAAAATCAACCCATGTAAACCTAAAAAAATCATCGACAGTCACAAAAATATATTTCTTTCCTCTAATACTCTCTATATGAGTAAGACCCATAAGATTCATATGAACAAGTTCCAAGGGTCTAGATGTAGCAATCTGCTTGACTTTCTTATGTATGGACTTAATTTTCTTTCCCAATTGGCATGACCCACACACACAGTTTGTGGTTTTTTTAAGTTTTGGAATTCCACGAATGAGTTCAGAACTAGATAGTCTAAAGAGATCGCTAAAGTTCACATGGCCCAGTCTTTGATGCCACAGCTCAATCTCGTCCAATTTAGCAGAATTGCAAGTTATACTACTCTTAGAGGTGATCCCATAACAGTTGTCACGAGTACGCACACCTTTCATAAACACAAGTATCCTCTTTATCAAAAATAGAGCATTCAGTTTTGAAAAACTGTACTTGGTGTTGTGCGTCATATAACTGACTAATGCTTATGAGATTAGCCTTTAAGCCCTCAACTAGCAGAACATCATCGAGGTTTGGTAACCCTTGAGATTTTATATTCCCTTTTCCTACAACTCTGGAGGTGCTGCCATCACCAAAGGTTACTAAACCTCCATCACATTTAGTCACAGTGTCAAAATACCCTTTATTTCCACACGTGTGCCTTGAGCAGCCACTGTCTAGGTATCACACATTAGAGTTGTGAGCCTTCAGGGCACTGTGGACAACAAATCCTCTTAGGTCAGTTTTCCTTATCCATACAGTCTTAGGATTAGCACTTAGGTGCTTTGGACGAGACTGTTGGTTAGGCTTTTGACCTTTCTTTAAGGTATGTTTAGTCATAGATTTTGCCATATAGTTTCCATAGTATTGAGGTTGAGCCTTTTTTGAAAATTCTGATTAGTAAAATTCCTTTGCTCAGTCAACACATGAAATCTACTAGACATCTGACTATTGTATGTTCTACCTGGGTATTAAAAGTTACGAGTTTGAACATATTCCACAGGTAATCCATACAATTTATGACATTGTGCCCTAATGTGACCTCTTATACCACAGTGGTGATAGATAGGCACAACATAAGAAGAATTACCTTGATTTTGACGAGTATTATACCTTTCTTCGGGAACAAATTTGATGGGCTTGCTGTATTGGTGTTGCTTTGACTTGGATGGTTTAGCCTCATACCTAATACCACGCGTATCCCATGAATGTTTCTGATTCAAGCACACTTTCTCTACCATGGATACACTTGCCTTGTACTTCTTGAAGGTCAAATTAGACTTAACCAGATCAGCCTCGAGTTTCTAAATTTTTTCTTCAAGAGCCTTCTTAAAACCTTCTCTCTCAAATGCGTCCTTCTTAAAAAACTTCGCTTTGTCTGATAGGGTTGCTCGATGTTTCCTCAACTAACTTATTTTGGTTGGGCATCATCATTCACCCTTTTTAAATAGACAACTTCTTCTAGAGCCTTTTTTAACTTTTTACCCAATTTGACATTCACATTGGTAAGTTTGTATGATTGCTTGTACAATTGATTATAATCTCACTGTAGTTCACTTTTATCTTCATCATCTGATTCATCCTCATTTCCCTTGAGAGATCCCACTGTACCTTTTGATTCCTCAAATTTTTCCAATTCAGAAGTTTTAGATGAAGTCTTGATTTCATGAATGCCATGAAATTCTCAGATTCATCATCACTTTCCAGCTCTTCTTCCTTCTCAAAATCACTCCAAGTGACTGTTAAAACTCTGCTTCTTTTATTTTTTTTTGTTTGGGCAATCTGTAGCAATATGCCCAAAGCCATGACATTCGAAGCATTGTTTTTGGCCAGACTTATCAGATGACTTCCTTACAAACTTTATTTTGTTAAAAGGTTTTCCTTTAACTTTATCAAATGAGGAAGATTGATCTTGTTGTTGTTTGTTGAATTTTTTTTAAACTTTTTGACAAACAAGGCCATCTCCTCGATACCCATATCCGAATTGCTATCATTGCCTCATTAGATTTTTCCTTAATGGAACTTAAGGCAATACCTTTATTCTTTCTAGGTTGACAAAAATTTGCTTCAAAAGTTTGTAAAAGATCCCACTAAGTCCTCTACTTTCATGGCATTGACATTCTTGCTTTCCTCTATGGCCGTAACCTTGGCTTGAATTCTCTCAAGTAAAGACCTTAGAATTTTTCGAACACTTTTTGAAAGAGAGATTTGTTCACCAAGGTTGAAACTCAAGTTGACGATGTCACTTAATTTAAAATAAAATTGATCAAATGTTTCATCGTCTTCCATTCTCAAAGTTTCAAAAGTAGTTGTTAATCGCTAGAGCGTAGCAATGTTTACAGTAGTCGTACCCTCATGGGTGATCTGTAAAATGTCCCAAACATTTTTAGCGAGTTCATAGTGTGAAATTCTACGAAACTCCTCGGCTATGACCCCGTTAAAGCTGGCATTAATAGCTTTACTATTCCATCCATAGTCTTCATAATCAACCCTATCCCAAGCTGTAATAGCTTTTGAGATAGTCATATCACCGGTTGTGACTGTGGGTAGAGTCTAGCCATTAACAACAACCTGCCATACACGTTCATCTAAAGATTTAAGAAAAGCTCTCATTTTGGCTTTCTAATAGGGATAGTCGGTCCTATCAAGTAAGGGCAATTGAGAGGTGGAACTACCTTCCTTTAGCCAATCCATAGACATAGGCAATCAGGATCTCACTCTTTAGAAAATTAAAATCGATTTTAAGTGTCCCACTCTGATACCAGTTGAAAAACCTAGTCTTTGTTTATTTTTTGTTCGAGAGACTAAAACGTACAATATTGGTTCAAGATGTTATGGCAATAAATGATATTGTACATACCAAGGCACAAAAGAAAGCAAATCATTCAATAGGAACACATCAGTCTTTTGTCGTGGAAACCCTTAAATGGAAGAAAAACCATGTGTTCCCTTTGTCGGACAAAGATTATGCACTGTATCTTGTTGTTTAGACGATTATAAGACTTTTTACAATCAAAACCTATCAACTCTATGATCTAATGATTGTCTTGACCTTGCTCATATCCATGATTCATTGTCTCTGTGCTTGACCACCGTTTAGATCCCCTTAGAACGGATTTCACGCCTTGAATTCTATCAAGACTCGTGATTTCGTCAATTGGGTTGAAGAAGATTGTTGCTAAGATCCGTTTCTGAGCTTCTAGGACGGTAGGAAATACTTCTCTCTAGGAGTTTTATTTTGTGGCGGCTCAGATAAGGTTTGGGGAAGTGTGCTGGGCTTTAAATAGGTGCAAAAACTCTAGCGGCGTGATTTTTGAGAAATCTGATTTCTCTCACCTCGCTCCCGTGAGCTCAATCCCAGATTTTGACATGCTTACTGTTTTTGCCCTTGACCTCCCGCGAGGGCCCCGCGAGGTTCTAACCAATCTATATGCTCACTGTTTTTGCCTTCGAGATCCGCGACATCCGGTTAACATCCCACAAGCTCTATGTTTTGCAGCCAACACACTGTTCGAGATCCCTCAAACTCCATCGACATCTCTCGAAGTCCCCTTCAATAACCAAAAAGTATCATATAAGACTCTCTTAGCTCGAGCTTGCACAAATAAGCTTGAAAGCCCTTTTGAATGCTTGTGATTGATAACCCAAGTCCCCAAAATACATCAAACAAGACATGTCATGAAATTTAGCCAATTACAAAAACTTACACAGCGGGTGTCATGTAATTTGTTATGAAAGACAACCAAACTTTCCTTAATTTTGGCTCATGAACATGCAAAATGTGAGGGCAAACTAAATTTGGTAAGTATTATGTAATGGATGGATATGGATAACCTTAGGTGGCTAACAATTATTATTGCCTCAAATATTGTTGACTCAACTCCTTAGCCGATGTCTCTAAATTAGTATAAATATAAGGGCCTAAAGATAGTTCGAGGTACAACCAAAAATAGAAAAAGAATAAAAAGAAAGAAGCAAAGAGAAAATAGAAGGAAGGGAAGTATAGGTAAATCCTCAAAGATCATATTGTATTCTATTTGATTTTGTACTATTAAGAAAGTCTTCAGTGGTTCATAAGATCAACCCCTAATTGTTTCAGAAGAACTAATATGATAAATATTTGATAGTTCCTAAACAACTATTCATTATATTTTGTATTGAGTTATTTTACCTACATTATATTCTTTTAGTTTTATAACATATTATCAGCATGATGATCTGAGTACACACATACGTATACTTCTCACAGCTTTTAATGCTTGATGACTTTTACAAGTGTAAGATTTTTAGAAGGCAATTATTATTTAATATTCAAATTGACACATGTTTTTTTTATTTCAAGTAGTGTCCATTTTATTATTCTATGTGGCCTGAATGTTTATGTAGTCTTAATAATTTTGTCATAATTTAATCTTATTGTTTTGTTAATGTAGTATGCTAAAGATGTTGAATCTCATAAAATTAGAATTTTTCGTTCTTGATTTTTTTGTGATAACTATTTATTTTGGATCCTTGATGTTGAGATCCATCTGGCTGCGAATAACCTTAGGCAAATAATAAATGAGGAAAATGAAGCGTTTCAGCACGATCGTGCTAAAGCAATGATTTTTCTTCGTCATCATCTTCATGAAGAATTAAATTTGAGTACCTCACGGTAAAAAATCCATTGATATTATGAAAAAATTTCAAGGAGATATACGAGTACCAAAAGACTGTAATCCTCCTCAGAGTTTGATTTAATTGGATGCACCTAAGGTTGCAAGATTTTAAAACCGTTAGTAAGTACAACTCTGCATTATTTAAAATCAGCTTGCGATTAAAGTTATATGGAGAAATTATTACTAATGAAGACATATTAAAAAAAATATTCTCGATATTTTATGCCTCGAATGTGCTCTTGCAGCAATAATATCGAGAGCGTGGATTTAGAAAGTATTTTGAATTAAGATGATGTCTTCTTGTGGCTGAGCAAACAATGAGTTGCTAATGAAAAATCATCAGTCCTGACCTACTGATTCTACTTCATTTCCTGAAATAAATACAATCTGATTTGATGGTCGTAGACGTGGACATGGTCGTGGATGTAGCCATGGCCATGGCAGGAAAAGTTTTCTAACTCGTGGGAATTATTGTGGAGGTAACACTTATTATATGAGATTTAAAAAAATCACACCATACCACTAGCAATGGAATAACTCTAAAGTAAAATAAGAAAAGGAAAAAGGTTTACAGAATAAATCTTCTAAGAATTATGAAGGTACTTGTTACAGGGTTGGAATGAAAGGACATTGATCACGTACCTGTCGTACGCCCAAATATTTGAGAGAACTTTACCAAGCCTCAATTAAAGACAAAGGAAAAAATGCACAAACACATTTTCTGAATTTTGATGGCCTAGTTGATATTAATCGTCTAGATGTTTCAGAGATTTCTTTGAAGATGCTAGTAAAAAAAATATACCATTTAATTGGTGATGGAGATGTCTACACTAATTAATATTATTTTTTAGTTTGTTTAGTTTATTATTATCTTTTGTAATATTTCCTTTATATGCTTTTTTCTTTTAATAAACTCCCTTATTTTAAATAAACAATTTCAATATTTTGTGTATAGAAGAATGAATCGTACAAACGTGTTGATTGTTTCTAAAATGAATAGTGAAGGCACATGTCTAATAGACAGTGGAACAACGTACACAATTCTTAGAGAGAAAAAATATTTCTCACACTCGACATTACTTAAAGCTAATGTCAATATAATATCTAGCACAACAAAATTGATTGAAAGTTTCGGAAGGACCAATATAATATTGCCAAGAGAAACAAAATTATGGTCCTTGATGATGCATTGTACTTTACTAAACGTACAAGGAATCTGATCAGTTTTAAAGATATACATTGTAATGGACATCATATTGAGATGACAAATGAAGAAATGAATAATGTAGAACAATTCTACATTATTTCTTATATTTTAAGAAAGAAGTATATATTAGATAAACTTATTGCATTGTTTTTGGATTATATTATACTACTATAAAAGTTGAGGAATCACCTGTAGTGATGTGCTAAAAATGCTTTAACCCAAAGAATTTTATACTATGACATGATCGTTTGGGTCATTCAAGATCAACAATGATGCATCGAATTATTGAAAATTCACATGTACACTCACTAAAGGACCATAAGATTTTTTTGTTAAATGATTATATATGTGCTACCTGTTCATAAGGAAAAATAATTGTTAGATCATCTATTTCAAAAGTATTGTGCCTCGATTTTTTGCACTCAAGATGATATGTAGAAAACACACAGTATTCTCTCATTAGAGCTCATCCTTCTAGTGCAACTAGGTTTGATTTAGAAATTAATTTGAATAAGGGTTTAAAAAAAAAGGTTTGGATTCGCCATCTAACTTTGTGAATATGAGTTAGGTCACCTAAAATTAAGTGCAATCCGGAGATTAGACGTAGGGTTTTTGAAAAGGTTTTGGAAAACTTCCTCAAGAGAGGGTTTTTTTTTTTTTTTTGTGTGGAGAAAACAAGTTGTTTGACAATCTTTGGAAAGATCTAATGCAATATCCCAAACCTCTATTTTTTAGAATTAATGCATGTAACATCATATAATTGGCTAAATTTCGTGATCAGTTTTATTCCTTGTAATTTCGATTTTTGGGGTGTCTATCACAAGCATTTGGGATGTGCTTAATGTCTATTTATGTGAGCTCATGCTAAAAGAGTCCTGGATGATACCTAAAATAGTTGATTTTGGACTTCGATGGACCCTCGTTGGACGTCGATGGACCTTCGCTGGATGTTGATGGACCATTAATACCTGTCGATGAAAGAAACAGATTATGCTACTTTTGTTCAGAACTTTGATAGACTTCGATGGACCTTCACTGGACATCGATGGACTGTCGATAGACCCTCAATACCTGTTGATGGAAGAAACAGATTGGGGTATTTCTGTTCGAAACTTCGACCGACTTTGATGGACATCGATAGACCCTTGATATCTATTGATGGAAGAAACAAATGGGGTGTAAACCTGCTAGAGACTTCACTAGACCTCGCTGGACGCTACGGCCGTGAGGTAAAAACTTCTCTGGACCTCGTTGAATGTCACTGGAAGTGAGATGGATGAGATTTAAATCCTAGGGATGCCGCCGCAAGTTCTTTTTAAGGTCAATGTGGACTTATGTTGTAATGTAAGCTTGGTATACTAGAACCATGAGATTATTCCCTATGTATATCCCTTATTAACCCTCGAACCCAAAATAAATACACACCCTCTCACTCTCTTCAGTCGAAAGGAAGAAGGAAGAGGAGAAGAAGAAGAGGAAAAAAAAAGAAGGGATAAAAGAAATTCAAGAGGAAGGAAGCTAAGAGGAGATTGGAGCTTGGAGAGCTTGAGAGAGAAAGATATGAACTCCAAACCTTATACATGCTTGTGTGTTGTAGTTGTGTTTGGAGACTCTTTTGAGTTCCAATTAGTTGGATCTCGAGGCTTTGTAGGCTTTCATAGATGGATTAGGAATTAGGGTTGAAAACCCCCAAATTGTGCATATTGGGTTTGAGATTTTAAACCTTAGATTTCTTAGATTAGCTTGTTTATTTTGCCCTATTTTGAGATATTTGATTACCCTTAGAAATAGTAATCTTTTGGGCTTAAATTGTTAGTTGAATAGTTAAATTTGGTCTTAATTTAGTATTCTAACCCCTAAAACACGTTAAAACTCTTTTTGTACACTTTTTGCAGGATTTGGAGCTCAAACTAAGGCAAATGGGCAATCTTGAGCATGACCGATCGATCGGCCGATCGATCGCCCGATCGAACGGTCCACGGAACGTTCGATCGGCCGATCGATCGGTGATCCTGCGATCGATCGGTGATGCTTTGTTCACCTTCTGCAGCAAACTTCAGAGAGGGCGTTTTTCCGATCGATCGGTGACGTCGGAATCCTCACAACAGACGATACAGAAGCAAACTTCAGAGGGGTCGGTTTTGCGATCGATCGGGCGTTCGATCGCTCTGACCGATCGATCGGGCGATCGATCGGGCGATTGATCGGTCGTACACCGATCGATCGGTGTGTACAGACTCTGTTTTTCTGCAGAGTATAAAAGCTTTTGTTCGAGACAAAAAGTGATATAGGGTATTTTCTGCAGCAGTTTGGACGGGAAGAAGGCTCCAAAAGTGGATTTTTGTTATCTTGTAAAGTTTTTGGTTAGATCTACTCTTAATGCTTTGTATTTAATGTCATTTATTGCTTTTGGATGATTGTAAGTGAATGTTGGTTATATATATGAAGTGAATGATTTTCTACATTTTCTAGCAACTTTCCATCATTTTCTTGGCACTTTCTCTCATTTTCTTGGCAACCAAACACTAGCTTTTTATAGTTTAATGTTAGATTTGTCTCTTTTTATGTTAGCTAACATGGATTCTAGTAGCTAAACACCCCTTGGATGTGGTTGTGAAGACCCACCAAGGATCTTCAAAGGGTTGAAAATGGGTTGTATGGACTTCAAAGTCATATCCTCAAAATTATATGGTTTCATTTGATTTAGTATGAGATTCATTAGAAAAACCTAGATTCATAACCCTTTGGTAATATTTATGCACAAATCAACATTTGGTATAGGTATTGCACATGTTTAAGGTTTGATTCTAGGGTACCAATTATATATTCTCTCTCTAGGCTCAATCAAACAAAACCCACATTTTTATAGCCGACATTTTCCGAATCAAGAATCCAAGGTGTGATTCTTGATTTGAGTTATAAAACCTCTCATTGGAAACCCTTGTTGTGAATTGGTGGATCAAAACAACCATGTCCAAGCTTTTCTCCTTAATCACATAAAACTAGCTTTTGTTGTTTTTTTTATAGTCACTAAATTATTGCATGAAGCATATAACCATCATCATCTCAAAACCAACATATTTTCGGTCTCTTTTATGTTAAGAATTTTCATTTGCAATCCATTAAGATAAGTACCCGGGCTAGTTGAGCTTTATTGCTATATTTGCAGAATTCCCTTGGGAGAGAACGACACCGGATCCTCCGGTTTTACTACAAGCGCGACCTCCGTGCCCTTGCGGAGTGGCTCCAGTTGAAGCACAACTGGAGGCGTGTCAAGTTTTGGCGCCGTTGCCGGGGAATTCATAGGCAAAAGCTACACCGGACGAAAGCTAAGGATTGCGGAAGAAAATTGAAAAAAAAAAAAAAAAAGAAGAGCAAGCAAAGAAAAAAAAAAAAAAAGAACACACAAAAAGGGTGGATTTCATCACCACCCCCGAGGGAAGCATCTACGGGCTTCGGGCCCCGGTACACTCTCATTTCCCTTAAGGTGTTTTATTTTTAGGATTATTTTCTATTTCTTCTTTTCTCTAGTTTCTTTTGTTTGATATAGCATAATTGCATTGCATTTTTGTTAAGAAATTATCCCTCTTCGGGAGTATTTAGTGGAGTTAGGATAGTGTGTGAAAGTTTCAAATTGGTGGTACGCTTATTGTATGTGGAGATTGGAGGTACGGAGTTGAATTGAAAAAAAAGCCGTTGTCCGGCCTAGAATTGAAAAAAAAAGCCGTTGTCCGGCCTAGGGAATTGTGTATGATGTGCTGAACGACCTTATCGGTCCAACCTTTTGTGTGCATTCATTCTTGCATGTCATATTTCACGCGGGACGAACATCATCGCCTTGTGAGGATAGAGAGCATTGAGAGCACAAGCACATCTTCACCAACACCTAGCTTACCTTTAGTGGTCGACCTAGGTTTCATTCCAATGGCAAATCCCAATGAACCCGGCTTACCTAACATTCAACCCTTGCATCCAAATGTCCAAATCCACCCGGAAGGTCATGAGGAGTTTGAAAGAGGGAGCCATCATGGCGATGTGGCGGCTCCCCCTATACGGACTCTCCGGGACTACCTAAACCCACCAAGGCAAGCACCAACATCGTGCATTGTTTTCCCGCCCCATCACAACACTCTAAACATTAGGTCGGGAATGATGCAAATGTTGCCTCAATTCCATGGGATGGATTCGGAACAACCCTACATTTTTCTTAAGGAATTTGAGGATGCTTGTTCAATTGCTATGGACAACTCATGTCCAAGGGAAGTATTTTTGTTGAAACTCTTCCCATTTTGTTTGAAGGACAAAGCTAAGCTTTGGTTCAATTCCTTGCGACCTATGTCCATCCATTCTTGGGCTACTCTCCAAGGGGAATTTTTGAGCAAATTTTTCCCCGAAAATAGAACCGAGGCCATTCGAAGGCAAATTTCACAGTTTTCTCCTTTGTTGGGGGAAACTTTCTTTCAATGTTGGGAGAGGTTCAAAGACCTCTTAAATTCTTGCCCCCATCACGGTTTCGCCGATTGGCACGTCATCAACACATTTTATTCTTCTTTGACACCCCAACTCAAGCAATTTGTCGAGTCCATGTGTGCGGGGACGTTTTTTGATAAGCAACCCCATGAGGCATACGATTATTTTGATAACTTGGCAAATAAGGCTAGAGATTGGGCACTTACCGGGACCCAAAATCCCGAGGGTCGCTCAATCCAACAAGGGGTGGGAAGATATCAACTCAAGGAAGTTGATGATGTCAATGCTAGGGTGGCTACCTTAGCAAGAAAGTTAGAGGCTCTTGAGGTGAAAAAAGTTCAATCGGTAGAGAGTGAGGAGTTGAGGGAAGTATGTTGTCTTGTGTGTGTGAAACCTCGGACCATACCACCGCTTCATGCCCAATCATTCCGGGTGTGAAGGAGGCTTTGCACGGCCAAGTTAATGCAATTGGCCAATATTCAAGAGGAGGGGGTAACCCCTATTCAAACACATACAACCCGGGGTGGAGAGATCATCCCAACTTTGGGTGGAGGAACAATGAAGGGACTTCAAACTCCCACAACTATCAAGGAGGGTATCAAAACCCTCAATCATACCAAGCACCTCCACCTCCACAAGCAATTCCACCACAACATCCACCTCCACAAGCACTTCCACCACAACATCCACCTCCACCTTACCAACAAGCACCCGTGCCCCAATTCCAAAATCAACCAAGGCCATACCAACCCCTCCATAGGAAGCCCATAGAGGACAATGTTTACCAACTTGCCAATGACATGAGGGGGGTTAGTTCAAGGGTTGATAAACAAGAAAAAGTGCTAGACCAACACTATAGGTTACTTGAGGACATCCAAAAGCAAATGTCTACATTGACACAAGCTTTGACCCAAAATGTCCCGGGAAGATTCCCGGCTCAACCTCAACCTAACCCGGCGGTGAGGCAAGTGCACATAACTGAGGGTAAGAGTGACCCTAGTACAAGTCATGACCAAGTGCAAGCCATAACCACACTTAGAAGTGGAAAGACCATTGATAAAACTATCCCACCTCGGGATGAGACTTCTAGGAAGAGTGTTGGTCAAGGAGAGAGAGAAAAAGAGAAAGAGGAAAAAGAGCCGAGAGAAGGGGGGGGGGACTTAGCCAATCCCATTGAGATTTTGAGTGAAAGTGAGAGGGATAAGAGAAGGGACATAGTCAAACATGCTCCCTTCCCGCAAAGGTTGACCAAACCAAAGAATGAACTTCTAAATGCGGAAATTTATGAAGTGTTTAAACAAGTCAAGGTCAACATCCCTATCCTTGATGCAATTAAGCAAATACCTTCTTATGCTAAGTTCTTGAAGGACTTATGCACTTTTAAGCGAAGGTTGCATGTCAAGGAAACCGCCATGATGAATGAAAAACCAAAGTGCGATTTTGCAATGTAAAACCGTGCCGAAATTCAAGGACCCCGGATGTCCTACTATTTCTTGTACCATTGGGAACACCAAGATCGATCGTGCCTTGTTAGACTTAGGGTCTAGTGTCAACCTTTTGCCCTTTTCAGTGTATAAGGAACTTGGCCTAGGAGAGTTGAGCCCTACTCGTGTTACCTTGCAATTGGCGGATCGTTCTATAAAGGTTCCAAGAGGTATCATCGAGGATGTTCTCATCCAAGTTGATAACTTTTGCTTCCCGGTCGATTTCATTGTCCTAGACACCCAACCTGTTGAGAGTTGCATAGCTCACAACCAAATTCCTGTGATCTTGGGACGCCCTTTCCTAGCTACTTCCAATGCCATCATACATTGTAGGAATGGGTTAGTGAAATTGTCTTTTGGCAACACCACCTTCGAGCTTAACATCTTTTCGGTTGCCAAACAAAAGGGGGAATGTGAGGATATCCGGGAGGTAGATATCATAGAGAGCATAGTTCAAGAGCACTTTGAGCGGGAGAGTTTTGAGGACCCTTTGGAGAGGGCATTAGTGAGAAGTGAACCGCATGCTTCACTTGATAGTGAGGGCATGGTGTCAAGTGAATTGTCTCATTTAGAGGGTGCGAGAGAGGAGTGTTTACATGTGGGTAAATGGACCCCTTCTTTTGAACCCCTCCACCCTAGTGCCGAGAAACCGATTCCTTCGGAGGAGAAGCCTCCCATTCCCGAGAGGAAACCCTTGCCTTCCAATTTAAAATATGCATTTTTAGGGGATGGGGAGTCATACCCGGTTGTGATTTCCTCTAGCTTGTCTGGGAGCCAAGAGGAAGGGTTGATAGCGTTGCTTAGGAAACATAGAAAAGCCCTAGGATGGACTATCGCCGACCTTCATGGGATTAGTCCTCTTGTGTGCACTCACCGTATTTTTTTAGAAGAGGAGGCTAAATCCATTCGTCAAATGCAAAGGCGATTGAACCCTAACATGAAGGAAGTGGTTAAAGGTGAGGTTTTAAAATTGCTAGATGCGGGTATCATTTACCCCATCTCCGATTCCAAATGGGTTAGTCCGACCCAAGTGGTGCCTAAGAAATCGGGTGTCACGGTGATAAGAAATGACAACAATGAGTTAGTGCCAACCCGAGTGCAAACCGGGTGGTGAATGTGCATTGATTATCGCCGCCTCAATAATGTGACCCGAAAGGACCACTTCCCTTTACCCTTCCTTGATCAAGTCCTAGAAAGGGTGTCCGGTAGGGCTTTCTATTGTTTTTTAGATGGATATTCGGGGTACAATCAAATCGATGTAGCCCTTGAGGATCAAGCCAAGACAACATTCACTTGTCCGTTTGGCACATATGCTTATAAACGTATGCCCTTCGGGCTATGTAATGCACCGGCGACATTTCAAAGGTGCATGATGAGCATATTTAGCGACATGATTGAGCAAATTGTCGAAGTCTTCATGGATGATTTTTCCGTATATGGGGATACTTATGAAGGTTGTCTTGGTAATTTAGGAAAAGTTTTGATGAGATGTGAGGAGAGTAACCTTGTACTCAATTGGGAAAAATGTCATTTTATGGTTACAAGTGGTATAGTTTTGGGGCATATTGTGTCGGCCGAAGGGCTTGAAGTTGATAAAGCAAAAATTGAACTCATTCAAAAATTGCCCGCCCCAACGTGTGTGAAGGAGATTAGATCATTTCTTGGGCATGCCGGTTTCTATCGGCGTTTCATTGAGGGTTTTAGTGCAATCTCTAGGCCCATGTGTCATCTTTTGTCCCAAGATGTTCCCTTTGAGTGGACATCTTCTTGTCAACAAGCTTTTGACAAGTTGAAGGGACTTTTGACCACCGCCCCAATCATTCGAGCACCCAATTGGTCTCTTCCATTTGAGCTAATGTGTGATGCTAGCGACTATGCCGTGGGGGCCGTCCTAGGACAAAGAGTTGACAAGAAGCCATATGTCATTTATTATGCTTCTAGAACTCTCAATGAAGCTCAAATCAACTATACCACAACCGAGAAGGAACTCCTTGCGGTGGTTTTTTGCACTTGATAAATTTAGGTCTTACTTGATTGGGTCATTGGTCATCATCTACACCGATCATGCGGCCCTAAAGTATCTCCTCACAAAACCCGATGCAAAACCGCGCCTCATTCGATGGATACTTTTGCTCCAAGAATTTCATATTGAAATGCGTGATAAAAAAGGGGTTGAAAATGTAGTTGCTGACCACTTGTCTCGGCTTCCCTTAAATGGGCAAGCCATGGACCCAACCCCTATCAAGGAGCACTTCCCGGATGAGCATCTCATGCATGTGAGTGCCGTTGAGCAAGTTTCAATCCCTTGGTTTGCGGACATTGCGAACTTCCTTGTCACCGGTGAGGTTCCTTCCACATGGTCATCCATTGACAAGCGTAAATTCTTCCGGAATGTGCGCTATTTTTCGTGGGATGATCCCCACTTGTTTAAGTATTGTCCGGACCAAATCATTCGCCGGTGTGTCCCAAATCACGAATTCCAACAAGTGATAGAATTTTGTCACTCTCATGCTTGTGGAGGACACTTCTCCTCCAAGAAGACCACGGCCAAAATTTTGCAATGTGGGCTTTATTGGCCCACCATGTTCAAGGATGTACATACTTTTTGTGTAGCTTGCGATAGGTGTCAACGGTTAGGAACACTTTCTAAGAGGCACATGATGCCTCTTCACCCCATCACTATTTTGGAAATATTTGATTGTTGGGGGATCGATTTCATGGGACCGTTTCCTAACTCGTTTGGGTACCTTTTTATTCTTGTTGCGGTAGATTATGTCTCAAAGTGGGTGGAAGCAATTGCCACTCGAAGCAATGACCACCAAGTGGTCTTGCGGTTTTTGAAAGAGAACATTTTTTGTAGGTATGGCATGCCTCGTGCCATGATAAGTGATGGCGGTTCACATTTTTGCAATAAGCCCTTTGCGTCTTTAATGCGTAAGTATGGTGTGGTCCATAAGGTTGGATTACCATACCATCCTCAAACGCAAGGGCAGGTTGAGTTGGCCAATCGGGAAATTAAGCGCATTCTAGAGAAAACCGTCAATCCAAATAGGAAAGATTGGTCTCTTAGATTGACCGATGGGTTTGTGGGCATACCGCACGGGCTATAAAACCATTCTTGGCGCATCACCCTATAGACTTGTGTACGGGAAGGCATGTCATCTTCCCGTCGAAATTGAGCATAAAGCATATTGGGCGATTCGTCAATGTAATGAGGATATTGATGTTGCGGGTACCCACCGACCGAAAGCTCCAACTCAATGAGTTAGATGAACTCCGCAATGATGCATTTGAAAATGCAAAAATTGCTAAGGCCCGGATGAAACACTTTCATGACCAACATATCATTCGAAAAACTTTCAAAGTTGGCCAAAAAGTGTTATTGTATGATTCACGCTTGCATCTCTTTCCGGGCAAATTGCGGAGTAAGTGGGCCGGGCCATACATTGTTAAAGAAGTCTTTCCCCATGGAGCCATTGAGGTGCAAAACCTCACGAATGGCTCGGCATTTAAGGTAAATGGCCAGCGGCTAAAGCCGTATTTTGAGACGTTTCAAGGGGAGTTGGACTGTGTGGATCTCATCGATCCACCATCCTTTGAGTGACATTAGCTTGTCGCGTTTCATAATTTAGGAGTAGTTCTTTTGATTTTCTTTTTCTAGGTTTCTTTCTCTTTTCTTTTGGTAGTTAGTTGTGTACATTTGTATTCCCGAGAGTCCCCCGCCCTCCCCGTTGTTCTTTTCCTATTCCATTTTGTTCATGCCTTGAGGTCATGGCATGATTCCAGTTGGGGGGGGGGCACCATTTGCATGATTCTGTGAACCATTCTGAGAATTTCTGCAGAACTTCAGAGAAGCTGTTTTTGCGATCGATCGGTGGGCCAAACCGATCGATCGGCCGATCGATCGTGTACGTTGCGATCGATCGGGCGATCGATCGGTGACGACTGCGATCGATCGGAGCTGTTACCGCACCGATCGAAAGGGAGCGGTATCGATCGATCGGCCGTTCGATCGGCCGTTCGATCGGTGGCGCTCCATTTCGATCGGTCCGCGAGGCGATCGATTGGTTCAGAGGGCCGATCGATCGGTGGCCGAGTTCTCTATATAAAGGCCACTGTTCACTGTTCATTTTCATTTCACTCGCGTTTACTTGAGAGTTTAAAGAGTCTGTTTGTCTGTCGGAGCAGCGAGGCCCTGCCAGCTCACTTTGGTGGACATTGTCTCGTCTGTTCACAGTTTTCTGCGCTTCGAGAGGTATTCCTTCCGCCGATCTTTGTCCATTCTTTTCATTTCCAGCTGTACTTAGCTTTGTAGAGAGTTATGGTCGAGACTAGGAGTTCTGAGGGAACAGCTGGGGCGGGGACTTCTCAGACTCTGGCCCAGTTCCAGCAGCTCCAGCGTGAGCATGCTAGGAGGGAGAGAGAGGGAGAGTATGATTCCACTCGCTTCCGAGGGAGGGATCAGGAGCGAGAGTTTGGACGGGTGTGGAGCGCCCGTAAGATAGTAGTGGAGAGGCGTTGGATAGTGAGTCAGTTTGATGCTGAGCCATATGGTTGGCTCCAGCCTTTGACCGACCGCCGGTCTTTGGGGTTAGCTTCTTTTAGGGGCCAGTACTCAGCCACCCTCGTGGCAGAGTTCATGGCTAACATTTCATCGGACCCCGTTGGTGGCGACAGGCATATTCTTCGCTCTTGGGTTCGGGGTAGGGATGTTGTTATCACCCCGGACTCCTTTGCTGAGCAGTTTGGTATACCGAGGGTTGCTAACCCTCAGTTCTCTTATGATGGGGAGCATCCACCATCTCATGAGGAGTTGTGCGCTGAGATTTTAGCGCCGGGAGAGTCCTGGACCGCTTCCCAGATCAGGATTAGGCAGATTGCTCCCAGATACCACCCGCTGTTCCTTTGGACTTGCTATTCGATCTTTCCACTAGGGAGGACGGTGGAGTGCAGTAGGATGCGGGGGGCAGTTGATGTGGGCTATTGGCACGGGCAGGACTATTGACTTGCCCCACTTCATGTATATGGCATTGTGGGCCGCGACTCAGGTTGCTACTCCCCAGTCCAGCGTCCCTTTTGGTTGTTTTTTGACAGCGAGGATTAGGGCGGCAGGGGTTAGTGTTGCGGATGTTTGTACTGCTCTCCTCTTCGACTGATATAGACTGGAAGACGGAGAAGAGAGCGGCAGGGCAGTTGTCGAAGAAGGGGGGGGGTCAGCTAGTTCGGCTCACTCGTCTTCTCAGCAGCCGGCTTCTCAGACTCAGGAGGAGACCCAGTCAGGGGAGCAGCGGCAGGATCAGCCAGTGCAGGCTCAGACTCAGGCTCAGGCTCAGGCTCAGGAGGAGCCAGCTCCGGGGACGTTACTTCAGACTTTGGCAGCTATTCAGGAGCAGCTGACCGCTCAGCAGGCAGAGCGCCAGCAGTGGCAGGCCGACATTATGGCTAGATTAGATCTTCAGGACACTGCCATTGCCGCACTTCAGGGTCAGCTGATTGACATTCAGCAGCAGCAGCAGCAGACCCAGTCCACTCGACTCCAGGAGATTATCCAGCACCTTGGCTAGCCTCCTCCGGATGATGGAGACCTCTTTTCGGATCTTCAGATAGATTAGATGCATTACGCGCTTCATAGCATTTCATTTCATATGATGTATCTAAATCTTTTTGATTATAGTGGATGTTTTTATTTTTGAGCTGTTTGTATAGTGATCTTTCGTATTGTGGCATACCCTTTTTGTATACATTTGTTGTGTTCTCTTGTCTTTTTCGTGTATATTTTTGGCAGTTCAGTTACAGGTGTACTTTTTGATTGATACCCATATCGCATGTATTGTTCCAACCGAGGTAATGGGTATTGTATGGTATTCGTATCGCCCTTTTCTATAACTTGACACCTTAGCTATGCCCTTAATTGTTGATATCATTTCTTTTTGGATTTTTTTGTGATGGAGGTGTCAAGGTTGTTTCAAATAAGTACCATACCATGTTTTTGATTAAATTTGAGTTGATGATTAACCCACCTTAGAGATTATGATACATTGCAAGTTTTTGGCATAAAATCATTATAAGAGACAATTCACATTTGTTGCCGCACTAGCGACATGTTATGTGATGCCTTGTGTTTCATTCTTATTTGCATGCATGTCCTTATAAGGTGGAGATTTTTTTTACCGTGTGAGCTTTAGAGCCTATTTATCGCCTTTGAAGAGTGTGAATCACATTTATTCAAGATTATTTTTTGTTGATCCATTCATTCATTGGAATAGCATCATTATTTCTTGATGTTTGGTTTACTATGTTTGCAGTGTTATATAGATTATATTGACCCCTTATACACTTTTGAAGTTTTGATGTTGTTGTATTCCTTTCGGATTTTAAACACATAGGCCATTTCATTTCCATTGAGCCATTCCATGTGTAATTTTTCTTCTTTTTAATATCCATATGCATCTGCATAAGTTTAAAGTGTGAGTGTCAATGCCAATAGATGATTGCAGTTAGTTTCTTATATTTGTAAAGTTGGAGAGTGTATGGAGTTGAGAAAGAGTAAAAAAAAAAAAAAAAAAAAAAAAAATGAAATTACATACATACAAATGAAAGAATGAGGTCAAAAAAAAAAAAAATGAAAAAAGAAGATAGTAAAGAAGTTGATTCAGAAGAGTGAAAAATGATGGAAGTGTGATAATGGAAGAGAATATCATTGATCATCATGTGTAATGTGCATGCATATGGTTGAACCTTTTCCATTTTCTATCCTCTTACATGGCTCTTCTCTCATTCATCACCCTTATGGCCTTGATATCCCGAAGATACATGAATCTTTAATTAATTCAATTGTGTAATGAGGCATTTATGTCAATTTTTCTAGATTATGCTTAAGCTGTGAATATTCCTTCATGAAGACTATGCCAAGTCGATACCCACTTACAATTTATTCGTCTTTTGGTTTTTGAATTGCTCTACTGATGCATGGATTATACATTTTACTCGTTAAAAGAGCTTATTCCATTGAGGGACCCAGAGCGTTTCATGTATTTAAAAGTTTAGTGTATGCCTTGTGGAGACTTGGATCGAAGCATCGAGGACGTAATTGTAGCGAGTTTTGAATCATTAGGGTCATATGTCATTTGGTAGTAACGCGTCAATATGTTTTAGTGTTTCTTCCATGCTTTATGCCTTTTACCTTGCTTTGGTTCACAACCTAGGTGGATGGAAAGATTTGACTTGAATAAGATTAATGCATGGTATATATTTTTGTTTTTCCTCTCAAACTTTGATAGAGGACTATCAAAGGTTTTAGTTGGGGGGGTTGATTACTCTTTGAGAAATAGTAATCTTTTGGCTTAAATTGTTAGTTGTAAATAGTATTAGAATTTGGTGTTAATTTAGTATTCTAAACTCCTAAAACGCGTTTTAAAAAACTCTTTTTGTACACTTTTTGCAGGATTTGGAGCTTAAACTAAGGCAAATGGGCAATCTTGAGTATGACACGAGTAAATCGATCGCCCGAATCGAACTGTCCACGGAACGATTCGATCGATATCCCGAAACTTCGATCGGTGATCCTGCGATCGATCGGTGATGCTCCTGTTCACTACCTTCTGCAGCAAACTTCAAAGAGAGGTGGTCGTTTTTCGATCGCTCGCGTAGCGTTCGATCGGTGACGTCGGAATCCTCTCAACAGACGATACAGAAGCAAACTTCAGAGGGGTCGGTTTTGCGATCGAGTTTTTCGGGCCGTTCGATCGCCCTACCGAATCGATCGGGGTGAGCGATCGGATCGGTGCCCCAGTACAGACTCTTATTTTTCTGCAGAGTATAAAAGCTTTTTCGGAGATGTTGTTAACGAGACAAAAAGTGAGCTATAGTCGGGTAGATATATGGGTATTTTCTCTGCAGAGTTTGGACGGGAAGAAGAAGGCTCCAAAAGTGGATATTTTGTTATCGTTTATACCCAGGTTTTTGTAAGTTTTTTTTTTTAGATCTACTCTTAATGCTTTGTATTTAATGTTCATTTATGGCTTTTGGATCATATGTAAGTGAATGTTTGATATATATATTATGAAGTGAATTGATTTTCCTACATTTTCTATAGCAACTTTTTCCATCATTATTTCTTTCTTGGCAACTTTCCTCTCATTAAATCATTTTTCTTGGCCAACCAAACACTAGTTTTTTATAGTTTTAATGGTAGATTTGTCTCTTTTTATGTTAGTTAACATGGATTCTAGTAGCTAAACACTCCTTGGATGTGGTTGTGAAGATCCACCAAGGATCTTCAAAGGGTTGAAAATGGGTTGTATGGACTTCAAAATCATATCCTCAAATATTATATGGTTTCAATTTGATTTAGTATGAGATTCATTAGAAAAAAACCTAGGATTCAATAACCCTTTGTAATAATTTGTGCACAAATCAACATTTGGTATAGGTATTGCACAATGTTTAAGGTTTGATTCTAGGGTACCGAATGATATATTCTCTCTTATCTAGGCTCAAACTTTCAAACAAAACCACCATTTTTATATAGCCGACATTTGCCCCCGAATCAAGGGAATCCAATGTGTGATTCTTGATTTGAGTTATAAAACCTACTCATTCAGAAACCCTTGTTGTGAATTGGTGGATCAAAACATCCCATTGTCCAAAGCTTTTCTCCTTTAATCACCATAAACTAGCTTTTTGTTGATTTTTTTTCATAGGTCACTAAAATTATTGTATGAAGCATATAACCATCATCATCTCAAAACAAACATATTTTTTCGGTCATCTTTTATGGTGTTAAGAATTTTCATTTGCAATCTCATTAAGATTAAGTACCCGTGCTAGTTGAGCTTTGTTGCTATATTTGCAGAATTCCCTTGGGAGAGAACGGACAACCGGATCCTCCGGTTTTACTACAAGCGCTACCTTCACGTTGCCCCTTGCGGAGTGGCTCCAGTTTGAAGCACAACTGGAGGCGTGTCATTCAACAGGCAAACCTTATAATGGATATAAAGGTCTATGAATGTAGTTTCCCATAATAAAAAAATGGTAGTTGTACGATTTGAGAGTCCTATAGAAAGAGATATGATCCGTTTTTTTTTAAAGTGTGCACAAAGCTGTCTGCACATTCTGAAAATTCAGCAATCTTGGTTTTCTGTTGCATTGGTCCCAGTGGCACCAACCTTTTCTAACTTGTCTCGCTCTATGCATCATTCTGTTATTCTAAAATCCTTACGTTTCTTCAATCGATCTTCAGGTAGCCAATATAAGGCCCATATAGCGAGGACATTACTATATTTTGAGTTCCAGACGGCTTTCTATTGTATACATTTGAGGGCTGCGATCCCAATGTTTTTGTAATGAATTCTATTGCTATAACTTTTCAGTGCCGACCTCTGATTTTGGTACTTATGTATGTTATGCTTGTGGTAGGCCCACATCTGCTACCATGTATGACACAAATTATGTTTTTCAGGTTATTCAAAACTTCTATTTTTCGTAAATGAATGCATCATTCTAAATGAATATGCATAGGCGATTAACAAACATTGTGGCCTTGGGTCAGGCCCTATCTGTATGCCGGTCATGCTACCCTAAATCCGTAGGAAGGCCTTTTTGAAGCGTGGACAAACATCACAAGACTCTCAAGCCCGAACTTCCGAATAAGTTTTGAATGAAAAACACTTCTAGCATCTTGTGATTGACAACCCAAGTCCCCCTTCGACAAGACAGTGTCTGAAATTTAGCCCTATAACAGACTTACAAACTCCCCCTTTGACGCACAAGTACGTGACCCATGAATCCTATCCTACACAACGTCACTCTTATAGGAAAAGAAAACAAAAAAATGGAAAAAAATACAAGGAATCTCCCAATCACAAGTAGTACTTCAGAAAAACATCCCTGCATACTGCATTAACCAACCAACATAGCCTCAATCAATTGCAAGCCGAAATAATAAAACAAGATATAGAAAATGTAGAAACTTGTAGTAGCCTTTTCCCTCTTTTTGGCACTAATTGACAAACGAAGCTAACCATGCCACAAGTAATAACTCAATATATATAGCATGAGAATTAAAACGTGGGGCAAGATGCCAAGCACAAAAGCCTCAGCATGCAAAAAATGAGGCACCCAACAAAGCTAACAACTAACAATATCCCATACAAAAGAAAGACAAAAAAAAAAAACAATAATATCAATAAGGGAGGAAAAAAACATTCCAACAGATACAACTATCTGACAATTAATGCATCGAATGATGGTCATTCACATCATGAAGAAACATCGAATTGTGCTGTTGGGAAAGAGTAGACAAGGTATCCTCGAACATCTTAAGACCAATTATTACGCTCATGTCGCTCTATGATGAGATCAATTACTCATGAACTAGACCCCCCCCCCAATGCACTCCACCAGGTTAGCGTGGATCGATGTCAAGCTAGAATAGAGAGAGCAGCAATTAGCAACAGATATAGAAGATGAGGAGGAATCAAAACACAGGAGTAGAAGTCCCTGGTTAGGAGGAGCGAACAGCCACAAAAGTAGTGGAGGAAAGATGGTGCTACAGGATTAACATGAGGAGCCTTATCATTCCGAAAGTTCCACCCAGGCTACATACAACTGTGCTGGGGGAGGTGCAACTTCAATATGCAGCATTACTCAGCCTGAGGGTTTGACAGAAGATGGGCTTTCCAACTAGGATATTTGATTGTATCTCGTCGGAGTGAACCGCACCATTAATTTCGATGACGACTGGCATGAGAAAGTCGCTCAGTTGATCAAAATCTTGAAAGGAAGATAAGCAATCCGAGGAGTTATCTGCAAGTCCATCGAGGATAAGATTGAATATGAGACGACCGATTATTCATAGCCAAGTTTGGTGGCTATGGCATGCATTAAGATGGGCACGGAACTCATCGAATCTCGCTCAATGCTCGCGCGTGAAGTGCAAAGAAAGAGATCACACACCACATGGTTTACACTCTCAAAAAACATCCTTAAAGCTCTTTTTGCGACCTTAAGGAGACTCAGAAAGGACCAGGTGGCCAATTTCCTCATCAGGAGAGGAGAAGTTGGGCCAAGAATTCAAAGTAGGTCCAATGCGAGTAGGAAGGATATGGGAATTCAGTGATGATAGGAGAATGATGTAGGTTGAAAGTGCTAAATATCGAAGATAGGCAAATAAAAAGTAAGAGACACCCCCTGCAAAAAACGTTCTGCAAGGTGCCAACCACTTTGTCTGGCGGCATGAATGTTCACATAAATTCTTGCAACAAGCTCATGACTAGCTCTAGCCCATTACACACAAGAAATATAGACGATTCCAAACCCCATTTAGAGAAGTAGGTATGGATACATGCCTCAGAGAACTGATCGAGGATAATTTCCCTGAGAGACACAAAAACGCGGTTGGGAGTCCAAAGAAGGAACGATTTAATCCGAGACTCTGCCTCAGAGGCGTTGAAATCGAGACACTTGCAGCCGATGAAGACACTCCCCCTTGATGTGACGACCCGACACTAAGGGTGCTAGAGCGATGGCACTTTCTTGGGGAATGAGGAAATTAGACCGAGTGCCCGGGGAACTAGGGCCAGATCGTTTTGCTTGGGGAACCAACGAGGTACGGGCTAAAAGGACGGGGTTTGTGATCCCTTCATCGTTTTCCCCCTAGGTGCTAGGAATCATAGTACATACCAAAGCAGATTGCACAGTTTAGTGACTGATTAAAAGCAAGTTACACAAAACATCAACCCCACATAAGCAGAGTAAAACCCAACGAAACCAACAAGTATGGCACTAACAAAAAAGTAAGGCTTGAACGAACACCCAAATAAGAGAGTACATTTAGTCACCATGATTGGTTCCTTGAATTATTTAGCAGAAAAAAACACAATCTGGACAAAGCACGATAAGCATTTTAACAACGCCCCCCATTATTCCTTGTTCACCACATATCGGAATTTTATAAAACATGCCCCAAAGATACAAATTGTTCCTCTAGTTTTTGAGCACAAAATTTCATATCTCCCAACAAATCGAAAACCTATATATGAAGAAAACACAAAATTATGATTGGAAGAGGAACGAAGAGAGGAGAGGATGATTACATCTACAACGATTCAGAAGATATTCTGTTAAATCAAGGCTCGATCTATATTGTTGATTTTGATGTTAACAAAACCATGTGGTTGTTATCTAATGATTTCAATTAAGTGTGCAGGTTAGATTATAATCATTGATAACAAGAAAATATTAGTGAGCTAATTGGCGTTATCTAAGTATCCAAACAAAATTAAATTACTTGGGTAAGTCTTATTCCTGAAGATATAGAAGATGCTCAAGAAGTTCAACAAGCATTGAAAAAAATGATGCAAGCTATGGAATTCTATCATGATGATTGTTGACTTTGTGGAAACATGAATATTGATTAGAAGAGCTTGGAGATTGATGAAGAAACATTAATTCCATTTTCAAAAACCTGAGGGGCTTATGAAGATTCAAGAAACTTATTCATTGACTTAGCATTCATGGAAGATCATTTGAAATGCTTAAGATGGTTTGGAATCAGTTATTAAAGATTAAAAAATTGAAGTGCAATCAAATTTGAAGAAGGCATTGTCAACAACATGTGAGATGGTTTACACCCTGAAGATTTATGTGAAGAAACATTGCTAGAGATCTGGAAGATATTGACAACACTATACTTGATTGCTGACACTGGATTCAAGAATTGTAAAGAATGTGCCAAAAACTGTGTCAACACTCTACTTCATCTAGCTGACACCTATCGTGCTAAAGACCCTCGATTCTCATGTTCAAATAATCCATTGAAAGTCGCTAAGTCTCAATGAAAGATCTAAATTGACGTTGGTTGACACCTTGATGGAGATTGAAGTTCAAAGAAAATGTCTAAAGTCATGGTCAACACATTCCAAAGATGGTTGAACCTTCAAAAGTTAGATTTGGAAATTTCATTCAGATTGCCAACACCTTGAAGTAGTGATGGTCAACAAAATTAAGAAATGCATAATTGCGATCTGTTGATCATATTTGTCACAACATTTTCAAGTGATGATCGGAAAATATGAAGTCAATGAGCTATCAAAGTTAATTGTCCAAGAGAATGCTGACATCATGAATTGGTTAGTAAAATGGAAGTTCTTGTCAGCACCTTATAAGAGTGCCGACACCGTAAATGGCACATGAGAAGATTATGAAAGATCAAGTTAAAGCTATTAGTGCCAGAACCTTAATCAGATTGGTGACACCTGAAGAAGAGATTAAGTCTGTATATGTATGTGGTTGACAACATCCATAGACAATTATTTCACAATAAAGACCTTTAATCCTCATGTTTATATTTATTCCAATAATGAAGCATGCAGCTTGAACATGCCATCCCTGTAAGCATTGTGAAGGAAGCTTAAACGAGAAGTATGTCGAGATTGATGACAATGCAGAAGATTGGTAACACTTGACAGAGTGAAAAGACTTCACCGCGCAAGCAGGTTGTTGACTTCTAACAGTTTGATGAATCACGGCTTAGAAAATGATAACAAGTATTTATGAAGTTTTACAAAGCCTTTAAGAAAATCAGTAGAGCCAAGACGTGTTCACACCATCAAAGATTGATTGACAAAAGGAATAAAATACAGTCTGTGGAAAGCAACAGTAGCTGCAGCAGAGAACTAGATTGCCGACACCAACCAAGATTGTTGAGAATCTTGATAAAAGGCAAAATGGCAAAAGAAACAAGGAGACAGATTGGCAACACAAGTTAAATATTGTTGACAACCTTGTGAAAGAATAAACGATAAAAGAAGCAGAAGTATAGAGTGGGAGCACGAAGTAAAGTTTACTTACAATCATGTTAAAGAGCAACATCAAATGAGTGGTAAGCCAAGATTGGTGACACTAGAAAAATGATTGCCGACAATCTCGGTAAACAGTCACAATGAAGGAAACGGGGTGCCAGATTGGCAGCACTAGAAGAAGATTGCTGACAATCTCGGTAGGCGACGGGAATTCAAAAATTTGCTCCAACGGTCAGATTTTTGAATTTGTCTTATGTGCCCACGCTGTCAGTGCACTTCTAATGGCTAGTTTATGTGGAAGGCTATATATATATATATTTATAGGTTTAAACTCATATATGGGTATGGAAGAATGATATAAAAGTGCCAAAATCCAAAAGCCCTAAATATTCCTCACTTGCTCTACAACTGCTACAGTCTAAGCGGAAGCATTGATGCTGAAATATGCTATATCTACTCTTTTGAGAAGAGCTATCCATTGTATAGGTTTCATCTATTTCATTTGTAAACCTTGTGAGCTTGAGTGTAACTTGGGTAATACACTTGTAAGATTGAGTGATCTTGGAAAACATCACTTGGAATTGAGAGTTTGGTGTAAACTTTTGTGTAAGAGTGAGCTGAGCACTTAAAGCAAAACCAGTAGCTGTGTAAGGGGCTTTACATAGTGGAATACCTTCAAGAGGATCTAGGAAGAGATGTCGTAGGCAAGGTTGGCCGAAGCTCTTTAAAATCTGTGTGTCTCCATCTCTTTATTTTCTGCTCTGTTTTTCATTCATTGCACCTATATATAAGCTGCCTGCATATATATCTTATATTGTGCTATTATTCCATTAGTTTAAATTGTTAATCTGTGATTATTGATTAAATTTCTAAAAACTCAATTCACCCCCTCTCTTGGTTTGCTATTTTTGGCCAATAAAACGGAGAGAAGAAGCTCGCTAGATTAAGGAGGAACATGCACCCACGATCGCCAGACGTCGCGGGTGAAAAAAAAAAGGAAAGGAAAGCGACCCTAAAAGAAATATGAGGGGAATAGTTACTGGGGTTTTAAATAGTGCCCTAATAAGTCGACTTTGCGGGAGTGGGATCCAGCAAACGCTCGCGAGATCACCTGACCAAAAAAACAAACACACCCAGACAAACAGGAGAACCCCACCTAACCAAAGGCCTCAATAATCAACACATTCAAAATACAACTAATGAAGATAAAAAAAGACTTAAACATGAAAAATTAATATCAAGATAGATCAAGAATGGCATGCTAGAAACTCAAGACACACAAGGATGATAAGAACCATACCACCAATTACGAAACATGGTGTCGGTCTGTCACAAGATCAATGAGAATATAGACCCTAGAGTAAAATCATGCCAGTGTTCATCATGGAAGCTTCCTCTTAGACACTAATATACTCGAAGTCAAACCACCATGTCATCCCAATAAAGGTATTTAACCACAAAATCTTTTTGTCCAGAATTATATACTCTTTTGATCAACCTTCACAGATCCAACCCTATCTCTCTAGCATTGAAGCATAATAGACAGCCGAGGGATGGTGACTTTCACACATGTGAGCATGCAGCCATCTCCTTTTGTCACATAACAAGGGTAACTTCTCACAAACTCACAGGTAGCCCTTTCCACCCAAACATTTTTTTTTTATAATTTTGTGAAAGGGTATACATGACCAAGGTCAATCGGGGCATTTCAGACCAGAAGAAGATAACCATGATGAGGTTCGCAAAATGATCATAAAAGGTTAGACTCCATATTCTAAGATATCTCAAGAAGGCAGCATCAAATAAACATGTATTATAAGCATGGCTGGAATTATCAATGATGCATGAATCACAAACACACAATCCAAGATGCACACAAGATTCAATTTATGTTATGCTCATGCCTCTAGCAATTCATGGGAAGTGCTTTAAATCGATCACAAAGAGAACCCGAACGAAGGTCACACTAAAGACAGACACACATAACATGAAAAAAAAAAAAAAAACAAAACAAAACAAAAACACATGAAGACAGGCTTGAAATAAGATGAAGCAGGAACTGCGCTCAAGCTTGGACCTCAGCAAGACAGACTGCTCGAGAGAGTATACTCCTAGGGATTTTAGCAGAAATTCAAACCTAAGAGTGTTAAGGGGTTTAGTGAAGAGATCAGCAAGTCATTTCTCAGTGGAAATATGCTCTAGAGAGATGACCTTCTCTTTAACTAATTCACAGATAAAGTGATAGAGAATGTTAATGTGTTTGGTGCGAGAATGTTGAACAGGATTCTTAGAAATACTAATTGCACTCATGTTGTCACAAAATAAGGTTATGACACTCGGTTCTAGGCAATAATCATAGAATATCTGTTTCATCCACAAGAGCTAAGCGCAACAACTTTCAACAGCTATGCACTCTGCCTCAGTTGTGGACAAAGAAAAGTCATTCTGCTTTTTACTATGCCAACCAACAAGGTTATTGCCTACATAAAAAAACACCCACTAGAGGTGCTCTAACGATCATCAGCAAACCCTACCCAATCCACATCAGTATAGCTTGCAATATCCGCATTATTGTTCAAGGTAAACTAAATACCATGCTCAATAGTACCATTAATATATTTAATAATTCTTTTAACCGCAAAACAAGTGTGATTCTTTGGGACATGCCTGGAAGCAACCACAAACACCAACATTAAAAAAGCAATGTCAAGTCTACTAGCAGTTAAATAAAGCAGACTACCAATCATACTTCTATACAAGGTTTGATCAACATCCTTGCTTTCAGCATCCTGACTAAGCTTAAGACTAGTACTCATGGGAGTCCCAAGCATGCTTAGTGTTTTCCAGGCAAATTTCTTCATTAGGTCTTTGGCATGTTTGGACTGAGAGATAAAAATTCCTTGATCCATCTGTTTAACTTGCAACCCCAAGAAGTAATTTAGTTCACCCATTATGCTCATTTCAAATTGACTTTTCATATGTTTAGAAAAATTGTGAGCGAACTTTTTAGAAGTAGAACTAAACACAATATCATTCATATAGATTTGAGCAATAAGAATGTGTTTTAATTCTTTCTTTATGAACAAAGTTTTATCAACTCTCCCTTGAGAGAAGCTAGACTCTAGCAAAAAGGTAGTCAATCTCTCATACCAAGCTCGAGCGGCTTGTTTACCTATACAAAGCTTTCTTGAGCTTGTACACATAGTCAGGATGCTTAGGGTCCTCAAACCCTTTGGGTTGTTCAATATAGGCTTCTTCTTGAAGAATGCCATTTAGAAAAGCACTCTTTACAATCCATCTGATGAAGTCTAAAGCCTAGATAACAAGCAATGATGGCAAGCAAGATGCGAACAAAAACTCCAACCTTGCAACAGGGGCAAAGGTCTCATCAAATTCTATTCCTTCAATTTGAGTATATCCTTTTGCTACAAGTCTTGCCTTATTTCTAGTGATAGTGCCATACTCATCAGATTTGTTCTTAAATATCCATTTGGTACCTATCACATTCACATTATGGGGTCTAGGCATAAGAGTCCAAACATCATTACGCACAAATTGACTCAACTCTTCATGCATAGTAGTAACCCAATGCTCATTAGTCAATGCTTCTTTCACTTTTTTTGGTTCAAATGAAGAGGTATATAACATAAGTAGTTTACCTCATTCCTTACTTGACGCCTTGTCTTCATCAGCTCTGTGACATTTCCAATCACTTGATCCAAAGGATGTTTTAGTTTCACTTTGGATGATGGCTCTAGGATGCTGTTAGGTCCATCTTTGGAGTTGGTCAAAGAGGTCACAGCATCGTCTCTTTTCTTATTATTTTCCTTCTCCAAAATTCCAGAAGATGCACTATCTGAATCATAGTCCTCATCAAGTGCAATGTTAGTGTGAACTAAAGAATCATCAATAACCACATTTATTGATTCCATAATAGTAAGAGTACGCAAGTTATAAACATGATAACCTTTACTATTAATGGAATATCCAAAAAAGATACCTTCATCACTCCAAGTGTCAAATTTACCGAGATGCTCTCTATCCCTCAGGATATAGCATTTGCTTCCAATACTCTAAAGTATTTCACATTAGGCTTCTTACCTTTCCACAGTTCATATGGCGTCTGTTTTGTACCAATTCTCAAATACCCACGATTTGCAATGTAGCATGCGGTATATTTATCGGCTCAGCCTAGAACTTCTGTGACACTTTCTAACCATGAAGCATAACTCGAGCCATTTCCTGGATCACTCTATTATTTTTCTCCACCACGCCATTCTATTGTGGTGCCTTTGGAGCAGAGAACTCATGTTTTATGCCCTGCTTGTCACAAAAATTAGCAAATTCAGAATTCTCAAATTTCTTACCATGGTTGGTACGTATTCTGCGAATGCATCTGATTTTTATGCCCTTCTCTACCTGCACTTTTAGACATAAAGCTTTAAACACAGAGAAGGTGTCAGATTTTTCTCGAATAAAATCAACCCATGTAAACCTAAAAAAATCATCGACAGTCACAAAAATATATTTCTTTCCTCTAATACTCTCTATATGAGTAAGACCCATAAGATTCATTATGAACAAGTTCCAAGGGTCTAGATGTAGCAATCTGCTTGACTTTCTTATGTATGGACTTAATTTTCTTTCCCAATTGGCATGACCCACACACACAGTTTGTGGTTTTTTTAAGTTTTGGAATTCCACGAATGAGTTCAGAACTAGATAGTCTAAAGAGATCGCTAAAGTTCACATGGCCCAGTCTTTGATGCCACAGCTCAATCTCGTCCAATTTAGCAGAATTGCAAGTTATACTACTCTTAGAGGTGATCCCATAACAGTTGTCACGAGTACGCACACCTTTCATAAACACAAGTATCCTCTTTATCAAAAATAGAGCATTCAGTTTTGAAAAACTGTACTTGGTGTTGTGCGTCATATAACTGACTAATGCTTATGAGATTAGCCTTTAAGCCCTCAACTAGCAGAACATCATCGAGGTTTGGTAACCCTTGAGATTTTATATTCCCTTTTCCTACAACTCTGGAGGTGCTGCCATCACCAAAGGTTACTAAACCTCCATCACATTTAGTCACAGTGTCAAAAATACCCTTTATTTCCACACGTGTGCCTTGAGCAGCCACTGTCTAGGTATCACACATTAGAGTTGTGAGCCTTCAGGGCACTGTGGACAACAAATCCTCTTAGGTCAGTTTTCCTTATCCATACAGTCTTAGGATTAGCACTTAGGTGCTTTGGACGAGACTGTTGGTTAGGCTTTTGACCTTTCTTTAAGGTATGTTTAGTCATAGATTTTGCCATATAGTTTCCATAGTATTGAGGTTGAGCCTTTTTTGAAAATTCTGATTAGTAAAATTCCTTTGCTCAGTCAACACATGAAATCTACTAGACATCTGACTATTGTATGTTCTACCTGGGTATTAAAAGTTACGAGTTTGAACATATTCCACAGGTAATCCATACAATTTATGACATTGTGCCCTAATGTGACCTCTTATACCACAGTGGTGATAGATAGGCACAACATAAGAAGAATTACCTTGATTTTGACGAGTATTATACCTTTCTTCGGGAACAAATTTGATGGGCTTGCTGTATTGGTGTTGCTTTGACTTGGATGGTTTAGCCTCATACCTAATACCACGCGTATCCCATGAATGTTTCTGATTCAAGCACACTTTCTCTACCATGGATACACTTGCCTTGTACTTCTTGAAGGTCAAATTAGACTTAACCAGATCAGCCTCGAGTTTCTAAATTTTTTCTTCAAGAGCCTTCTTAAAACCTTCTCTCTCAAATGCGTCCTTCTTAAAAAACTTCGCTTTGTCTGATAGGGTTGCTCGATGTTTCCTCAACTAACTTATTTTGGTTGGGCCTGCAAAAAATCGCATCATCATTCACCCTTTTTAAATAGACAACTTCTTCTAGAGCCTTTTTTAACTTTTTACCCAATTTGACATTCACATTGGTAAGTTTGTATGATTGCTTGTACAATTGATTATAATCTCACTGTAGTTCACTTTTATCTTCATCATCTGATTCATCCTCATTTCCCTTGAGAGATCCCACTGTACCTTTTGATTCCTCAAATTTTTCCAATTCAGAAGTTTTAGATGAAGTCTTGATTTCATGAATGCCATGAAATTCTCAGATTCATCATCACTTTCCAGCTCTTCTTCCTTCTCAAAATCACTCCAAGTGACTGTTAAAACTCTGCTTCTTTTATTTTTTTTTGTTTGGGCAATCTGTAGCAATATGCCCAAAGCCATGACATTCGAAGCATTGTTTTTGGCCAGACTTATCAGATGACTTCCTTACAAACTTTATTTTGTTAAAAGGTTTTCCTTTAACTTTATCAAATGAGGAAGATTGATCTTGTTGTTGTTTGTTGAATTTTTTTTAAACTTTTTGACAAACAAGGCCATCTCCTCGATACCCATATCCGAATTGCTATCATTGCCTCATTAGATTTTTCCTTAATGGAACTTAAGGCAATACCTTTATTCTTTCTAGGTTGACAAAAATTTGCTTCAAAAGTTTGTAAAAGATCCCACTAAGTCCTCTACTTTCATGGCATTGACATTCTTGCTTTCCTCTATGGCCGTAACCTTGGCTTGAATTCTCTCAAGTAAAGACCTTAGAATTTTTCGAACACTTTTTGAAAGAGAGATTTGTTCACCAAGGTTGAAACTCAAGTTGACGATGTCACTTAATTTAAAATAAAATTGATCAAATGTTTCATCGTCTTCCATTCTCAAAGTTTCAAAAGTAGTTGTTAATCGCTAGAGCGTAGCAATGTTTTACAGTAGTCGTACCCTCATGGGTGATCTGTAAAATGTCCCAAACATTTTTAGCGAGTTCATAGTGTGAAATTCTACGAAACTCCTCGGCTATGACCCCGTTAAAGCTGGCATTAATAGCTTTACTATTCCATCCATAGTCTTCATAATCAACCCTATCCCAAGCTGTAATAGCTTTTGAGATAGTCATATCACCGGTTGTGACTGTGGGTAGAGTCTAGCCATTAACAACAACCTGCCATACACGTTCATCTAAAGATTTAAGAAAAGCTCTCATTTTGGCTTTCTAATAGGGATAGTCGGTCCTATCAAGTAAGGGCAATTGAGAGGTGGAACTACCTTCCTTTAGCCAATCCATAGACATAGGCAATCAGGATCTCACTCTTTAGAAAATTAAAATCGATTTTAAGTGTCCCACTCTGATACCAGTTGAAAAACCTAGTCTTTGTTTATTTTTTGTTCGAGAGACTAAAACGTACAATATTGGTTCAAGATGTTATGGCAATAAATGATATTGTACATACCAAGGCACAAAAGAAAGCAAATCATTCAATAGGAACACATCAGTCTTTTGTCGTGGAAACCCTTAAATGGAAGAAAAAACCATGTGTTCCCTTTGTCGGACAAAGATTATGCACTGTATCTTGTTGTTTAGACGATTATAAGACTTTTTACAATCAAAACCTATCAACTCTATGATCTAATGATTGTCTTGACCTTGCTCATATCCATGATTCATTGTCTCTGTGCTTGACCACCGTTTAGATCCCCTTAGAACGGATTTCACGCCTTGAATTCTATCAAGACTCGTGATTTCGTCAATTGGGTTGAAGAAGATTGTTGCTAAGATCCGTTTCTGAGCTTCTAGGACGGTAGGAAATACTTCTCTCTAGGAGTTTTATTTTGTGGCGGCTCAGATAAGGTTTGGGGAAGTGTGCTGGGCTTTAAATAGGTGCAAAAACTCTAGCGGCGTGATTTTTTGAGAAATCTGATTTCTCTCACCTCGCTCCCGTGAGCTCAATCCCAGATTTTGACATGCTTACTGTTTTTGCCCTTGACCTCCCGCGAGGGCCGCCCCCGCGAGGTTCTAACCAATCTATATGCTCACTGTTTTTGCCTTCGAGATCCGCGACATCCGGTTAACATCCCACAAGCTCTATGTTTTGCAGCCAACACACTGTTCGAGATCCCTCAAACTCCATCGACATCTCTCGAAGTCCCCTTCAATAACCAAAAAGTATCATATAAGACTCTCTTAGCTCGAGCTTGCACAAATAAGCTTGAAAGCCCTTTTGAATGCTTGTGATTGATAACCCAAGTCCCCAAAATACATCAAACAAGACATGTCATGAAATTTAGCCAATTACAAAAACTTACACAGCGGGTGTCATGTAATTTGTTATGAAAGACAACCAAACTTTCCTTAATTTTGGCTCATGAACATGCAAAAAAATGTGAGGGCAAACTAAATTTGGTAAGTATTATGTAATGGATGGATATGGATAACCTTAGGTGGCTAACAATTATTATTGCCTCAAATATTGTTGACTCAACTCCTTAGCCGATGTCTCTAAATTAGTATAAATATAAGGGCCTAAAGATAGTTCGAGGTACAACCAAAAATAGAAAAAGAATAAAAAGAAAGAAGCAAAGAGAAAATAGAAGGAAGGGAAGTATAGGTAAATCCTCAAAGATCATATTGTATTCTATTTGATTTTGTACTATTAAGAAAGTCTTCAGTGGTTCATAAGATCAACCCCTAATTGTTTCAGAAGAACTAATATGATAAATATTTGATAGTTCCTAAACAACTATTCATTATATTTTGATATTGAGTTATTTTACCTACATTATATTCTTTTAGTTTTATAACATATTATCAGCATGATGATCTGAGTACACACATACGTATACTTCTCACAGCTTTTTAATGCTTGATGACTTTTACAAGTGTAAGATTTTTAGAAGGCAATTATTATTTAATATTCAAATTGACACATGTGTTTTTTTTTATTTCAAGTAGTGTCCATTTTATTATTCTATGTGGCCTGAATGTTTATGTAGTCTTAATAATTTTGTCATAATTTAATCTTATTGTTTTGTTAATGTAGTATGCTAAAGATGTTGAATCTCATAAAATTAGAATTTTTTCGTTCTTGATTTTTTTGTGATAACTATTTATTTTGGATCCTTGATGTTGAGATCCATCTGGCTGCGAATAACCTTAGGCAAATAATAAATGAGGAAAATGAAGCGTTTCAGCACGATCGTGCTAAAGCAATGATTTTTCTTCGTCATCATCTTCATGAAGAATTAAATTTGAGTACCTCACGGTAAAAAATCCATTGATATTATGAAAAAATTTCAAGGAGATATACGAGTACCAAAAGACTGTAATCCTCCTCAGAGTTTGATTTAATTGGATGCACCTAAGGTTGCAAGATTTTAAAACCGTTAGTAAGTACAACTCTGCATTATTTAAAATCAGCTTGCGATTAAAGTTATATGGAGAAATTATTACTAATGAAGACATATTAAAAAAAATATTCTCGATATTTTATGCCTCGAATGTGCTCTTGCAGCAATAATATCGAGAGCGTGGATTTAGAAAGTATTTTGAATTAAGATGATGTCTTCTTGTGGCTGAGCAAACAATGAGTTGCTAATGAAAAAATCATCAGTCCTGACCTACTGATTCTACTTCATTTCCTGAAATAAATACAATCTGATTTGATGGTCGTAGACGTGGACATGGTCGTGGATGTAGCCATGGCCATGGCAGGAAAAGTTTTCTAACTCGTGGGAATTATTGTGGAGGTAACACTTATTATATGAGATTTAAAAAAATCACACCATACCACTAGCAATGGAATAACTCTAAAGTAAAATAAGAAAAGGAAAAAGGTTTACAGAATAAATCTTCTAAGAATTATGAAGGTACTTGTTACAGGGTTGGAATGAAAGGACATTGATCACGTACCTGTCGTACGCCCAAATATTTGAGAGAACTTTACCAAGCCTCAATTAAAGACAAAGGAAAAAATGCACAAACACATTTTCTGAATTTTGATGGCCTAGTTGATATTAATCGTCTAGATGTTTCAGATTTCTTTGAAGATGCTAGTAAAAAAATATACCATTTAATTGGTGATGGAGATGTCTACACTAATTAATATTATTTTTTAGTTTGTTTAGTTTATTATTATCTTTTGTAATATTTCCTTTATATGCTTTTTTCTTTTAATAAACTCCCTTATTTTAAATAAACAATTTCAATATTTTGTGTATAGAAGAATGAATCGTACAAACGTGTTGATTGTTTCTAAAATGAATAGTGAAGGCACATGTCTAATAGACAGTGGAACAACGTACACAATTCTTAGAGAGAAAAAATATTTCTCACACTCGACATTACTTAAAGCTAATGTCAATATAATATCTAGCACAACAAAATTGATTGAAAGTTTCGGAAGGACCAATATAATATTGCCAAGAGAAACAAAATTATGGTCCTTGATGATGCATTGTACTTTACTAAACGTACAAGGAATCTGATCAGTTTTAAAGATATACATTGTAATGGACATCATATTGAGATGACAAATGAAGATAATGTAGAACAATTCTACATTATTTCTTATATTTTAAGAAAGAAGTATATATTAGATAAACTTATTGCATTGTTTTTGGATTATATTATACTACTATAAAAGTTGAGGAATCACCTGTAGTGATGTGCTAAAAATGCTTTAACCCAAAGAATTTTATACTATGACATGATCGTTTGGGTCATTCAAGATCAACAATGATGCATCGAATTATTGAAAATTCACATGTACACTCACTAAAGGACCATAAGATTTTTTTGTTAAATGATTATATATGTGCTACCTGTTCATAAGGAAAAATAATTGTTAGATCATCTATTTCAAAAGTATTGTGCCTCGATTTTTTGCACTCAAGATGATATGTAGAAAACACACAGTATTCTCTCATTAGAGCTCATCCTTCTAGTGCAACTAGGTTTGATTTAGAAATTAATTTGAATAAGGGTTTAAAAAAAAAGGTTTGGATTCGCCATCTAACTTTGTGAATATGAGTTAGGTCACCTAAAATTAAGTGCAATCCGGAGATTAGACGTAGGGTTTTTGAAAAGGTTTTGGAAAACTTCCTCAAGAGAGGGTTTTTTTTTTTTTTTTGTGTGGAGAAAACAAGTTGTTTGACAATCTTTGGAAAGATCTAATGCAATATCCCAAACCTCTATTTTTTTAGAATTAATGCATGTAAACATCATATAATTGGCTAAATTTCGTGATCAGTTTTGGATAAAAGAAATTCAAGAGGAAGGAAGCTAAGAGGAGATTGGAGCTTGGAGAGCTTGAGAGAGAAAGATATGAACTCCAAACCTTATACATGCTTGTGTGTTGTAGTTGTGTTTGGAGACTCTTTTGAGTTCCAATTAGTTGGATCTCGAGGCTTTGTAGGCTTTCATAGATGGATTAGGAATTAGGGTTGAAACCCCCAAATTGTGCATATTGGGTTTGAGATTTTAAACCTTAGATTTCTTAGATTAGCTTGTTTATTTTGCCCTATTTTGAGATATTTGATTACCCTTAGAAATAGTAATCTTTTGGGCTTAAATTGTTAGTTGAATAGTTAAATTTGGTCTTAATTTAGTATTCTAACCCCTAAAACACGTTAAAACTCTTTTTGTACACTTTTTGCAGGATTTGGAGCTCAAACTAAGGCAAATGGGCAATCTTGAGCATGACCGATCGATCGGCCGATCGATCGCCGATCGAACGGTCCACGGAACGTTCGATCGGCCGATCGATCGGTGATCCTGCGATCGATCGGTGATGCTCTGTTCACCTTCTGCAGCAAACTTCAGAGAGGGCGTTTTTCCGATCGATCGGGCGTTCGATCGGTGACGTCGGAATCCTCACAACAGACGATACAGAAGCAAACTTCAGAGGGGTCGGTTTTGCGATCGATCGGGCGTTCGATCGCCCTGACCGATCGATCGGGCGATCGATCGGGGCGATCGATCGGTCGTACACCGATCGATCGGTGTGTACAGACTCTGTTTTTCTGCAGAGTATAAAAGCTTTTGTTCGAGACAAAAAGTGATATAGGGTATTTTCTGCAGCAGTTTGGACGGGAAGAAGGCTCCAAAAGTGGATTTTTGTTATCTTGTAAAGTTTTTGGTTAGATCTACTCTTAATGCTTTGTATTTAATGTCATTTATTGCTTTTGGATGATTGTAAGTGAATGTTGGTTATATATATGAAGTGAATGATTTTCTACATTTTCTAGCAACTTTCCATCATTTTCTTGGCACTTTCTCTCATTTTCTTGGCAACCAAACACTAGCTTTTTATAGTTTAATGTTAGATTTGTCTCTTTTTATGTTAGTTAACATGGATTCTAGTAGCTAAACACCCCTTGGATGTGGTTGTGAAGACCCACCAAGGATCTTCAAAGGGTTGAAAATGGGTTGTATGGACTTCAAAGTCATATCCTCAAAATTATATGGTTTCATTTGATTTAGTATGAGATTCATTAGAAAAACCTAGATTCATAACCCTTTGGTAATATTTATGCACAAATCAACATTTGGTATAGGTATTGCACATGTTTAAGGTTTGATTCTAGGGTACCAATTATATATTCTCTCTCTAGGCTCAATCAAACAAAACCCACATTTTTATAGCCGACATTTTCCGAATCAAGAATCCAAGGTGTGATTCTTGATTTGAGTTATAAAACCTCTCATTGGAAACCCTTGTTGTGAATTGGTGGATCAAAACAACCATGTCCAAGCTTTTCTCCTTAATCACATAAAACTAGCTTTTGTTGTTTTTTTTTATAGTCACTAAATTATTGCATGAAGCATATAACCATCATCATCTCAAAACCAACATATTTTCGGTCTCTTTTATGTTAAGAATTTTCATTTGCAATCCATTAAGATAAGTACCCGTGCTAGTTGAGCTTTGTTGCTATATTTGCAGAATTCCCTTGGGAGAGAACGACACCGGATCCTCCGGTTTTACTACAAGCGCGACCTCCGTGCCCTTGCGGAGTGGCTCCAGTTGAAGCACAACTGGAGGCGTGTCAAGTTTTGGCGCCGTTGCCGGGGAATTCATAGGCAAAAGCTACACCGGACGAAAGCTAAGGATTGCGGAAGAAAATTGAAAAAAAAAAAAAGAAGAGCAAGCAAAGAAAAAAAAAAAAAAAAGAACACACAAAAAGGGTGGATTTCATCACCACCCCCGAGGGAAGCATCTACGGGCTTCGGGCCCCGGTACACTCTCATTTCCCTTAAGGTGTTTTATTTTTAGGATTATTTTCTATTTCTTCTTTTCTCTAGTTTCTTTTGTTTGATATAGCATAATTGCATTGCATTTTTGTTAAGAAATTATCCCTCTTCGGGAGTATTTAGTGGAGTTAGGATAGTGTGTGAAAGTTTCAAATTGGTGGTACGCTTATTGTATGTGGAGATTGGAGGTACGGAGTTGAATTGAAAAAAAAAGCCGTTGTCCGGCCTAGAATTGAAAAAAAAAAAAGCCGTTGTCCGGCCTAGGGAATTGTGTATGATGTGCTGAACGACCTTATCGGTCCAACCTTTTGTGTGCATTCATTCTTGCATGTCATATTTCACGCGGGACGAACATCATCGCCTTGTGAGGATAGAGAGCATTGAGAGCACAAGCACATCTTCACCAACACCTAGCTTACCTTTAGTGGTCGACCTAGGTTTCATTCCAATGGCAAATCCCAATGAACCCGGCTTACCTAACATTCAACCCTTGCATCCAAATGTCCAAATCCACCCGGAAGGTCATGAGGAGTTTGAAAGAGGGAGCCATCATGGCGATGTGGCGGCTCCCCCTATACGGACTCTCCGGGACTACCTAAACCCACCAAGGCAAGCACCAACATCGTGCATTGTTTTCCCGCCCCATCACAACACTCTAAACATTAGGTCGGGAATGATGCAAATGTTGCCTCAATTCCATGGGATGGATTCGGAACAACCCTACATTTTTCTTAAGGAATTTGAGGATGCTTGTTCAATTGCTATGGACAACTCATGTCCAAGGGAAGTATTTTTGTTGAAACTCTTCCCATTTTGTTTGAAGGACAAAGCTAAGCTTTGGTTCAATTCCTTGCGACCTATGTCCATCCATTCTTGGGCTACTCTCCAAGGGGAATTTTTGAGCAAATTTTTCCCCGAAAATAGAACCGAGGCCATTCGAAGGCAAATTTCACAGTTTTTTTCTCCTTTGTTGGGGGAAACTTTCTTTCAATGTTGGGAGAGGTTCAAAGACCTCTTAAATTCTTGCCCCCATCACGGTTTCGCCGATTGGCACGTCATCAACACATTTTATTCTTCTTTGACACCCCAACTCAAGCAATTTGTCGAGTCCATGTGTGCGGGGACGTTTTTTGATAAGCAACCCCATGAGGCATACGATTATTTTGATAACTTGGCAAATAAGGCTAGAGATTGGGCACTTACCGGGACCCAAAATCCCGAGGGTCGCTCAATCCAACAAGGGGTGGGAAGATATCAACTCAAGGAAGTTGATGATGTCAATGCTAGGGTGGCTACCTTAGCAAGAAAGTTAGAGGCTCTTGAGGTGAAAAAAGTTCAATCGGTAGAGAGTGAGGAGTTGAGGGAAGTATGTTGTCTTGTGTGTGTGAAACCTCGGACCATACCACCGCTTCATGCCCAATCATTCCGGGTGTGAAGGAGGCTTGCACGGCCAAGTTAATGCAATTGGCCAATATTCAAGAGGAGGGGGTAACCCCTATTCAAACACATACAACCCGGGGTGGAGAGATCATCCCAACTTTGGGTGGAGGAACAATGAAGGGACTTCAAACTCCCACAACTATCAAAGGAGGGTATCAAAACCCTCAATCATACCAAGCACCTCCACCTCCACAAGCAATTCCACCACAACATCCACCTCCACAAGCACTTCCACCACAACATCCACCTCCACCTTACCAACAAGCACCCGTGCCCCAATTCCAAAATCAACCAAGGCCATACCAACCCCTCCATAGGAAGCCCATAGAGGACAATGTTTACCAACTTGCCAATGACATGAGGGGGGTTAGTTCAAGGGTTGATAAACAAGAAAAAGTGCTAGACCAACACTATAGGTTACTTGAGGACATCCAAAAGCAAATGTCTACATTGACACAAGCTTTGACCCAAAATGTCCCGGGAAGATTCCCGGCTCAACCTCAACCTAACCCGGCGGTGAGGCAAGTGCACATAACCGAGGGTAAGAGTGACCCTAGTACAAGTCATGACCAAGTGCAAGCCATAACCACACTTAGAAGTGGAAAGACCATTGATAAAACTATCCCACCTCGGGATGAGACTTCTAGGAAGAGTGTTGGTCAAGGAGAGAGAGAAAAAGAGAAAGAGGAAAAAGAGCCGAGAGAAGGGGGGGGGGGGGGACTTAGCCAATCCCATTGAGATTTTGAGTGAAAGTGAGAGGGATAAGAGAAGGGACATAGTCAAACATGCTCCCTTCCCGCAAAGGTTGACCAAACCAAAGAATGAACTTCTAAATGCGGAAATTTATGAAGTGTTTAAACAAGTCAAGGTCAACATCCCTATCCTTGATGCAATTAAGCAAATACCTTCTTATGCTAAGTTCTTGAAGGACTTATGCACTTTTAAGCGAAGGTTGCATGTCAAGGAAACCGCCATGATGAATGAAAACCAAAGTGCGATTTTGCAATGTAAAACCGTGCCGAAATTCAAGGACCCCGGATGTCCTACTATTTCTTGTACCATTGGGAACACCAAGATCGATCGTGCCTTGTTAGACTTAGGGTCTAGTGTCAACCTTTTGCCCTTTTCAGTGTATAAGGAACTTGGCCTAGGAGAGTTGAGCCCTACTCGTGTTACCTTGCAATTGGCGGATCGTTCTATAAAGGTTCCAAGAGGTATCATCGAGGATGTTCTCATCCAAGTTGATAACTTTTGCTTCCCGGTCGATTTCATTGTCCTAGACACCCAACCTGTTGAGAGTTGCATAGCTCACAACCAAATTCCTGTGATCTTGGGACGCCCTTTCCTAGCTACTTCCAATGCCATCATACATTGTAGGAATGGGTTAGTGAAATTGTCTTTTGGCAACACCACCTTCGAGCTTAACATCTTTTCGGTTGCCAAACAAAAGGGGGAATGTGAGGATATCCGGGAGGTAGATATCATAGAGAGCATAGTTCAAGAGCACTTTGAGCGGGAGAGTTTTGAGGACCCTTTGGAGAGGGCATTAGTGAGAAGTGAACCGCATGCTTCACTTGATAGTGAGGGCATGGTGTCAAGTGAATTGTCTCATTTAGAGGGTGCGAGAGAGGAGTGTTTACATGTGGGTAAATGGACCCCTTCTTTTGAACCCCTCCACCCTAGTGCCGAGAAACCGATTCCTTCGGAGGAGAAGCCTCCCATTCCCGAGAGGAAACCCTTGCCTTCCAATTTAAAATATGCATTTTTAGGGGATGGGGAGTCATACCCGGTTGTGATTTCCTCTAGCTTGTCTGGGAGCCAAGAGGAAGGGTTGATAGCGTTGCTTAGGAAACATAGAAAAGCCCTAGGATGGACTATCGCCGACCTTCATGGGATTAGTCCTCTTGTGTGCACTCACCGTATTTTTTTAGAAGAGGAGGCTAAATCCATTCGTCAAATGCAAAGGCGATTGAACCCTAACATGAAGGAAGTGGTTAAAGGTGAGTTTTAAAATTGCTAGATGCGGGTATCATTTACCCCATCTCCGATTCCAAATGGGTTAGTCCGACCCAAGTGGTGCCTAAGAAATCGGGTGTCACGGTGATAAGAAATGACAACAATGAGTTAGTGCCAACCCGAGTGCAAACCGGGTGCGAATGTGCATTGATTATCGCCGCCTCAATAATGTGACCCGAAAGGACCACTTCCCTTTACCCTTCCTTGATCAAGTCCTAGAAAGGGTGTCCGGTAAGGCTTTCTATTGTTTTTTAGATGGATATTCGGGGTACAATCAAATCGATGTAGCCCTTGAGGATCAAGCCAAGACAACATTCACTTGTCCGTTTGGCACATATGCTTATAAACGTATGCCCTTCGGGCTATGTAATGCACCGGCGACATTTCAAAGGTGCATGATGAGCATATTTAGCGACATGATTGAGCAAATTGTCGAAGTCTTCATGGATGATTTTTCCGTATATGGGGATACTTATGAGGTTGTCTTGGTAATTTAGGAAAAGTTTTGATGAGATGTGAGGAGAGTAACCTTGTACTCAATTGGGAAAAATGTCATTTTATGGTTACAAGTGGTATAGTTTTGGGGCATATTGTGTCGGCCGAAGGGCTTGAAGTTGATAAAGCAAAAATTGAACTCATTCAAAAATTGCCCGCCCCAACGTGTGTGAAGGAGATTAGATCATTTCTTGGGCATGCCGGTTTCTATCGGCGTTTCATTGAGGGTTTTAGTGCAATCTCTAGGCCCATGTGTCATCTTTTGTCCCAAGATGTTCCCTTTGAGTGGACATCTTCTTGTCAACAAGCTTTTGACAAGTTGAAGGGACTTTTGACCACCGCCCCAATCATTCGAGCACCCAATTGGTCTCTTCCATTTGAGCTAATGTGTGATGCTAGCGACTATGCCGTGGGGGCCGTCCTAGGACAAAGAGTTGACAAGAAGCCATATGTCATTTATTATGCTTCTAGAACTCTCAATGAAGCTCAAATCAACTATACCACAACCGAGAAGGAACTCCTTGCGGTGGTTTTTGCACTTGATAAATTTAGGTCTTACTTGATTGGGTCATTGGTCATCATCTACACCGATCATGCGGCCCTAAAGTATCTCCTCACAAAACCCGATGCAAAAACCGCGCCTCATTCGATGGATACTTTTGCTCCAAGAATTTCATATTGAAATGCGTGATAAAAAAGGGGTTGAAAATGTAGTTGCTGACCACTTGTCTCGGCTTCCCTTAAATGGGCAAGCCATGGACCCAACCCCTATCAAGGAGCACTTCCCGGATGAGCATCTCATGCATGTGAGTGCCGTTGAGCAAGTTTCAATCCCTTGGTTTGCGGACATTGCGAACTTCCTTGTCACCGGTGAGGTTCCTTCCACATGGTCATCCATTGACAAGCGTAAATTCTTCCGGAATGTGCGCTATTTTTCGTGGGATGATCCCCACTTGTTTAAGTATTGTCCGGACCAAATCATTCGCCGGTGTGTCCCAAATCACGAATTCCAACAAGTGATAGAATTTTGTCACTCTCATGCTTGTGGAGGACACTTCTCCTCCAAGAAGACCACGGCCAAAATTTTGCAATGTGGGCTTTATTGGCCCACCATGTTCAAGGATGTACATACTTTTTGTGTAGCTTGCGATAGGTGTCAACGGTTAGGAACACTTTCTAAGAGGCACATGATGCCTCTTCACCCCATCACTATTTTGGAAATATTTGATTGTTGGGGGATCGATTTCATGGGACCGTTTCCTAACTCGTTTGGGTACCTTTTTATTCTTGTTGCGGTAGATTATGTCTCAAAGTGGGTGGAAGCAATTGCCACCCGAAGCAATGACCACCAAGTGGTCTTGCGGTTTTTGAAAGAGAACATTTTTTGTAGGTATGGCATGCCTCGTGCCATGATAAGTGATGGCGGTTCACATTTTTGCAATAAGCCCTTTGCGTCTTTAATGCGTAAGTATGGTGTTCCATAAGGTTGGATTACCATACCATCCTCAAACGCAAGGGCAGGTTGAGTTGGCCAATCGGGAAATTAAGCGCATTCTAGAGAAAACCGTCAATCCAAATAGGAAAGATTGGTCTCTTAGATTGACCGATGGGTTGTGGGCATACCGCACGGGCTATAAAACCATTCTTGGCGCATCACCCTATAGACTTGTGTACGGGAAGGCATGTCATCTTCCCGTCGAAATTGAGCATAAAGCATATTGGGCGATTCGTCAATGTAATGAGGATATTGATGTTGCGGGTACCCACCGAAAGCTCCAACTCAATGAGTTAGATGAACTCCGCAATGATGCATTTGAAAATGCAAAAATTGCTAAGGCCCGGATGAAACACTTTCATGACCAACATATCATTCGAAAAACTTTCAAAGTTGGCCAAAAAGTGTTATTGTATGATTCACGCTTGCATCTCTTTCCGGGCAAATTGCGGAGTAAGTGGGCCGGGCCATACATTGTTAAAAAAAGTCTTTCCCCATGGAGCCATTGAGGTGCAAAACCTCACGAATGGCTCGGCATTTAAGGTAAATGGCCAGCGGCTAAAGCCGTATTTTGAGACGTTTCAAGGGGAGTTGGACTGTGTGGATCTCATCGATCCACCATCCTTTGAGTGACATTAGCTTGTCGCGTTTCATAATTTAGGAGTAGTTCTTTTGATTTTCTTTTTCTAGGTTTCTTTCTCTTTTCTTTTGGTAGTTAGTTGTGTACATTTGTATTCCCGAGAGTCCCGCCCTCCCCGTTGTTCTTTTCCTATTCCATTTTGTTCATGCCTTGAGGTCATGGCATGATTCCAGTTGGGGGGGGGCACCATTTGCATGATTCTGTGAACCATTCTGAGAATTTCTGCAGAACTTCAGAGAAGCTGTTTTTGCGATCGATCGGTGGGCCAAACCGATCGATCGATCGGCCGATCGATCGTGTACGTTGCGATCGATCGGGCGATCGATCGGTGACGACTGCGAATCGATCGGAGCTGTTACCGCACCGATCGAAAGGGAGCGGTATCGATCGATCGGCCGTTCGATCGGCCGTTCGATCGGTGGCGCTCCATTTCGATCGGTCCGCGAGGCGATCGATCGGTTCAGAGGGCCGATCGATCGGTGGCCGAGTTCTCTATATAAAGGCCACTGTTCACTGTTCATTTTCATTTCACTCGCGTTTACTTGAGAGTTTAAAGAGTCTGTTTGTCTGTCGGAGCAGCGAGGCCCTGCCAGCTCACTTTGGTGGACATTGTCTCGTCTGTTCACAGTTTTCTGCGCTTCGAGAGGTATTCCTTCCGCCGATCTTTGTCCATTCTTTTCATTTCCAGCTGTACTTAGCTTTGTAGAGAGTTATGGTCGAGACTAGGAGTTCTGAGGGTACAGCTGGGGCGGGGACTTCTCAGACTCTGGCCCAGTTCCAGCAGCTCCAGCGTGAGCATGCTAGGAGGGAGAGAGAGGGAGAGTATGATTCCACTCGCTTCGAGGGAGGGATCAGGAGCGAGAGTTTGGACGGGTGTGGAGCGCCCGTAAGATAGTAGTGGAGAGGCGTTGGATAGTGAGTCAGTTTGATGCTGAGCCATATGGTTGGCTCCAGCCTTTGACCGACCGCCGGTGGTTGGGGTTAGCTTCTTTTAGGGGCCAGTACTCAGCCACCCTCGTGGCAGAGTTCATGGCTAACATTTCATCGGACCCCGTTGGTGGCGACAGGCATATTCTTCGCTCTTGGGTTCGGGGTAGGGATGTTGTTATCACCCCGGACTCCTTTGCTGAGCAGTTTGGTATACCGAGGGTTGCTAACCCTCAGTTCTCTTATGATGGGGAGCATCCACCATCTCATGAGGAGTTGTGCGCTGAGATTTTAGCGCCGGGAGAGTCCTGGACCGCTTCCCAGATCAGGATTAGGCAGATTGCTCCCAGATACCACCCGCTGTTCCTTTGGACTTGCTATTCGATCTTTCCACTAGGGAGGACGGTGGAGTGCAGTAGGATGCGGGGGCAGTTGATGTGGGCTATTGGCACGGGCAGGACTATTGACTTGCCCCACTTCATGTATATGGCATTGTGGGCCGCGACTCAGGTTGCTACTCCCCAGTCCAGCGTCCCTTTTGGTTGTTTTTTGACAGCGAGGATTAGGGCGGCAGGGGTTAGTGTTGCGGATGTTGTACTGCTCTCCTCTTCGACTGATATAGACTGGAAGACGGAGAAGAGAGCGGCAGGGCAGTTGTCGAAGAAGGGGGGGTCAGCTAGTTCGGCTCACTCGTCTTCTCAGCAGCCGGCTTCTCAGACTCAGGAGGAGACCCAGTCAGGGGAGCAGCGGCAGGATCAGCCAGTGCAGGCTCAGACTCAGGCTCAGGCTCAGGCTCAGGAGGAGCCAGCTCCGGGGACGTTACTTCAGACTTTGGCAGCTATTCAGGAGCAGCTGACCGCTCAGCAGGCAGAGCGCCAGCAGTGGCAGGCCGACGTTATGGCTAGATTAGATCTTCAGGACACTGCCATTGCCGCGCTTCAGGGTCAGCTGATTGACATTCAGCAGCAGCAGCAGACCCAGTCCACTCGACTCCAGGAGATTATCCAGCACCTTGGCCAGCCTCCTCCGGATGATGGAGACCTCTTTTCGGATCTTCAGATAGATTAGATGCATTACGCGCTTCATAGCATTTCATTTCATATGATGTATCTAAATCTTTTTTGATTATAGTGGATGTTTTTATTTTTGAGCTGTTTGTATAGTGATCTTTCGTATTGTGGCATACCCTTTTTGTATACATTTGTTGTGTTCTCTTGTCTTTTTCGTGTATATTTTTGGCAGTTCAGTTACAGGTGTACTTTTTGATTGATACCCATATCGCATGTATTGTTCCAACCGAGGTAATGGGTATTGTATGGTATTCGTATCGCCCTTTTCTATAACTTGACACCTTAGCTATGCCCTTAATTGTTGATATCATTTCTTTTTGGATTTTTTTTTTTGTGATGGAGGTGTCAAGGTTGTTTCAAATAAGTACCATACCATGTTTTTGATTAAATTTGAGTTGATGATTAACCCACCTTAGAGATTATGATACATTGCAAGTTTTTGGCATAAAATCATTATAAGAGACAATTCACATTGTTGCGCACTAACATGTTATGTGATGCCGTGTGTTTCATTCTTATGCATGCATGTCCTTATAAGGTGGAGATTTTTACCGTGTGAGCTTTAGAGCCTATTTTTCGCCTTTGAAGAGTGAATCACATTTATTCAAGATTATTTTTGTTGATCCTCATTCATTGAATAGCTTCATTATTTCTTGATGTTGGTTTACATGTTCGAGTGTTATATAGATTTATTGACCCCTTATACACTTTTGAAGTTTTGATTTGTTGTATTCTTCGGATTCTAAACACATAGGCCATTTCATTCCATTGAGCCATTCCATGTGTATTTTTCTTCTTTTTAATATCCATATGCATGTGCATAAGTTTAAAGAGTGTCAATGCCAATAGATGCATTACTCTTATTTTTGTAAGGTTGGAGGTGTACGGAGTTGAAAAAAAAAAAAAAAAAAAAAAAAAAATTTAAAATTACAAACATACAAAGAAAGGGATGAAAAGGAGTGTTCAAAAAAAAAAAAAAAAAAAAAAAAAAAATCAAATACAAAAGAAGTGAGGTGAAGGAAGATAGTGAAAGTGATTCAAAAGAGTGGAAATGTGGAAGTGAATATCATTGATCATCATGTGTAATGTGCATGCATATGTTGAACCCTTTTTCCATTTTCTATCCTCTTACATGGCTCTTCTCTCATTCATCACCCTTATGGCTTTGATATCCGAAGATACATGAATCTTTAATTCAATTGTGTATGAGGCATTTATGTCAATTTTCTAGATTATGCTTAAGCTGTGAATATTCCTTCATGAAGCTATGCCAAGTCGATACACTTACAATTTATTCGTCTTTGGTTTTGGAATTGCTCTACTTGCATGGTTTATACATTTACTCGTAAAGAGCTTTCCATTGAGGGACCTAGAGCGTTCATGTTTAAAGTTGAGTGTATGCCTTGTGAGACTTGGATCGAAGCATCGAGGACATAATTGTACGAGTTTTGAATCATTAGGGTCATATGTCATTGGTAGTACGCGTCGATATGTTTTGTTTCTTCCATGCTTTATGTCTTTACCTTGCTTTGGTTCACAACCTAGGTGGATGGAGATTTGACTTGAATAAGATTAATGCATGTATATATTTTTGTTTTCCTCTCATACTTTGATAGGGACTATCAAAGGTTTAGTTGGGGGGTGTTGATTACCCTTAGAAATAGTAATCTTTTGGGCTTAAATTGTTAGTTGAATAGTTAAATTTGGTCTTAATTTAGTATTCTAACCCCTAAAACACGTTAAAACTCTTTTTGTACACTTTTTGCAGGATTTGGAGCTCAAACTAAGGCAAATGGGCAATCTTGAGCATGACCGATCGATCGGCCGATCGATCGCCCGATCGAACGGTCCACGGAACGTTCGATCGGCCGATCGATCGGTGATCCTGCGATCGATCGGTGATGCTCTGTTCACCTTCTGCAGCAAACTTCAGAGAGGGCATTTTTTCGATCGATCGGTGACGTCGGAATCCTCACAACAGACGATACAGAAGCAAACTTCAGAGGGGTCGGTTTTGCGATCGATCGGGCGTTCGATCGCTCTGACCGATCGATCGGTGATCCTGCGATCGATCGGTGATGCTCTGTTCACCTTCTGCAGCAAACTTCAGAGAGGGCGTTTTTCCGATCGATCGGGCGTTCGATCGGTGACGTCGGAATCCTCACAACAGACGATACAGAAGCAAACTTCAGAGGGGTCGGTTTTGCGATCGATCGGGCGTTCGATCGCTCTGACCGATCGATCGGGCGATTGATCGGCCGATCGATCGGTCGTACACCGATCGATCGGTGTGTACAGACTCTGTTTTTCTGCAGAGTATAAAAGCTTTTGTTCGAGACAAAAAGTGATATAGGGTATTTTCTGCAGCAGTTTGGACGGGAAGAAGGCTCCAAAAGTGGATTTTTGTTATCTTGTAAAGTTTTTGGTTAGATCTACTCTTAATGCTTTGTATTTAATGTCATTTATTGCTTTTGGATGATTGTAAGTGAATGTTGGTTATATATATGAAGTGAATGATTTTCTACATTTTCTAGCAACTTTCCATCATTTTCTTGGCACTTTCTCTCATTTTCTTGGCAACCAAACACTAGCTTTTTATAGTTTAATGTTAGATTTGTCTCTTTTTATGTTAGTTAACATGGATTCTAGTAGCTAAACACCCCTTGGATGTGGTTGTGAAGACCCACCAAGGATCTTCAAAGGGTTGAAAATGGGTTGTATGGACTTCAAAGTCATATCCTCAAAATTATATGGTTTCATTTGATTTAGTATGAGATTCATTAGAAAAACCTAGATTCATAACCCTTTGGTAATATTTATGCACAAATCAACATTTGGTATAGGTATTGCACATGTTTAAGGTTTGATTCTAGGGTACCAATTATATATTTCTCTCTCTAGGCTCAATCAAACAAAACCCACATTTTTATAGCCGACATTTTCCGAATCAAGAATCCAAGGTGTGATTCTTGATTTGAGTTATAAAACCTCTCATTGGAAACCCTTGTTGTGAATTGGTGGATCAAAACAACCATGTCCAAGCTTTTCTCCTTAATCACATAAAACTAGCTTTTGTTGTTTTTTTTTTATAGTCACTAAATTATTGCATGAAGCATATAACCATCATCATCTCAAAACCAACATATTTTCGGTCTCTTTTATGTTAAGAATTTTCATTTGCAATCCATTAAGATAAGTACCCGTGCTAGTTGAGCTTTATTGCTATATTTGCAGAATTCCCTTGGGAGAGAACGACACCGGATCCTCCGGTTTTACTACAAGCGCGACCTCCGTGCCCTTGCGGAGTGGCTCCAGTTGAAGCACAACTGGAGGCGTGTCAATATTGTAGTCTTCTTTGGTTAATTTTTAAACCCTCAAAGCATTGGTAAAGTTTGGGGTGGTTTGGATCTGAAAATCTAAGGCTTGGAGAACCCATTTTCAAACCAAAATGTACAGAGTTTGGAATGGCCACGGGTTGTCCTGACAGTCTATTGGCACTATTGCTGACAACTCTTACACTGTTTAGTAAAATGAGCACAACTTGCTCTAGAAAACTCAAATTATTGCACCGTTTGAAGTGTTAAAAAGTAGACCCATATACCTTTCTATCCATATAAAGTTTGTACTCTAATTTCTTATAGATTGAGAGATATTAGAGTTTAAATTTGATCTAAAATTTTTATCAGCAAGATTGTTTTTCAAAATTTGAGTCCCTTTTTCATGGGACATAATTCCTTTATCCGAAATGTATTTTCGACCCATGACCTATCAAATAAAAGTTCTTTAAACCTATTTTAAAGTGAAATTGACCTAAAAAGTAGTCTCATTTTTTTTTATGAGAATGTGATGCGTTGAATGAACTGTGTTGAGGGATTAATGTTTTAAGCCTCGACTTTTATGCTCTTACTTTGCATTAGGGTATTGTGTTTGATACTTTTATGTACTCTATGTGCAGGAAACACCCTTGTTTAGCACCAATCCTCAAGGATAGAGGTGAGTAACGATATGCTATAAGTAAAACCCTATTACTTTCTAAATATTTTAAGTTTAACTCATATCATGCAATATTTTTCATATATTTTCAATGCATCAATGTTTATGTTCAATTATAAATGTCATACCTCGAAATGCAAACAAGTTATACTTACGTTTACGAATCAAAACCTATGGACTACAATGTTTAAAGGAAAGAGATGCAAGGTTTTCAATGTATGGTGCCAACTTCAAGCCTTTTCGTGGCAAGACCTTAAACTCACCTAATATTCCTTCGTTAGGGGACGTGAAATAAACTATTGACCTGTTGGAAGATGTCCCTTGGCCTAAAGAGCCTATACGGGACCTAAGAGGGTTACTATAAAACCTAGCTCATATGTCGAGTTGTAGCACAAGTATGCTTTTAGAATAAGAACCAAGATATGTTCAAATGCTTATGACAAGTTATACTGTGCTTTTTCACAAAAAAGATGCGTTGCATCTCTATTCTGTGATATTATGTTTTCAAACGATAGAATGTTTCAATATGATGCTCATGCTACCTATAATTTCAAGCCTATGCTTTCGTGTTTTCAAGTTCATGCTATATATGCATAAATGTTTATCTATATAGGTATACTAAATATTAATGCTACTCCATGGTATTTTCATGCTAGTACATCATTGTTATTCACTAAGCATTAGCTTACGTTTTGTTAAATATTTTTAGATAGCCAATCTAGGAGGCCCTAAGAGGAGGCCATATGTGGATTTTGAGCTACGGCCTACAGATCTATGTTATGTTATGTGTATTTGGGCTGGTCCTTAATGTTTTGGGTTGGACCCTAATGTTTTGTAATATTATAAATGATATAACTGTGGCAGCCTCAAATAGGCCCATATGTACGTTTATGTTTTGGATTAGGTACAACTCTGCCATATATGACACAAGTTATGTTTTAAACAATAAAAATCCTATTTTCGCAATTATGTATCATTTTCAATCGGTTTATGTAATACGACCTTAGGTAGCCTTACTATTGGCTAGTCATGTACCTTAAATCAGCTTAGGTCCGGCTACGGGGCTTGACATTTAAGCCCCTTTTTAAAAAATAACTCCGTTTTGATCTTTTAAAAATAGTGATTCTAGGTTCGAAAGTTGGTTACGTATAGGAAAGATGCACTAGGATACCACCCTATCCCGCCCTTGTAGTACCTACATGTCTTTTCACCTTAGGTTCACTTATTTTGAATATCTGGTTATCCAATGTGCAATGACATCCATTTTGAAAAGAATTTTAGAAAAATGTTTGAGCCATCACTTTAGGGATGATAAGATGCATGATATGTAGGTGCATGAAAAAAATTTGGAAAGAGATTTTGAAAAAGGGAATTAGAATTTTAAAAAAAGTTGTGACTACATCCATGAAGATTGCCTACATTATCGCTTTGTTGGAATCAGGTCAGTCGTAGTTCAGATTCAGGATTCGATTGAAAATAAACACTTTGAGGTCTTGTTTGATTTGAAACGACACTTTGGAGCCTTTACAAAGTTTGACTAAAAAAGGATATAATTTGAACTTTGATTAGAAGATTAAACATTGAACTTTGATTTGAAATTGACTTCGATTTGAAATTGAACTTTGATTGACTCTATAATAAAACTTGACTTTGAAATTGAACTTGGACTTGTTTTGGAAGGTTTGAATTAAACTTTGAAATCATCTTGACTTGAATTCGGGTTTGAAAATCGTCTTGATTTAGATTTAAGACTTAGAAAAGAGTTGAAGTTTCCTAACTTAGGGTTAGGGCTTGAACTAGGGCTTAGGCATCGTAAGGTTTAAACAACCTAGGGTTTAAACATGCATTTGAAAATTTTGATTTTAGGAAAGTTTGATTTTAGAAAATTTTTCGTTTTAGGAAAGTTCTATTTTAGGAAAGTTTCTATTTTAGGAAAGACTTGATTTTTAAAATATTTAGAAAATGTTTGAATTTGAAATTTGAAAAGTTGAGACTCGGAAAATTTTAATTTAAGAAATATTAAATTTGGAAAGTTGAGTTTGAAAAAGGTTTGACCTAGGTTTGAGGTAACTTGAGATTTAAGTAATCCTAGGACCTAGAGTTTATGCAATGTATTTGAATTGGAAAGATTGGATTTCAATTGAAAAATGAAAATTTTGCTTTTGGAAAGTCTTGAAATTAGGAAAGATTTGAATTTGAAAAGAATAGAATTAAGAAATATTTGATTTCTATTTCCTAAAACATAAGCTTAGATTTTATTTCTAAAAATAAAATATTTGATTTGGTTTCCTATTTGGACAATATTTGATTTGACTTGAAATTGAAAAGCTTTTGGTTTTGAAAATCTATCATTTTATGTGACTTTAGAATTAGGAAATCTATGATTTTATGTAAAAAAAATTATTTTAAAAATCTATGATTTTGATGCAAATAGAAAGCCATGATTTTATACGAGAAACCTAGGGTTTCCTAAGCATGGACTCTAGGGTTTTGACTTGGACTTTAAGACTCAAAGTTTTTGGAAAGTAAATCTTTGAGAAAATTTTTTAAGAAGTGGATATGCAATACTATTTTAGAAAGGTTTGAATATAAACTTTTGAAAGTCTCTTAAATATCTCACTTTCCTAAAATGATTCTAATCATGAGAAGACTAGAACCATTCTAGGGTTATAATTTTGAAAACAAGTAGGGTTTGAAACACTAAATGGACTTTGATGGTTTCTTTGAATATAACACTTTCCTAAAACAATCCTAACCATGGAATGGCTAGAATCACCTTAGAGTTATGATTTCTTGAAGAGCAATTTAAGGTTTGAACCCAAATTTGGACCTTGATGGTTATGTTGAATATAACACTTTCCTAAAACAACTCTAACCATGGAATGGTTAGAATCATCTTAGGGTTGTGGTTTTGAAAACAACTTTGAAAGAAAAGGTTTTGAAGGCAAGTTTTGAAAGCAACCTTTAATGCAAGTTTGAAAACATATTTGAATATATAATTATGATAGCAACAATGCAATAGGGACATGAAAATACAAGTTTAGGTTTCACTACATAACCAAGGGGGCCAAACCCACACTGTCTTAGGTTGAACTCAAAGAAAATTCCCGACACGGTGATTCCCTCCAATGCCTTCCTAGGCATGAACCGGGGGGTCCCTTGTTTCAAGTATGCAAGAAGAGGAGGTAGAAGATGGGGGTTAAAATAGAAGAAAACCCAAATAGGTTAGGAGAGAGAAGAGAAAGTGGGGATTGGATAATTTAACCGAAAACCCTACCTTGTCTTCTTTTTGCTTTGTTGTTTTGGTAGTGGACTTCACTTAAACTTGTCTTTTTTTTTGATTTACTTCTTCAATGGATCCTTTGAACTTGTACTTGATGAACACTTTGAGAGCTTCAATAGGGTAGCACTTGATCTTCAAAGGATGCTTGAAAGCTAGAGTTTGAAGGAGACTTGAGAGAATTAGGGTTTTTAGGGCAACTCAAAGTCTGTTTTTAGAGATGCACAGTTTCTGGAGTGATTTTTCAGATCTAGAATATGTGGGGGGTTTATATTTATAAGCAACCAAAATTTGGCCTTGGTGCCTATTGCAGTGGCACCAGCCACTTAGGAGACTTCTTAGGGCGGCAAGAAATAGATCTTTGACCCTTGTGACGCAAGATAGAAGATTTAGGCACATGTCCTTGTGACTACCACGCAATTTTTAGTCTGGCTTTACTAGGAGTGACTCTAGAAACTGCGACTCTAATCCTCAAGTTAATTACCTCCTGAAAGAGTGTCTTAGAGGTAACTGACTTGAGGATCAAAGCCAGAGTAGTTGAAAAGGGCGATTGGCCCATCAAGTAAAACGGTCATTTAAGTTGGGGGATCGACCCAGAGTGATTCGTGAGAAGGCTTAAAGATTGGAAACACTATTAAGAGTACTCCAAGGGATTGTCGGTTTTATACCCAGATCGGCGTGATTGGAAAAGGCGACCGGCCTACTAGGGGTAAAACGGTCATTTTGCATCGAATTTACCAGAATGGACTCAGAATGGTCCAAAAAGGTACTGGAAGGTTGGAAATACTATTAGAAGCATCCTTGGACGGTAACCAGTTTGATACCCAGAGCCGGTGTGGTTCCCAAAGGCGATTGGATGCCTAGGGGTAAAATGGTCATTTTGATCGGATGATCTCAGAATCGACTCAGAAGCGACTGGAAGGCACTAGAACATGCTAGATTATATTTGGGACAATCTTGGAAGAGTGAACATACTGCTCTAAGGTGTTAGGTACTTTCTCGAGAAGTGCGCCGGTAGGGCCCAAGGGGCAGTTTGGTTATTTTTCACAGGAATAGGCTAACAGGCACTGGTGTTGACTCGAGTTTTGAGTGTTTTTATCACTATGATAGTGTGTGACGAATTGATTTTCAAAGGTATTCCATCCTCTAGTAAACGTGCCACGACCAAGAGGTATGTTCAATCCTATGACATAAGGGGTTTGTTGGCATTCCTGATGTTAACATGTTTGCGAGTGTTTTTATCACTTTGATGGTTACGATGTTTGTGAGTGTTTCCATCACTCCGATGGTGTGCATTCATTCCGGAGATTGTCCGATCTTAGGAAGTTGCTGGATGGTCTTATCGCCATGGGGCCTTAGGTACTTTGCCGATTGGCGTGCCGCATAGTGGACATTCTACGTTGGCGGGTTAGTAGGTACCAAAAGTGAATCGTTTTACCATCTTGGAGACTCGTATTTTGTCTCGGTCGATGGTTGTGAAGGGACTGAGGGGTTTTGTGTTTTCATGATAAACGTGTCGTGCTGGATGGACTTACCATTTGAGGGATCAACTTTCTCGAAAGATGTGCTAAATTGAGTTTGACTGGTCTGAACTAGAATTGGAACTTGAATTGAGGTTGAAATACGGACTTACTATCTTTAAGAAGACGTGCCAACTGGAATTGGACCAAGTAATGCCCCAAAGGCATTTTGGTCATTTTGCCTCTATTGGGCTTGGTGGGTCTACAAAGTGGTTGATTAATTGGATTAAGTCTGGAAAGCCGATTTAAGCTTGAATGTGCTTGTGCCGATTTGAATGTGATTCCGGTCGGGCCAAAAATTGCCGTTTGGGCAAAAATGGAGTGCTTACAAAGAGTAGTTGTTGAAACCCCATTATTTTTTCAAAAAATTTAAGGGGATATTTGTAGACTAATACATCTTCTATGTGGAGCATTTCGTTATTTCATGTTTTAATAGATGATCTACACGGTGGTCATATGTTTGTTTATTTTCTACCCGTAATATTGTTTTTGCTAGATTTTTTACTCAAATGGTTCGATTACGAGCATAGTTTTCAGATTAACCAATTAAGTCAATACGACTAGATAATGCTGAAGAATTTACATTTCAAACCTTTGATGATTATTGCATGTCAATATGAATCGATATTGAACACCCAATTGCTAACACGTACACACACAATGGTCTTGCATAATCTTTTATAAAATGACTTCAATTAATTGCTCGACCTTTAGTTATAAAAATAAAATTACATGTTTCTGCTTCGGGACATGCCATATTGCATGTTGCATCATTAGTTTGTGTCTTACCAACCTCTTATCATCAATACTCACCATTACAACTTGTTATTAGTCAACAATTAAATATTTCTCACTTACAAGTTTTTGGATGTGCTATATATGTTCTAATTTCACCCTACAACATACCAAAATGGGTCCGCTGTCACGTCCCGTAACCTGACCTAAGCAGATTTAGGGTACATGACCGGGCAGTAGCAATACTATCCAAGAACGCATTACATAAATCGGTTGAACATCTGTCCATAATCATTTAAAATAATACATAATTTTAGAATTATAATTTTTTGTAGTTTAAAATATAACTTGTGTCATACATGAAAGAGTTGTGCCTATTCCAAAACATAAACGTATATATGAGCCTATTCGAGGATGCCACAGTTATATAATTTATAATATTAAAAAACATTAGGGTCCAGCCTAACTACATATAACATAACATAGGCCTATAGGCCATAACTCAAAATCCACATACGGCCTCCTCCTAGGGCCTTTAGGATTGGCTACCTGAAAACATTTGAGAAAACGTAAACTAATGCTTAGTGAATAACAATGACGCACGAGCACGAAAATATCATGGACTAGCATTTATATCTAGTGTACTGACATAGATAAATATTTATGCATATAGAGCATGAATTTGAAAACGTGAAAGCATAAGCTTGAAATTATAGATAGCATGAGCATCATATTGAAACATTCTATCATTTCAAAACATAATGTCATAAAAGAGAGATGCAATGTATGTTTTTCGTGATAAAGCATAGCATAATTTGTCATAAGCATTTGAAGATATATTGGTTTTTATTCTAAAAGCATGTGTGCTACAACTCGACATATGAGCTAGGCTCTATAGTAACTCTCTTAGGTTATGCATAGGCTCTTTACGTCAAGGGACGTCTCCTAACATGTTGATAGTTTATTTCACGTCTCCTATCTGTCGCGCCCAGATTTTTCGCACTCGAGGAATACTCACCCAAGCGGGAAAAATGCTGTGCTCTCTCGTTAGAACTCACCCTCCAAGAAGAATGAGTGCGACTAGGTTTGAATTGAAAATTGATTTGAATAAAGGGCTTTTGAAAAAGATTCGGAGTCGCCACCTAACTTGATTAAGGTGAGTTAGGTCACCTAAAAACTAAGCATAATCCGAAAACTACACTTAGGGTTTTGGAAAACAATTTTTGAAAATATCTCCTCGAGAGAGGGTTTTTAAAGAAAACAGGTTGTTTGGCAACCTTTGGAAAATATTTAGCCCTTTTTTAGAAAAATAACTCTTTTTTGGTCTTTGAAATCAGTGATCCAGGTTCGGAGGTTGGTTACGTGTAGGGAAGACGCACTAAGCTATCACCCTTCCCCGCCCTTTCGGTACCTACATGTCAATCTACCCTATATTCACCTATGAGAGTCTTTAATTAACTATAGTTCAACCCCATTCACTTTGAAAAACAATGTTTGAAAACTAATTTAGCATGATGCATGATATGCAAGCAATAGAAAAGAATTGAAAAATAAATTTAAAAAAAGAAATTGCTTTGATTTGAAAATAGATTTGAAGAGATGGAATTGAATTTGAAAAAGTTGAAAATTGAGAGAGAAATTTGAAAATAGAAATTTGAAATTGGAATTTTAAATTTGAAAAGATTTTGAAAACCGCACCCAGGAGGGTGGAATTGAAAGTTTGAAAAATATAGTGACCGCACCTATGGAGGTTGCCTACGTATCCCTTTGAAGGAATCAGGTCAGTCGTAGTTCGGACAAGAGTCCGATTGAAAATAGAAGAGTGGATTTGAAGAAGGAGATTGAATTGAAAATTGAATTTGATTTGAAATTAGAAGAGGAGATTGAAAATTGGAACTGAGAGAATTGGACTTTGATTTGGAAAGATAGATTTGGACTTGTTTTAGAAAGATGAAGGTTTAGGAAACCTAGACTTAGGAAAGAGAAGAGACTTAGGAAAGATTTGACTTGACTTGGAAGGTTTAGGAGATTAGGAAAGATTGGATTTAGGAAATGTTTGAATTAGGAAAGGTTCGATTTAGGAAAGTTTTGAAATTAGGAAAGTTTCAACTTAGGAAAGCTTTGAATTTGGAATGTTTCGGGTTTAGGAAAGTTTTGAAATTGGAAAGTTTCGAGTTTAGAAAGTTTTCGAAAAAGGAAAGGTTTTCAGATTAGGAAAGTTCCCAAATTAGGAAAGTTTTGAAAATCGGAAAGTTTTGAAAATTGGAAAAGTTTGAAAAAGGAAAGTTTTTAGTTTAGGAAATGTTTGAATTAAGAAAGCTTCAACTTAAGAAAGTCTTAAATTAAGAAAGTTTTGAATTTAGAAAAGTCTTAGATTTGGAAAGATTTGAAGTTTAAGAGAGTTTAGAATTTAGAAAGTTTTAGGTTTAGAAAGATTTAACTTAAGAAGGTTTCAAATTTAGAAAGTTTTGAATTTGGAAAGATTTGAAATTTAGGAAGTTTAAGATTTAGAAAGTTTTTAGAGTTTTAGAAAATCTTGAGATTAGGAAAGGTTTGAAAGCTTGGATTTGAAAAAGATGTTTGAAAGAGGTAGAATTAGGAAAGGGTTGAACTAGGAAAGATTTAAAAGTTGAGTTTTAAAGTTGAGGAAGGATTTTTATGTTCAAGTTTTGAAAACTTAAGATTTAGGAAAGTAGAGGTTTAGGAAAGATTTGGATTTTGAAATTTAAGGAAAGATTTAAAGTTTAAGTTTAGGAAACTTATGGTTTAGGAAGGAATTGAATTAAGAAAGGTTTGGATTAGGAAAGGATTGGATTTGGTTTCTAAAAACAAGGGTTTGATTTTGTTTTCAAAAACGGAGGATAGGATCTAGTTTCCTAAACGGGGAGATTGGATTTGGTTTCCTAAAGGGAAGATAGGATTTGGCTAGGATTTGGAAAGGAGATTCTAGAAACCCTAGTTTTGGAAAATTGTTGTTTTGACGTAGAAAAGAGGTTTTGAAAACACGTATAGTTTTGATGTAAAAAACGAGAGATTTTGGAAACCTAGGTTTGGGGCAAGGTTTGAAAACCATGTTTTTGGGAAGAAAATTTAGGGTTTCCTAATTGTGGGTTCTAGGGCTTGACTTGGGCTCTAAGGAAAAGGGATTTTTAGAAAGTGCGTTTTTAGAAACGTAGATTTTCTAGAAGGGAATCCTAGGAAGGAGTTCTTGGAAAGTGAATTTGAAGAGGGAGTTTTTGGAAAAAGATTTTAAAGAGAGGGAGTTTTGGAAAGTGTGTTTTTAGAAACGAAGATTTTAGAACGAAAATCCTAGAGGGGAATTTCTAGAAGGGAGATTTTGAAATAGAGAGTTTTTGGAAAGATTTTTAGGGAGCGTTTTTAGAAAGTGAATTTTGAGGAGAGGATTTTGGAAAGGAGTTGAAAAAGAGAGTTTCGAAAAATAGATTTTGGGAGGGAGTTTTTGAAAACAATTTTGAAGAGGGGAGTTTTAGGAAAGTATGTTGAAAAAGAGATTTTTAGGAAGAGATTTTTGAAAAGAGAGATTTTTGGAAAACATGTTGGAAAAGAGATTTTTAAGAGGAGGGATTGGAAAAGAGAGTTTTAGGAAAGTGAAGGAAACGTCTCACTTTCCTAAAGCGATTCTAGCCATAAGAGGGCTAGAACTACTTTAAGAAAGTGGTTTTGGAAAACAATAAGATTCGAAAATATAGACCAAAAAGGTCACTTTTAATGTAACACTTTCCTAAAGCAACCCTAGCCATGGAAAGGCTAGAATCACCCTAGAATTGTGGTTTTGAAAACATGTTTTTGAAAAAGAGCTTTTGATGCAATTTTGAAAACAAGTTTGAAAACGATTTTTGAAAACAACTTTTTGAAAACGAATTTTGGAAGATGCAAGACTATGATATGCACAATGCAATTTAGGGTCGTGAACATACAAGGTTAAGGCTTCACCACATAATCAAGGGGGCCGGACCCACGTGGTCTTTGGTTAGACTAGAAGAAAGCCCCCGACACGGTGACTCTCCAATAGTCCAATCCTACACATGGACCGGGAATCCCCTTGTTTCAAGCATGCAAAGAAAGGGGGGGGGGAAAGAGATGGGGGATTAAAATAGAGAAAACCCAAGTGGGTTGGAGAGAGAAGAGAGAAGGGGGAAGTGTAGAAAATTAAAGAGAAAGCCTACCTTGTTTCTTGTTTATTTTGCGCGCCGTGCAGTCTTCGGTCTTCGGTCTTGATCTTCACCTTCAGTCTTCAAGGATTGTCTTCAAGCTTTGAATGGCTGTTCTTCAAGTCTTCAGAGAGTGGTTGAAGGCTAGTGTATGAGTGTATGGGGGAGTGTATGAGTGTATAGGAGAGTGCATGAGTGTATAAGAGGCTAGGGTTTGTGTATAGTGGCTAGGGTTTCGGAAAACCTAGGGAGGCTAGGGTTTTGGAGGTGCTCGAGCTTTGTATATCGAAATATGAGATTCTTAGGTTAAGTTTGCAGACCCCTTTCACGTTGAACGAGGCTCTGTATTTATAGAGGGAAGACGAACCTGGCGCCTGTTGCAGTGGCGCCAGGCCAAATTATACACTGGCACCACTAGTAGTGGCGCCAGCCATTTAGGAAACAATTAAGGTCGGCAAGCAACGTATCTTTGACTAGATTTGGGCGCCTGTACTAGTGACTACCATGTAAACTTTAGCCTGGCTTCACTAGGAGTGACTCCGGAAAGTCCGGGAATGATTTGAAGGAGTCGGGAATGACCTGGAAGGCCGAAAAGGAGCAGGAACACTCAAAATAGTGTCCTGGAGGTATTTGACTTGAAAAATGAAGATAAGGTGAGTCGGAAAGGTTGACCGGGCCTTTAGGGGCAAAACGGTCGATCGGACTAGGAAACTGCCGGGGCGAGCCCGGATTGTCCCGGAAAAAGACTTGGGATCTGGAAACATTATTTAGAATGTTCGCAGAGGTTGCCGGTTTGATTCCCAGGGCCGGCGTGGTCGGAAATGGAGACCGGCCCACCAGGGGCAAAACGGTCATTTTGTACCGGGTTTGCCGAAACTGACTCAGAATGGTCCAGAAAGGTAAAGGAAGGTCGAGAACACTATAAAAAGTATTCTCGGGACATTATCGGTTTGATACCCAGAGCCGGTGTGGTCGAAAAAGGAGACCGACCCTCCAGGGGCAAAACGGTCATTTTGTACCGGGTTGGCCGGAACTAACTCGGAATGGTCCAGAAAGGTAAAGGGAGGTTGAGAACACTATAAAAAGTATTCTCGGGACATTACCGGTTTGATACCCAGAGCCGGTGTGGTTCCCGAGGCGTTCGGATGCCTAGGGGCAAAATGGTCATCTTGACCGAAAAGTCTCGAAAAAGGTCCTAAGGGTAGTCTGGTCATTTTTCACCGAAGTGAGCTAAAAAACATGGGTATTGACCTAGGTTTTGAGTGTTTCCGCCACTCGGACAGGGTTGAGTATTTCCGCTACTCGGACGGGGTTGAGTATTTCCGCTACTCGGACAGGGTTGACGATTTGAGAGTATTTCCGCTACTCTAACGGTTCTGTGAGTATTTCTGCTCCTCTAACGGTTCTGTGAGTATTTTCGCTACTCTAACGGGTCTGTGAGTATTTCCGCTACTCTAACAATTGTGTGAGTAGTTTTGCTACTCGGACCGTCTCGAGGAATAAACTGTCTCGAGAGAGGGATTGGAAAGGGGTCTTACCGTCTCCGAAGAGACGTGCCTGGATTGGAACCGTCTCGAGGAATAAACTGTCTCGAGAGAGGGATTGGAAAGGGGTCTTACCGACTCCGAAGAGACGTGCCTGGATTGTGAGTGTTTCCGCCACTCTAACGGTTTTGTGAGTATTTCCGCTACTTTAACGGTTTTATGAGTATTTCCGCTACTCTAACGGTTCTATGAGTAGTTTTGCTACTCGGACCGTCTCGAGGAATAAACTGTCTTGAGAGAGGGATTGGAAAGGGGTCTTATCGTCTCCGAAGAGACGTGCCTGGATTGGAACCGTCTCGAGGAATAAACTGTCTCGAGAGAGGGATTGGAAAGGGGTCTTACCGACTCCGAAGAGACGTGCCTGGATTGTGAGTATTTCCGCCACTCTAACGGTTTTGTGAGTGTTTTGCTACTCGGATCGTCTCGAGGAATAAACTGTCTCGAGAGAGGGATTGGAATTGGAATAAGAAAGGACAATGTCCCTAAGGACATTTTGGTCATTTTGCCTCTATTTGGGCCTGACAGGCCCGCGAAGCGATGGAGAGACGGAATTTGGACTAGAGGATTGGTTTCAATTGGAATATGTCCATAATGACTTGAAAACAAGTCTGGACGGAGTGTAGACTGCCGAGCGGTCAAAAATGGGGTGCTTACACTATCGTAGGACTATTGGGCAAGTTTAAGGTCTTGCCACAAAAGGACCTTAAGTTAGCACCATATATTGGAAATTTTGCATCCCTTTCATGTAAACATTATAGTACATGGGTTTCAATTCATAACATATGTATAACTTGCATGCATTTAAAAGTATGACATTCATAATTGAGCATAAACATTGATGCATTGAAAACATATGAAAAATATTGTATGATATGGAGTTGAACTTAAAACATTTGAAAAGTAATAGGGTTTTACTCATAGCATATCGATGCTCATTTCTATCCTTGAGGATTGATGCTAAACAAGGGTGTTCCTACACATAGAGTATATAGAAGCATCAAACACAAGACCCCAATGCAAAGCAAGAATCATAAAAGTTGAGGTTTAAAACATTAATTCCTCAACACTAGTTCATTTAATGCATCTCATTCTTATTAGAAAGATGAGACTACATTCTAGGTCAATTTTACTTGAAAATAGGCTTAAAGACCTTTAATTTGATAGGTTATGGGTCGAAAATGCATTTCGGATGAAAAAGTTATGTCCCATGAAATATAGACTAAAATTCTGAAGAACAATGTTACTGACATAAATTTTGGATCAATTTAAAATTTAATATCTCACAATCTATAAGGAGTTAGAGTACAAACTTTATATGAGTGCAAATGTCTATGAGTCTACTTTCTAATTCTTTAAACGATGCATCAATCAGAGATTTTTTTAGAGCAAGTTATGCCCATTTTACTAAATAGTATTGGAGACGTTAGGCACCAGGCCATTAGAACGACCAATCCACCATTGGAACTATAGGCAAAAGTGACAAATGCAAGTCTCTAACCATTGGAATGACAGGAAAAAGTGAAAAATGCAAGTCTCTGAGTGTTCCAACGGTCTAGTGACTATTCCAATTGTCAGAGCACCTATAAACACCTAAGGGGTTTCTCCAAGCCCTAGACTTTCAAATCCAAACTTTTCCAAATTCTACCAAACTTTACCAATGCCTCTAGGGTTCAAAGATTGAAGCAAGAATGTTACAATATCTCAAAATGAAGCTAAATCAACAAGTAAATCAAAGGGATCTAGGATTTGAATCTCTAAACCCAACATGCACAAATTTGGGGGTTTTCAACCCCAACTTCCAATCCATCTATGGAAGCTTATAAACTCTCAAAATCCAACTAATTGGGACTCAAAGGAGTCACCCAACACAACTATAGCATGTTCTTATATGTACACACCCTAGAGTTATAGTTCACACCTTTCTCTCCCAAGCTCTTCAAACTCCAACAATGGTGATCTCCTTGTGGGGGTTGAGCTTCCCAAGCTTCAATCTTCTCTTAGCTTCCTTCCTCTTGACCTTCTTCTTTCCCTTCTCTTCTTCTTCTTCTTCTCCTCTTCCTCTTCTAAGATAGGTGTGTGTGTATTGTGGGTGTGTGTAATTAGGAGATACACATAGGAATTAATCCCATGTATCTCACACTAGGAGTATATGTTACAACATACAGTACCATTGGTTATCTTGACCCAAAGACATATTAGAATAATATAGAATTTATAAAAAATTCATATTAATTCAGATAATAGAGGTTCGGGGATATTACATCCACAGTGTCTACTTAGAATTTATGTTGATTTTGATTCTCTATCTATTATTAGATATTTGTAACCCTTAACAGGTAATGTCTTCAAAGCACGTTTTATGGATTGTCATTTTGGTGGGTCAGTTTTTCCATCATTAGGGGTAGAAAATAAGCAATTAGAAAATTAATGAGAGATCAGTTGGAACGTTTCAATGTTGTCTCATATTGATCCTTAAACAAGTCAATGTGAATCAGAATTCACAGAATAATTCATTTATAGACAATTGCAAATCAATTACCTGATGTGTTTACCGATACAAAAAAGGTGACAAAATTACATATACCAACTGTTAATACTCTAGCACGTACTGATGTCCCTGTAGGATAATCTATTACTACAACAGCAAATGAATCTAAAGCACACTTGAAGCATGGGAGGCATGTTGGTACAAAAGACACTCTTCCCAAAAAAAGGAAGACATAAGGAAAGATATATATGCAAGTTGGTGCTCTTGAAGAGAATATAATATCTAAACTTCCTAAAGAAGAGAATCCTAAAAAAGAATTCTCAGAAAAAGAACCTCCTGAAGAGATATCTGTTGTAAACCAAATGGTACCTGAAAATAATGAGATCTCAACAAGTTAAATGAATAAAGGAAAAGCCTGGAATAGAAATAGACAACATATTTTCATTTAAAGTGGCTCTTGATATTACCAGAAGTAATGAAGAGACTGAATCACAGACAATCGACGAAAGTTGACAAAGAAATGATTAACCAAAATGGAAAGATACTATCAAAGTAGAATTAAACTCATTAGCACAACGTAAAGTATTTGTACCCGTAGTCCAAACACTTGAAGATATAAAACCAGTTGGATATAAATGGGTATTCGTAAGAAAGCAAAATGAAAAAAATGAAATAGTATGATATAAAGCATGACTGGTAACACAAGGTTTCTCGTAGAGGCTAGGTATTAATTATGATAAGATTTACTATCCTGTAATGGATGCAATTACAATCAGATTCTTGATTATATTGGCTGTCTCTGAAGGATTGGATATGCATATAATGGACTTAGTGATAGCCTACTTATATGGAGAAGTAGAAAACGACACATATATTAAAAAAACTAGAAGGGTTTAAAATGTCTAAAGCATACATCTCAAAACCCCATAACTTATATTCTATTAAGCTTCATCGGTCTTTATATGGGTTAAAACAATTCGTTCGCATGTGATACAATTGTCTAAATGAATATCTCTTGAAAGAAGGATATGTGAACGATGTAATCTGTCCATGTATTTTTATTAAGAAATTAGAATCTGGATTTGTTGTCATTACAGTCTATGTTGACAATTTGAATCTTATCCGAACTCCTGAAGAGATTACTAAAACTGTTAATTATTTAAAAGAGGAGTTTGAAATAACAGATCTTAGGAGAACAAAGTTTTGTCTTAGAATACAGATTGAGCACTTATCAAATGAAACTCTTGTCCATCAATTAGCATATGATGAAAAGGTTTTAAAGTAATTTTACATGGATAAAGCTCATTCATTAAGTTCTTTAATGGTTATCTGATCACTAGATATACAGAAAGATCATTTTCATTCTTGAAAAGATGGTGAAGAAATTCTTGATCCTCAAATATCATATCTTAGTGCAGTCAGGGCTCTTATGTATATTGCAAATTGTACAAGACTTGATATAGCATTCTCTGTCAACTTATTGGTAATATATAGTTCTGCACCAATGCAAAGACATCGGAAAAGAATTAAGCATATACTACATTATCTATGAGGGACAACTGATATGGGTTTATTCTATTCAAATGAGTCATAACCTGAATTAATTAGTTATGCAGAAGCTGTCTATCTTTCTGATCAACATAAAGTTCAGTCTCAAAATAGGTATGTATTTACTTATGGTAACACCGCTATATCATGGCGATTTGTGAAACAAACAATAACTCCAACTTCTTCAAATCATTCTAAGATAATTGCAATTCATGAAATAAGCCGAGAGTGCATCTGGTTGAGATCTATGATTTAACATATTCAAAAAAGTTATAGATTATCTACAATCAAAGATACCACGTTGATATCATACAAAGATAATGACGCATGTATTGCACAGATTAAGGAAGGCAACATCAAAGGTAACAGAACAAAGCAAATTTCTCCAAAGTTCTTTTATACACATGAGCTCTAGAAAAGCGGTGATATTAATGTCTAGCAAATACATTCAAATGATAATTTAGCAAACTTATTTACTAAAGCACTACCAACTGGAACATCTGATAAACTTGTGCATGGCATTGGTATGTGCCGTCTCAGAAATATTTCATAAATCAAATAAAGTTCTTATTGTACAGGGAGAGTTAAACACTGTACTCTTTTTACTTCGTTAAATTTTTTTTTTTCACTGGGTTTTCGTAGCAAGATTTTAATGAGGTGGTTTTAACTTACTTGAAAAACATATATTGTACTATTTTGCAGTCATCCAAGGGAGAGTTTTATGTAATGGACGGATATAGATGACCTTAGACGGCTAACAATTGTTGCCAACTCAACTCCCTCGCCGACGTCTCCAAATTAGTATAAATATAAGGGCCCAGAGATAGTTTGAGGTACAATAAAAAATAGAGAAAGAATAGAAAGAAAGAAGCAAAGAGAAAATAGAAGGAAGGGAATTATAGGTAAATCCTCAAAGATTATATTGTATTCTATTTGATTATGTACTATCAATAAAGTCTTGAGTGGTCCAGAAAATCAATGCTTAATTGTTCTAGAAGAACTAATATGATAAATATTTGACAATTTCTGAAAAACTATTAATTATACTTTGTGTTGAGTTATTTTACCAGCTTTATATATTCTTTTAGTTTTATAACAGTAAGCAAGTATGATTACCATTTTAAACCTAGAGCATATGCTACGTGAAGACTAGCGTGACAGCTTGAATAACTGCTTGGTAGGATAGACCAATACTGGATAAGTTGGGTAACAAATGTATATTTAGGGCTAACCCTAAACTTTTGACCCGGTGGAGAGAGTAATTATTCAGGGTGACTGTCACACCACGTTAGTATAATGACATGGAGTGATATTTTATTTAAATTGTAATATGTGTACAATTTTTAATATGGCGAGGATTTTAAATTTGAAATGCCACCATACTTGTAAGATAATATCTATAATATCTTAAACAGTGTTACCTCTTTCTACACATGGCATTACAGGATTATTTCATCACACCACATCATTATGTTGACGTGATGTGACAGTCACATTGGATAAGTTTTTGGTGGTAGAATTTTTTTGGGTCTTGTAATTTTTTGTTAAAACAAGAAAGACGAATCGTTGTGAATGGTGTGTGATTCATTGAAAATACAACTCTAGAATAGCTTCTTCTAAATTAAAGAAATTTTAATTACAAAATTGAAGGTTTTTTTATTTAAAGAAAATTTAAGAAAGTATAGATTCATTTTTTTATATTTTTGTTACTATATTTTAAAATTAAAAATATAAAATTGGCTTGTTTTTAAAATTTATTTTTTATTTTGACAAAGATTAACATGGGAGTTCATGACATGGCTTGCTCATGCACAAAATATTCTCTCAGGGGCTTATACTACATTTATTTGTTAGATAATTAGAGGGTGATATCATGTCCATGAGATCAAATATTTTGGATGAGATTCATTATATTATTTTTGGTTAAGATATGATAAAAAAAATGCAAAAAATGGATGACCATCTTATTTTTTAATCATTGATTTATTTTTGGAATAACTAGTACCACTCCCATTGTATATATATTTGATTATGCAGTAAGGAGTGTCCGGGCTAGTGTAACTTGACTAATTCCTTTTCCGATCTAGTCAAAGGCAGACCATCTACACCAAAACTAAGTTTTGAACTCAGAATATCTGAGTTTATAGTTCGTTTCTGTCTACACTGAGCTACACTCAAGCTTACCGCTCTCATTGTATAAATTCAATTTCACTTTCTGTAAATCTAGATTCATAGATTTCATCATAATAAACTTTAAATCCAAGATCTAAAATAATCATGATTTTCACATAATGATAAAATGGGAATACATAAGACATACATGTAGCTATTATAGCAAGCTTTAAGCAATTGATTTCAATGTCTTCACTAATCTCCTAGAAACCGAGTTTCTCTCTCTTGACCCTTAATCGCAAGTTACACATTAACAATGAGAATATGTGTACATTAATAGGCAGATAGAGAACTAGTATCCTTATTAAACTTGAACTCTACTAACCCATTAAAGTAGTTGTATTAGGAAACAACTTTTCTTTATTGACTAATAGAATAAGAGGTTTAAATGGAATAGAACTAGAAACCTTATCATGACAAACCCAATAAATATATCTGATACTTATTCAAATAAGATCACATATGCCATATCATGTGGGCCATAAAGTATCTTACATTCTTCCAGTTAGCTGATATGATAACTTTTCATATTAGGTTCAATAAGGTTAAACATAAGCGTAGGATAAATCTAATACCATAATTAAACAACCCACTAATGAGAGTCTTGGTGGTTGTGCATCAAAAAACCGACATAGTTCCTTTCATGTACTACATCATTAGTAAACTTCTTAATAAGGTCCATAAATTAGAAGTATGTATAAAATAGCCTAACATAATGTCTTTAAATAAAGATCATTCATGTTATCATTCATCTAATCTCACAAGTGTACGTACATTATGGAAAACATGAAATATCATAAACATATTTAAATGATATTTCAAAATGTCCAATAAATCAAATTATCAATATTACGTAAAATCCAAAACAATAAATAACTATTATGAGTTAGGATCAAGACCCACTTTGTTAACATGATCGTTAAACATCTTTGGCGGTAACCATTGCGTTAATGGATCTGCTATCATAAGTCTGTGCTTATATACTCTACAGATAATGTTTGCTTCTGAACTTCCTCCTTAACAACAAAATATTTCAATTACATATGTTTAGCACTCTTAGAATACTTGTCGTTCTTGAAGAAAAATACAGCTGTGATATTATGACAATGGATTCTCAATGGCTTAGCAATAGAGTCAACGACTTCAAGTCCTAAGATAAAATTCCAAAACCACAATATTTGAATTGTGGCCTCAAAGCATGCCACAAATTCAGCTTTCATAGTGGATGAAGTTGTGATAGATTATTTCGCACTTTTTCCTGATATCACTCTCCTAGCTAATAGGAATAGATAACCAAAAGTGGACTTTCTACTGTCAATGCATCTAGTAAAATCCGAATCGGAATAGCCAATTACCTTTAGATGATCAAACTTCTTAAACGTGAGCATATAGTCCTTCATTCCTTGCAAATACTTCATCGCTTTTTTAATAGCTTTCTAATAATTTATTCCAGGATTGCTTTGGTACCTTACTAACATACCAACAACAAAACTAATGTATAACTATTGGTCAAGCAAAATAACATCAACATACACAATCAGAAATATAAACTTACTCCCACTAACCTTTAGATATATACATCGATCAACAGTGTTTTGCTTAAAACCAAAGGAAGTAATAACATCATTAAACTTAAAATACCATTGCCAAGAAGCTTGTTTAAGTTCATATATTGATTTTTTAAATTTGCAAACCATGTGCTTTTTTCTTTTTACTGAGAATCCTTTAGGTTGATCCATGTAAATTTCTTCCTCTAAACTCCCATTCAGAAAAGTAGTTTTTACATCCATTTGATACGACTTTAAATCAAAATGAGCTACCAAAGCCATAATGATTCTTAATGAGTCCTTTTGTGATACAGGAGAGAAGGTCTCATTATAATCAATGTCTCCTTTTTGAGTGAAACCTTTGGCCACAAGTCTAGCTTTATAAGGTTCAACATTACCATTAGTGTTGCATTTTGTAATATTCCGAACCTCTATTTTTTAGAATTAATGTGTGTCACGTCATGTAATTGGCTAAATTTTGTGACGAGTTTTATTCCTTATAATTTGGGTTGTTGGGGTGTTTATCATAAGCATTTGGGATGTGCTTAATGTCTATTCATTTGAGCTTATGCTAAGAGAGTCTTGGTTAATATATGAAATAATTGATTTTGAACTTTGATGGACACTCGTTGGACGTCGATAGATCTCACTGGGCCCTCAATACTTGTCGATGGAAGAAATAGATTGGGGTATTTCTGTTTGGAACTTTGATAGACTTTGAGAGACGTTGATAGTCTTTGCTGAACCTTCAATATTTGTCGATGAAAGAAATAGATTGGGTGTAAATCTATTGAAGACTTCGCTAGATCTCGCTGGACATCGAGGCAGCGAGGTAACAACTTCACTGGACCTAGCTGAATGTTGCTGAGAGTGAGATACGTGAGATTTAAACCCTCGAAATGCCATCACAAGTTCTTTTTTTAGGGTCAATGTTGACCTATGTTGTAATGTAAGCCTGGTATACAAGGACCATGGGATTATTCCCTATGGGTATCTCTTATTTGTAATACGTATGTATTTCACACACACACACTCTCACCCTCTTCAGCCAAAAGGAAGAGGAGAATAAAAAGAGGAAAAAGAGAAGGGAAAGAAGAAGATCAAGAGGAGATTGAAGCTTGAAAAGCTCAATCCCCACAAGAATCCACCATTGTTGGAACTTGAAAAGCTTGAGAGAGAAAAGTATGAACTCCAAGTCTTATGTATGCTTGTGTATATATGTGTTGTAAATGTGTTTGGTGACTCCTTTGAGTCCCAATTAGTTCAATTTTGAGAGTTTGTAAGCTTTCATAGATGGATTGGGAGTTGGGGTTGAAAATTCCCAAATTTATGCATGGGTTTGAGATTTCAAACCCTAGATCCTTTTGATTAACTTATTTATTTTGCTCCATTTTGAGATATTATAATCTTTTTGGGTCAATCTTTGAACCCTAAAAGTATTGTTAGAGTTTAAGGTGGCTTGGATTTGGAAATCTAAGACTTGGAGAACCCATTTTCGAACTAGAATTGTCCAGAGTTTGGAGCGGCCATGGGCTATCCGGACGGTCTGCTGACGTTATTGCTGATAGCTCCGACACTGTTTAGTAAACTTAGATTGATACACCGTTTAAAGCATTAAAAAGTAGACTCATATATCTTTATACCCATATAAATACTTTAATTCCTTATAGATTAAGAGATATTGAAGTTTAAAGTTGACCCAAAATTTTTGTCAACAACATTATTAAAAATTTAGCCCATATTTTCATAGGACATCACTTCTTCATCTGAAATGTATTTTTGATCCATAACCTATCAAATTAAAGGCCTTTAAGCCTATTTTCAATTAAAATTGACCTAAAATATAGGCTCATTGTTCTGATGTGAATGAGATGGAAAGAAGGAATCAGTGTTCAGGGATTCATGTTTCAACCTCAAATTTTATGTTTTTGCATTGCATCTGAGTCTTGTGTGTGATTCTTCTATGTACTCTATATGTAGGAACACCTTTGTTTAACATCAATCTTCAAGGATAAAGGTGAGTAATGATATGCCATGAGTAAAATCCTATTATTTTTCCAAATGTCTTTAAGTTCTCTAATATTATTTATTGCTTTCAAGTTCAATTACATTTCATGCATTACTTCCCATGACTTCTATGCCTCAATAATTATGTTATATATAAACGTTGTGTTTTGAAATACAACTTTACTTATGATATGAAATGAAAACCTATAGACTAGAATGCTTTAAATAAAAGAGATGCAAGGATTTCTAATGTACGGTATCAACTCAAGATCTTTCGTAGCAAGACCCTAAACTAGTAATGATGGTCTTACAGTAGAGGACGTGAAATAATCTATTGCCATGTTGGGAGATGTCCTTTGGCTTAAAGAGCCTATGTGTGACCTTTATGGTTACTAATGAACTGAGCGTAGCTCTTAATGACTAAGCCGAGCTCTCATGATTGGCCTAAAGCACACTATGTTGCTAATAAACTGAGCGTAACTCTTAATGACTGAGCTTAACTCTCATGACTGGCCTACAAAGCCTTATGCGTTACTATTATTATATTGGTCTAAAGAGCTTTATACGTGACCTTTGCTGTTACTATGTTGGCCTAAAAAGTCGTATCTGTGACCTTTAAGGTTACCAATGTGAAGTCTAGCTTTGATGTAAAGATATAATACACTTATATTTTAGAACAAGAAATATGATTTGTTCAAATGCTTCACTACATGTTACGTATGTTTTCACAAGTATTAATGTCACGGTGTATGTCTCAGTTTTATGATATTATGATATGCCTTACAGTACGATGCCATGGTATGCTTATAACAACCTACGTTATCCCTTACGTGATCAAGTTACGATTTGTATCTAACTTCTATGATACTATGTTTAAAATGTTATAACATTTTATTATGAAAGCTTACGATATAATGTTTTGTTGCATCTCTCTTTCTTTTACGATACCATGATTTGATATGATTAAATGTTTCAATATGATGATTATGCTACCTATGTTTTCAAATTTACACTTTATACGTTTCTGAGAACAACAATATTTGATGTGTCTAATGTTATACTAGGAGCTGTGATATACTCTTACAAGTTTATAATATGTTATGCACATGACAAGTTATGTCATACTCTACGAGATGACACTACGACATGCCTTTCTCTTTTACTACATTATGTTTTGGAAATGATGAATTGTTTTAATATGAAAGCCGATGCCACATGTGTTTTCAAGCTTACGCTTATACGTTTCTAAGTTCATGCCATAACTGTATAAATGTTCATATATTATCTTATACAGTAAATAAAAATGTTAGTCTATGGTAGTTTATACTCATGCATCATTGTTATTCACTTAGCATTAGCTTACGTTTTCTCAAATGTTTTCAGGTTACCAATCTGAGAGGCCTTAGGAGGAGGCCATATGTGGATTTTAAGCTACAACCCATGGGCCTATATTGTGTTATATGTGTTTGGGCTGGACCTTAATATTTTGTAATATAATAAATGATATAATCATGGTGGCTTCAAATAGGCCCATATATACGTTTATATTTTGGATTAGGCACAACTCTGCCATGTATGACACAAGTTATGTTTTAAACTATAAAAATTTTACTTCTACAATTATGTATCATTTTAAATGATTATGCATAGGTGTTCAACCAATTTATGTAATACAGCCTTAGGTAGCCTTGCTACTAGCCGGTCATTCACTCTAAATCCATTTAGGTCGGGTTACGGGGCGTGACACGTTTGGTCTTAAAAAGCCATCTATAACCACCAACGAGATCCTAGACTTCATTCTAGTTCATTGATTTCAATTCATTATTTATAGCATCAATCCATTTAGCAGAATCATTACTTTCCATAGCTTGAGAAAATGAAACCGAGTCTTTACTTGTCCTTATATCAAAGTCAGATTCTTGTAGATATATCACATAATCATTGGGAACGACTGATCTTCTTTTCTTTTAAAATCTTCTTAATGTCACCCCTTTGTGATTCTTTTAATATCGATTCATTGGTCACAATCTCATTATGAAGTGGTTGATCGTTAATTTGTAGTCCAACATTGTCAAACTGTTTATAACTTCCTTAGAAGTTATAAGTAAAGGGAGTTGTACCCTAACTTCTTGAATAACCACATTCCATGATTTATTACCCCCATTGATTTCACCATTCTCAATGAATCTGGAATTATCAATTTTTACAATTCTCATATTATGGGTACGACGGTAAAGCCTGTACCCTTTGGATTTTTTAGAGTAACCAATAAAATAAGCACTAATTATTTTAAAATCCAATTGCTTTTCGTATGGATTATAAATTCTAGCCTTTACTGGACAACCCCAAACATACAGGTGTCTTAAACTCAGATTCCTTCCAATTCACAGCTTGAAAGGAGTCTTTGGAACTGTATTACTAGGAATTCGATTTAACAAATACATAGTGGTCTTAAGGGCTTCCATCCACAATGATATGGGTAACGAGGAATCACTGACATACTCTAACCATGTCCATTAGAGTATGGCTATGCCTTTTAGCTACACCATTCTGTTGTGGTGTACCTAGCATAGTATACTGTGCACAAATGTCATGCTTTTCAAGGAGTTTAGCAAATAAACCAAGACATTGCTTCATTATGTCATACCTTCCATAATATTCACTACCTTTATCCGATTTGACAATTTCCACCTTTCTAATTGTCTTTTAATTTTAGTAATGTATATCTCATGGACATCCACTACCTAAGATTTTTCATGTAATAGATAGATATGATCGTAATATGAAAAATTATATATGAAGGTGATAAAATACTTTTCTCCACAAAAAGATGGATTATCAAAAGTTCCACAAATGTTCGTGTGGATTATTTTGAGGAGTTTTGCACTTCTTGTGGCACCCTTTTTGGTGTGTTTAGTTTGTTTTCCTTTAATACAATCCACATACATACCAAGATCAGTAAGGTCTAGATTTGAAAGAATTCCATCTTTTATTAATTTCTCTAACCTTTCTCTGGATATATGACCTAGATGTTTATGTCACAATATGGAAAAATTTTCATTCATTCGGCTATGTTTAGTTCTAACATTGTGATGTAGGGTTAGAATAGTTTCAGTAAATAGGTCATCAAGCTTTAATTAGTATAAACCATCACGTAGAATACTAGAACCAAGAAAATAGGTATTCTTAAACAAACTAACACTTTTATTACCAAACTTAAAAGAATATCCCTCAACATCGAGTTTAGACAATGAAACTAAATTACGAGAAAGAGAAGGAACATAAACTGTTGAAAACAAATTAAAATGATGGCCAGTGTCTAAAAATAAATGAAAAGTTGCAATGGCTTCAACTGGTGCTTTAACTCGATTCCCCATGAATTTGACTTTCTCATTTGGCTTTATTGTTTCAGTCGTAAAGAATCCCTGCATCGTATTTTAAACATGAACAGTAGCACCCGAGTCAATCCACCAAGTATTAGAAGGAACTTTAGTAAGGTTTGATTCGAAATATACAAAAGCCAAATGCTTACCCTTCTTTTCGAACCATGCCCTACATTTAGAGCAATCTTTCTGATAGTGCTCTGACTTTTTACAAAAATGGCACTTATCTTCTCTTTCCTTCTTATGAGCCTGGGTATCCTTAGTAGGCTAATGCCTTAGATGATACTTGTTTGTTGCCCTTTCCAGGCTTCTTCCATTTCTTTCCAGCTTCTTGACTTTCGAGATGAATAGAGTGATGTCCTTGTTGCTTAAGTCTTGCCTCTTCTTGAACAAGTATACTAACCAATTCATTCACGTTCTACTTATCCTTAATTATGTTATATTGAAGCTGAAAAGGTCCATACTGAGGAAGCAAGGAGTTTAAGATAAATTGCACGAGAAATAACTCATCTAGATTCATTCCTCAAATTTTCAATTCAGCAGCTAGATTTATCATTTCATGTAACACCCCCAATTATTACATTTCACTTTATGTATTTTATATTGCATTATATATATTTTGTTAAGCATAAGTTGATGTTTTACATGTCAATTTCATTTTAGACTAGATTTATTAATCTCTATTACAATTAATTACATTAGTTGGTATTAATTAAGCTAAGTATGTTTGACCAAGATAAGTTAGATTAATTTAGTATAACTATGCTCAATTAAGCTTAATCATATGATTAGAGAGTGGGTTAGTGGAAGACAAGTCTTGGTATTGTTGCACAAGTGATTGACACATCACCACCCCATCAGCCTTATGGTAAGACTTGTGTCTCTTGTATTTATCTATTTGCAAGACTTATATTCTGTGTATTATATGCTTTGTATATATCAATTGCATGAGTGAGTAGAGAAAGAGACCATCATGAAGAGAGTGAATGTGTGCAGTGTGTAGAGATACTCCACTAACTCCCACTCCCACACACATGTATGTTCTCTTATTGGTAGACTTGTATGTATTGGTAGACAGAGAATAAGTGGTTATGGAAGAGATAACCCACTATCTCTCACACTCTTGAAACCCCAAATTATAAGATGTAGAACCAATCTTTTCACTTGATTATCTTGAGAATGGATTTAAGATTCTTAAACCCATTTGACTCAATGTCTTTTTGAGATCCTTAAAGCCCTTTGGGGCTCCATGGAAACGTTTTGCATGTTAATGGTGAGCTGAATTGATTTTCTTTGTGTGACTGGACCTTACTTTTTTGAACATAAGTATCTTCATACTTGAAATTTTGCATTGAGACTAACTCCGTTGAAAAATAGACCTTTATACCTTTTTATTGATAGTTTATGGACCAAAATATGAGTTCAAATGCATGAGTTATGGTTGTTTGAAGTTGACACTTTGTTTCTGTCCCAAATCACTTTTTGTACACAGGGTTTGACCCCTGTGTTTAGGAGTCGAGACCTCTGAACCCAAAACTTGGATATGAACTTTTTGTAAAAGGAGTCGATGCTTGTATTTCAAGAGTTGACACCTTAAACCTTCTTGAGTACTGATGTTACTCTCTGTGATAAAGGGTACACTTGCATTCCAAGGGTCAACACCTTAACAATTCTAAATGCCTAGACTTACATTATGTGGAACAGAGTTGACACTTTGATTCCAGGGGTTGACACATTTACTCAGGTGTTGACTCTTGACCTAGGAGCTTACACTTCTATTATAACATCAAAAGTTCTTCACCCTAAAATACTATTGCACTATTTTAGGACCTATTAATGGGAACTAAGAGTTGTTCCTTAAACATTATATATCTTGATTATGTAGGATTATCATAAGGAGAAATTCGAGGCATTAAGAGACTCAAGATAAGTAATAGAGTAACTTTATTGTATTTTTTTTCATACAAATGCTATTCTTTACTATAAACTTGCACAATTGATATGTTTTCAATACAAGAATTTTACCTTTGATATCTTCAAATATAATTACCTTTGATATCTTCAAATATAATTACCATGTTTTGGTACTAAGCCTTGCACTATCATATTATGCAAATACATGTACTTAATTATATGAATATTAATTGGAATATACCTTTGAAGCTGATATGTGCCATTCTTGGGGGTTCTACACCGAAAGACTTAAAATAAGTTGGAAGCTTGATATATTAGCATTGAGAAGACGTCCCCCATGACTCTATATTGTTTTGCTATGCACCACTAGTGGATGGGTCTTGTTATGGGTCTCCTATTTAGTCGAGGGCATGAGTGCATTCAATGTTATGTTATGTTATGATATGATACTTAGATGTTTTTGCCATTATAAAACTGTATGAACATCTTATAAATGGAATGTCTATACGAGATCTATATATATCTTATGATATTTTCTCAATCTCTTATATTACAAGTGCTTATGATGTACTCAAATCAAGTCCATGGTATTTTTATGTTTCGATTACTTTGTTATTCACTAGGCTTTTAGCTCATGCTTTTACTAAACAATTTCAGGAAATCAAGAGTAAGAGCCTATACTTGGGACATGTTTTGATGAAAATGCTTTTTGGAGATGCTTGAAACTCATGTTATGTTTTACTGGAGTTGCATAGTGTGCTTTTTGTACTTTTTGGACTATGTTAGACTTGTAATATAGTTTTGAGAAACTATGTTATGGATGCAAGGCTTTGGGATAGGCCTAATGGTTACAATGATTTATGTTATGCTAGTGACATAAGTTGATGGAAACATAGGCACTTCATCTGATATTTGGACGTATGCACATATTATCTATATTATGCTTCTGTAATTATATTTTCATACATAAGTTATAAATCTTTTGATTAGTTTGGCCTTCAGTAGCTAAGCTACTAGCCGGTCATGGTCCCTAATTGGTAGAGAGCGGGTTCGGGGTTGTGACATTTCAAGGATATGTTCATGCATCGCACGTGTACCATCAAATTTCATGGTGATAAGATTTACCATAAGTGTCCCTGCAAAGGATTTGTCAGTAGTACATAAACGTTCTTTTACATTCTTAAGGAATTCTATAGCATTGTCAGTTGTTGGAAGTATTGTCTTGATATTGTTTACTATAGTCATTCGCATAAACATAATGCTTAGTCTGTTAGATCTGTCCCAAACTTTAGACATAGCCTTCTCATCCACACTTTAGTGGGTTTTTCAGTTTGGAGTGCCAAATTAAGATCCAGCACACCTAGGCGAAACTGAACTTGTTCTCGCCAATTTGAAAAATTAATTTCATTAAATATAGGAACAGACGAAGCATGTAAATGTAAAAAACAGGAACTGAAGATGTAATAAGATAAATGCTCACTACATTAATGTTCTAAGTAATTTACAATTAACCATAGGTATTTTAAAAAACATATTCTAATAAGCAATAAGTTGTATTATCGTAACTCTTCTTTGGATAGTAATTATGACATACTATTTATTTTAGCTTTTATGGTGATACCCTTTTACTTAATAGGACTAATTAATATTATATTCATAATTAAGTAGGTCTGTTACCTTTGGACATTCAATTTCATTCCCAATTAATGATAAACACCAATCATCCTATTTTAATGAAACGAACAATTGAAAAAGTGGTGCACCTTTGGTCAAACATTTTTTTTTTTAAAGATTGAAACTGCGATTTGCAATATCATTTTAATACCTGGGTATTGGGTATTAAATTCAATTATATAATTTGAAATCTATGGGTCATTCTAATTGGGCAACTTTCGTAGCTAGCAAACTATATCATATTATGAATGTCAAATTAAAGTAATAACCTTGCATAGACAATTAGTCCAACAATAATTTATTAAATAGTCTTAATCTTTTATGGCTATTTCACATTGAGATATATTAAAAATAGCCCATTAATTACATCACAAAGTCTTTAAAGAGTCCATTATTTGCATCACGGGGTCTTTGAAGAGCCCTAATCATTGTATCATGGGTCTTTTAAAGAGCCTAATCATTACATCAGGGGTCATTTAAAGAGCTCAATCATTGCATTTGGCTCTTTTAAAGAGCTCAATAATGGAGTTTTTTTAAGAGTCCAATCATTACATAACAGGTATTTAAAGAGTCAAATCATTATATCAAGGTTTTTTTTTTTATTTTATTTAAAGAGCCCAGTCATTAAGCCAGGGGTCTTTTAAAGAACCCAACATTATATCAGTTTTTTTTTTTTTAAAAAAAAAAAGCCCAATCATTAAGCCAGGATCTTTTAAAGAGCCTATTAATTACATAATAAATACTGCATGGAGTCCTTTGAAGAGCCCATTAATAATCATAGCAATTTCAAAACACTACCTATAACATTCTGTTGTTACACTAATGTACTACGATGATACCGGTGCATTGTAGTCTGAAAGATTTTCTCTTCCGAATGATAAAAGTACCACATAGAAAGGATCAAAACATCATATTCTAAAACACCAGGAAAATAAAATCAAAACATCAAGTTGTTGTTCGTGATTGGCATCCTCATCATCATCAGTTGGGTTTGTGTGAACTCACTGAACGTGAAGTATTTGAGGAAAATATTTCAGTGCAGGCGCTGTTTGTGATTACAAAGGACAAGAAGTCATGTTGCTACCAAGCTCGGCCCCGACATTTGGGTTTCCCTAATCCGATCCCGAATATAGTTGCCCTTTTATTATTAATTAATT